>OU015494.1:116890565-117340565 GCA_907164885.2 Dolomedes plantarius
AGTTACTAAAACAGCTTAAAAATTTAATTTTAAAAAATCTAAGAAGAATTTTTCAAAAATCTTTCTTAGTGCACCCAGGCCCGCCGTCAAAGTGGGGCAGGGGGGGGGGGCAAAATCCCCGGGGCCCGGTTAAAATAAGAGTTGACTAAAAAATGTATACTATGTTCAAATATTGAGGGGGGAGGGGGCCCACTGTATTATTTTGCACCGGGCCCTGGCTCAGCTCACGGTGGCCCTGAGTGCACCCCTACACTATAAGAAGAATCACCATGCAAAATTTCAGCCGTTTGGTCTATGTGTTGTATGTAAGTCTGTCAATCAGTCAGTCAGTGAGTCAGTCGGTTACGGAACTGTTTTATATATATAGATTATATATAAATATTTATAATATATATAAATATTTATATATAGATAATATATATAAATATTTTTTAATCTACTTCAGTTACACCGAAATAGAAGTTTACGAATGAAAATGTTAAATTAGAAAGAATGTTGACTTAATGTTTAAATATTATTTCACCGGCCCTGAAACATTTTGAATCCTCTCTGTGTGTATACCCTCGAACAAAGTATCATTCTAGGATTAGTTGAAAGTTGTAGTACTGGGAAGTTAATCGAAAATACCCCCCTTTCGTTGTCTTTAAGTAAAAGCATCTTGAAAGTGCACTGTATCCTTAAAGCTCCCTGTGTGTGTGCGAGAAAGAGCCTTATACAATATTTAAGATAAATACATCAACACTGATCTCATTTCAATATTCTCTTTTGTGTTGGAAAATGATGAGCAGGTAAAAAAGGAGACTACTTATCTAAAAAAGTGGTACCTGCATATTTTTCCTCAAATTATTTACAAGTCCAAAAAGCATACCTGTAATTCATAATTCTTATTTTAAAACTCAAAACATTTACATATATTAATAAAAGTTCTGATAAAATATAATTCAGCATTTTATCTCTCACAGCTATTGAATAGTTATGTTGTTGACATAACTATTCAGCATTTGTTGTTGACATAGTATTTCAGCATTTTATCTCTCATAGCTATTGAATAGTTATATTTTTTAACCGCATGTGAAATGCGGTTAAAGAATACTTGAAATAGAAAAAAAGGTTTAATATATTTTGAGATTACAAACTGTACAACTGCAAATCAAACAGTAGTCAAAGATAGAGTCATCAAAATCAAACTTTTTCTCGCCATATGCATAACCTTGTCCTAATTAGTTCAACCACCTCCCGCTTGAAGGCAACACCGCCCTATTCAAAGATCATTGAAGAAACACGAAAACAACAGGAAGAAAGAGAAACTAAATAGATGAAGTAAACAAAAAAATTGTTTGCCACTGACAAAGGTTAAGGTATGGGCGTCTGTTTCCAGATTACGAGCTACCTACACAGGTGGCATGCTGTTTTCGAAGCACCACATTGTTTTAACCTTTTTTTTTCCCACGATCTCAAATATTTCAGACCTATTCGCGACTGAGATAGATGGATATATGGAGCAAAAAATATGATAAGCTCGTGTGCATGCCTACTTTGCTTTATGCTTCGGATTATAAGGAGATATCATTTGTTGTTTACATGAGTATAATGCGTGCTCTAAATGCTCTCAAAAAATAACCCCCCCCCCCTTTTTTTCAGTTTCTCACTGTGCGAGTCGATGAACGACCACTGTAAAAAATGAAACTCATTTGACTACTCACAGGGCTTTTTTTTTCTTTTAGTTTAAAATTATTTGTTTGGTATAAACTTTAGGGAACACAATAGTTAATAATTTATAAAAATCATTTGAGACGACTTCTGGCAGTACACAACTACCATTCTGTTTTTTACAATTTTTATTACGAAATAAAACACAGTTGAGCATAGGGGAAAATAAAGACTTGATTTTGAATTAAAACAAATTAAGAAAAGAAGAGGGATTAAGTCAAAAGAGCAATTTTTTTTTTAAATAAAAAAGGGGAGAAAACTTAATCACTATAAAATGTTCTCTTTTTTGTTGTTTAATCTTCAAGATGTACGGTAAAAGCCATTAACTGCTGACTTTATTACAAAACATAAAAATGTTTGATTAGAATCATTTTCAGATGGAGCAATCTTATTTCCCCCTCTTTGTTGCTAAAAAAAAGAGGGGGTTGTCGGAATTTATTTCCACAGAGAGAGAATTTTGCCCGTGTTAGAGCTGCAAAATAAATCTCTCTGATCAAATTTTAACCTTAAACCGTACTGAAGGAGATAATTGGTTGATTGTAGGCACTGCGGTCATCTTCTATACCACGAGGAATAGAGGTCAAAGGAGTAAAAGACAGATTTATTATTTTATTTATTTAAAAAAAATTATTTAAATTCTTTGGACGATTCTCGTAATCTCAATTAAAGTTATCCTCCATCATTGATTTACCAAGTGCAAGCATTTTTTTATAAAAAAGAAGGATCAAGAAGTGGATTTTTTAAAAATTAAAACCGCATATTACAAAATGCGATATAACGTTTTTTAAGAAATCCTTTATTTACACATATTTTAAAGATCTGTATAACCAGTTATCACAATCTTATACAAATCTTTAAAAGGGGGGAAAATGTAAAACGAGAATTTCCTCTGGTTCTGAGTATAATATCGAATAAATGCTAGAAAAAGAATCACACTTTGGTCAATCAAAGACGTGAGAAGAAAGCGTGCATGCAAGAATAAACCAAATATGTACATTCTGGGAAGAATTGAACGGGAATATATCTTCAAATTTTAAAGGAAACTATGATAATGGGGTTCAGTTTATTCATAAAAACATTTATTATATTCCTCTCACTACATGAACCTAATCTGTCAGACTTATACGATCTGAGAATTATGCGCTAGAGTGACATTTGACCTAACTTGCAAAGAGCTCCACATTATTTGCGCAAACCAAGACAGCACATGATGCAAGAAACTTTTTTCTGTTGTATTCAAATTATTATTTTTTCTTAAATTCTGCTAACTTCAGTCGCGGGCAGAACTCCTCTTCGAGTTACAATCCCGAACCAAGCCCAGTGTAACGCGACGCCCAAATTCTTGCTCCAGCTATGATTGACTAACAGTCGCAAACCAGGATCCGCCCTCCACAAGACATCTACATTGTTTAAAGAATTACAACGAGATGTTGCTGATCCTGTTCGAAACCGGACACATTGGCTGTCTAAACGTTTAATTGTTCTTTTTTTTTCCCCTGGCAGTTCAGAATAGAAACGTCAAAAAATGTGAATGGAAAATTTAAATACATTAAAGAAAGCTGCGAAGTTTCCGGAAGGCGTCGTATTTTTAAGGAAACGGAAGTAGATTGATTAGATTTTCATGAAAAAGTGGGAGGATGGGCTGCTGTTATGAATATTTGTTTCAAATATGCAGCGGAAAGTAACGAGAGCCTTTTTTTTATTTTTTAATCCTTTGAATAAATGTTTATTTAATTCCTAATTTCCATCGTTAAAAAAACTTTATAGCTATATTTGAGAGAAATGAAACCTAAATAAAGAAGACTTACTTACATCGCCGGGGCAGTTTAGTTGATAGAACAACTGCTCGAGGTTAGGAAAGCCGAGTTCGTTCCCCGGTGCTGGTAGAGAGCCGTTACAGTGGTGCTCGATCGTTAAAGGATTATGGTACCAAAATTGAAAAAAAAATTGAAGGCGGGGGGGGGGGGACGACTCCCTTGCACTCTTATTCAGTAGATAGAACTACAGCCAGTAATGATATAGGAGCTCGATCAGAAGAGAATCGGACAGTATTGGGTATCAAATCATAATGTAACCTTTAGTACTATACGTGTACTAGTAACTGTTAAGCATACAAAATAAAGCAACCTTAATTCGTTCTTCGTAGCGATTTCATCAATTAAGCAGAATTTAGAGCAAAAGTACTCATGAAAATTATTATAGTTTGGACAAGAGGTCACTTGCGGGGAAGCAGTTTTTAGTTCCATGGTCTTTTGAAATTTGCGGCGTTTATCTGTAGGCATATCTTATTCTTGTAACGATTTCGAAATTATTAAATTACCCCAAAGGAAACCAAATCTTCGATCTATACTAGAATTACGTGTGTTTGCTATCACTTGATCATACAGTTTGCCAAACATGCGAAATTTTAATATGAAGAATTCTTTTAAATCAGTTCTACTATTAATACGGCTCTATGAAATAACGATTACACAATAGGAAAACACTTTATGTTTATTACGTCAGCAGGGACATCGCATGTTGCTTCTTCTAAGCTGCAGGTTTGTTGGAACAATTCAGAAATGCTTATTTCTGTGACTTTTATTGCGAAATTTAACTACTCTATAAAACAAAAATAAACGGAACTTTCTTAGGAAGCTAATAAATTGCCTCTATAGACTTTGTGTCGTCACTACGGAGTTGCAAATTTTTTTATCAGAATGTGACTTAAATGTATGTCGGCTTTCATTATCTTCTGTGACAACTGTGACACAAAATTTGACGAGAAGCTGCAATATCAGAGCAACATGACTAATGATATATTGGCTGGACCTTGTTTTACTACGGAGTTGCACATTTTTTGTTCAGAATGTGACTTAAATGTATGTTGACTTTCATTAACTTCTATGACAATTGTGACATAAAGTTGATGAAATGCAGCAATATAAGAGCAACATGACTGATAATATGCATTGCCACCCTAAGATAACTACTGAGAAAAATCTTGAGAAATGAATGACAAAGATTTATATAATTAAATAAAGTATTAAACATTTACTATGAAATGTTTTATACTTTATAATAAATGTATAATATGTTTTCTGTGAAGTAGAACAGATGATAAGGAATAATTGAGAAAGGCTGTAAATAATTTTTACTCGATACGCATCAAATATTCACAAAATTTGAAAAATTGAAATATTAATACTTTTTTAGATTAAAAGTTGAAAATTAAGTTGTATCACTTGAAAACTAGGATTATTTCGTTCTTTATTAATGGAAATATATTTTGCAGAATTCTTTTCGCATATCAAGTAAAATTCACTCCTTTTGAAAACAAGAAACAATCCTTGCAGGAATATAAACAAGCTGGCTATTCAATTTTATTAATACGTTAGTAAAGAGAACGTTCCATACAAAACATGAATTACACATTTGAGAAAGAAAAAAATGTTTCTGCTAAATAAATTTTCATAAAAAAATGTTTAATACTTTATTTAATTATATAAATCTCTTTCATTCATCTCCCAAGATTTTTCTCAGCAGTTATCTTAGGATGGCAATACATATTTATTTATAGAGCTGAAATGATTTCTATGTAAAACTACACTGGCGAATATCGGAAATACAATGCTGGAGAAATCACGCGCCATTGAGATGATAAAAATATTTTCCCGAACTTTTCAAACTTCTGTTGGCTTGACCTTGCGCAATTACCTATTAAAACGCAGACTGCTGAGTAAAGACTGGGACTGATGACGCATAGCAAGCTGAATTTCAGAATCGTGAATATCAAAGTAGAGTGATGAGAACAGAAAGTTACACATTATCAGTTATTTTCAGTCTCGTGTATTTTAGCATGAATTAAAAAAAGTTTATGGAAAGAGGACCAGGCATGTTTCAAATTGTATCACAAATTTGTTTGTGCTCATTAATCAAAATTTACATGTTGGTCGTAAATTAGTCATATAGTCGTAAATAGGTGGATAGATAAATGAAGGAAATTCTTCTTTTGAACCCAGTTTTCAAACAGCTTAAGAAGTGTCATTAATAGACATAAACTTTAATTTATTTCGTGAAAAACTTTCTTTTTGCTCAGAGTGATTAAAAAATAATAATTTTAGATACAAAAGGATAAATGCTTATGTATAAATAAATAAATATTAAACCATGCTTTTGATAATTTATACTATCATAACACACATGAGTAGAATGAACCAAAATTATATGATTATATATACGTATATAAATATATATATATATATATATATATATATATATATATATATATATATATATATATATATATATATATAACTAAACTAAACTCACGGCGCAACAGTCCGATGTGGACCAGGGCCGGCGGTACCCATCTCCACTTTCTTGCCCGTGAGCTTGGGGTGCCATACAGCATATGTCTCAGTCAGGTGGTCAACCTGACGTGGGACCCCCAGAATTTAGTTCCCAAGCATGCTTGGTCCTCATTTTATCGACCCACTCAAGGGATGAAAGGCATGAGTCGACCTTGACCAGTCACAGGGTTGAACCCTGGACCTGTGGGATGGCAGCTTAACGCTTTTAACCACTATATATATATATATATATATATATATATATATATATATATGTGTGTGTGTGTGTTAGAGACACGAAAAAAATCATTGCTATTATAAAATTACGAAATCAACTACATGGAAAACCGAGAGATGGCTATCACTTTTACAAAAAGTGAGATCATAGCTCATTTCTGTGACATAAAATAACTATTTTACGAGTGATATTGAAATTCAGACTGCTAAACAGCTAAAAAATAATTTCCCTGGGATTTTCGAATCTATTTGCTTCGACCTTATCACTTAAATACACAGCCTTCATTGATGATTTCATCTCCCACTGAAAACGATCTAGAGCAGGAATCTATTTCGGCATCCCATACTGTTATTCTAATTAATGAGATAACATGTCATGTCGTTTTGATAAACTTTGCAAACTCTTTTCTACATAGGGTGTGTGCATTTGAATCTAGAACATCCTATTTAAAACCTTCTAGAAATAAAATCTCTAGGGTGTCCTTGAAAATCAAATTACTGTATGACATTCAAAGTACAATTAATTATTAAAAAAACCAATCATTTCACAAATTTATAGGAGGAAGACAGTTCGTTGGTTGGTTGCCACGGTCTTCTTAAGCTACGTAAAAGGAAGTCGAAGGAAACTAATCACCTAAATATTAGTTATCACTATAAGTATTAACACAACTGAGATAAATATTATAGAATGTACACTAACAATTTTAAAAAAAATATTTTTAAGCCCTACGTTAATTTTAAAAAAATTATTTTGAAATATCTTATGATACTTTTCCCGGAATTCTCAATAATCATCAAATTCCTAACAGACAGTTACAAATGGTAAGACATAAAGAACACTGTCAAGAATGAATTGCTTTGGTTGTGAGAACAGCATAATAATGTTGAGAACGTAATACTATTTCTTATCTTTTAAAGTGATTTTTTGTTGACAAGCTCCATGATATTTAATTTACTTGGCAAAATCAACTGCGCTGATAGATGATAGTAATTTTTCATGAGGAGGCCTTGACATATTCCAAGAGTCATTCCTTTCGGAAACTTACTACAATTCAACGCACGAAACGACAACAGTTTCCTTCCTACCAATACGAACGTACATAATGAACAGCTTTCGTCTTATACAGTCTTAATGTAAGACTGCACACAAATGGTGGTGTCACTATTTCGATTCATATTTCTATGGTACCCAGTCAAAAACAGTGATTTAAACTTACCGAGTTATTGGCTTTTATACCAATCACAGAACAATAATTTCGACTTGAGTCTTATGTACAAAGAAATGCATTTTGTATACAAAATTGATAGATTTAAGTCTTTTTTACAAGTCAAAAGATTTCTTTTATCAATACTAACAAATATCTAAAAATCACTTTCTTTGACTTAAGCCCTTTATACTGGGCACCATACATTTATTCTTCCTTAACGCTTCTACCTTAAATGTTTCCTTTATTTTATTGATCACTAGTATTCAGGAATGGTTACTTTTTTTGTTTGTTGCCGTGTCTACGAATAGGGCAAATACACAACCCATAGAAGAGGGGTGCCATTGCCTCAAGAGAGGTTGGACTTCTACCAACCATATTCTTACTTTTTTTGTTAAACAGTCTTAAGAAATGACAACAAAGATCGATAACAAGTGCAAATTCTTTCCTTTGCTAAAGGGGAATATAAAAAGTACTATTATCTAATGATTGTATAAATTAAGCCTATAATGAGTACGAGAGGATAATGAAAACTACAGTGAAATATCCCTAAATTCATTCGAGTACGGGATTTTGAACGAAATTTGTTGACTCTTGAAGAATTTCTAGGACACCTAGGGATTCTTCAATTTCGTTTCTAGGGTAGAAGTTGCATCATCACACTGATGTTATAATGCATCTAATAAGTAGAGTCTAATTTAAAGAAAAAGGGTTGATATATAAAGGTTGGTATATAAAGAAATTGAAATAAAATTTTTGAACAAAAGACGAACTAAAATAACAGAACTGTGAAAAAAGGGTCCGAAAAGTTTTAACGAAAAGTTGTTTGCTTTCAAAAACGAGTAAATATTTTTAACGCATCAAAACATACATGCTTATCAATTTTCAGAACTACATTCAAGAGAATCTCGGATGTACCTACTCTAACACTGACCAATATGGGTTCATCGTTTCATCTCTGTTGAGTACATATTCAAGTTACGTGCTTCAGCGTGGATAGCTGCGGTTCATTGGAGATCAGCGAACCGCAAATACGCTAACAATTCCCTATTCCTCCAACTGCATATCATTACAGACATCATATCAAAATGGGGCACTGTACAAAGAGAAATTCCAGATTAGGTCAGAAATTGTCCACAAATGACAGGCAGTATGTGTAGGCAATGCAGATGAGTGAAATGGCAATTGATTTTGAATAGGTGAATAAACTAATTTCAAATATTACATAGTGTTACATAGCTTAAAATATGTAACTGGGTGCATAATAGCTTTAAATAAATACTTCTGAACAGTTTTAGAGAAAGTTCGAATTTTTCTATGACTGATTTATTAAGTCTATACCAGCGTTTAATTTTTTCAACAAAAATATGTATTTTTTAATTAAAAAATGGCTTTGATTAGGGTAAGTTTCGTATCGAAGAGGGTAAAGTTTCAATATTTAGATTTTGATGGTAAACATAAATATATAGTATACTGCCCTCCTAAGCATAAAAGACATATCTCAATTTTTTTTTCTGAGCAAAAAAGACACAGATATGGCTGATTCCCTCAGGGCTTCAACAGCTTTTCGAGATTCATCTTATTTCTTTAATGATTTTCTACTATTTCTTAATAAGATACAGCCTTCTTGCTTAGGAATAATGACACAAACAAAGCAAGAAAAAACGTAAAAATGGAGAAAAAAATTGAGATACGTCTTTTATGCTTAAGAGGGCAGCATAATACTGGACTGATCCACAACACAGGGAACAAATTTAAAACGATATTCTTTATTTAACAAATACTTTTACATGTAGTTTAAAATATGACCTCCATTGTCATCCTAAATTTTACGCAAACGATTCGGCCAGACCTCGAGGGGCCCGCTTAACCACTTTTGGGGGTATTTTCTTGACCTTCATCTTTTTATCATTTCGCAAATCCTTCGCAGATTTTTATTTTGTGTTTGTTCAGTTGCTTTTTTAAAGTAATTCCGAGGTAAATCATTGCAAAAAAAAAAATCGTCAAAAAGTAGTAGTAAGTTCTGCGGATTGGGAGTAGGAGCCTCCTTATGAAACACATAGCTTTTTTACCGTACGATAGAAAATTTTCTTGATAGCATAAGCGATAGAAAACGTTTAAATTGACTTGTAACAAGCGAAGCCAGTCATGGTACAGCACAACCATCTTTTACTTTTGATAAAGATCTATTTTTCCAATGTGCTCCTTTTAACAATATTTCTTTGCCCCGGAGCAGCTGATACGTGTCAAAGAGCTTCATCAGAAGTGATCCAATTTTTACGCTTACCACTGCATACCATTCCTATGAAGCATACGATCGTTTCTCAGACTTTTCAATTGCTCCCGCAGGAAACCATGGTAAATTGGTTGTTAACCGTTTTCAATCCCAATCTTTTTATGTGTCTAAGTACAGCTGACTGACTACTATTCAACTGCTGACCGAATTATCTTTAGGCCAAGGTATTTTTTAGAGGGAAAGTATCTCTCATCAGATTTCGGGATTCTCCGTTATCCGCTTTTTAAACTTAATTTTTGAGTCCTACAGAATGTTCTGATCTATGGAAACAATTTGGAGGTAATCCTAATAAATGTTGGTTGACACAGTAATTTATTGCAAAGGTTTTTTTTCTGTTTTTCAAAATTTGCAAAATCTCTTGTTTTAAATTCTGTCTAATTTATCGTACCATGTTTACATCGTGATGTTACAAAATGACTCAATCAAAAAAACTAAGGTTTTTACAATAAAAGGGATACTTCACAGAGCTCTAACCTTCATGTACATGAGAAAGTGCTGTCGTCTAAATTCAGTCCCCAATATTATCAATCAACCTCGGATACAGTAAACTTTTCTACTTGCAGATTTTTTACCTTTCCCATTTTCTTTAACCCTCTAAAATTTAAACTATTTTCACGTGACCACAAATAACTGCATTTGATTTTTCTAGCAAGTCAGGGGGAAATAATATCCAAGAGGAAGGATTACTAGGACTTTCTAGGTGAAGATATGCCTGAATTACATCGTATGTTTTGCGGAAAACAGTTGCACTTATGATATTTTACGAGGATTTATTTGAAAAGAAAAAAAAAGAAAAAAAACAGTGAATATTTCACATTTTCCATGGTTGAAAAAGATTACGAGACACAAAATTTCACAATTACATCTAAGAATCTAGAAATGATATTTTTATAATAAAAGAGTACATTTATATTTCGTTGGAATTTCCATCGGATGACTGAAGACGCTCTCAAGTGAAATAACAAATCATCCTATTACTACACTCCGAAGAAAAACCTTTGAATTTAAACAGAATTCATTTAGTGTCTTTTTTCTAAATCTCACAGTATACTACAGTGATAGCATCTTGAGACAACTCATCTTCAACTGCTATTTCATCTTACTAAGTTAGCTTTCCTACACGGATAAAAAACGTTAATTAATAATTAAATAAAAAAATTAAACTAGTATAAAAATTGCAGGAACGCTACCTACAACAGGTAGTAATTTATTTTAAATGCAATTACTTAAAAAATTAATGAGTTACACGTCATAATTTTAAAATCCAACATGTTTAGAGGATGCAATGACCTAGAAAAAACATGTCTCAGTCACAGTGCATGATGAAAGATTTCATACGATAATTTTCCATCGTTAGGCTAAAAAACTATTTTTCTTTTAACCGATGTTAATGATAGAGACAAAATGCCAAAATTTAAAATAAATTGAGTTTGGTTAAATGGTAATCGAATTCTTGGTTGTATATAATAATTGAAACTCTATTCTTCGACTATTTGGAATTTCGTCGTTTAAAATGAACTCATATAAAAAAGGAAATGACTCAGTTTAATAAGAGAATCTACACGAAACATCTCTAAACATAAAATTACGCCTCTTTCCTCTGAGAATAACTCTACATCTGCAAAAAAAAAAAAAAAAAATTATCATTTTGGTTTCAAATAAAATCAGACACTTATTTGATTTTTCTACAAAATTGACCTTACTACTTTTATGTACTTAACAAGATGTTCCAGGCTTACAAAACTAGCTTTCAGATTAGAAATAAATAAGATGAAAACTATTTTTTAACTATGTTCAGATATCAGAAGCAAACTACAGGGTGATATCGACATAAATACCATAACTTTGAGTAAAGTACATGTCGCAATTTGCAGTAAGTAATATGCTAGTATATATGTATGTACGTGTATATATATATATATATATATATATATATATATATATATATATATATATATATATATATATATATATATAAATATATATATATATATATATATATATATATATATATATATATAAATATATATATATATATATATAAATATATATATATAAATATATATAAATATATATATAAATAAATACATATATAAATACATATATATATATATATATATATATATATATATATATATATATATATATATATATATATATATATATATATATATATATATATATATATATATATATATATATACACACTGAAGTGCCACTGAATTAGGGATAGCAAAGCCTATGCAAATTGTGTAACGCTGCGCATCATGTATGCGCAAGTGAGGGCGCTGTGGTAACTGCATATATAGCGCGTACTGTGGTTGTTCTGAATTAGTTGTTGGAATTGCCAGTATGGATAAACTGCCTGATTTAGACGCCTTCGATCGCGGACAAATCGTAGGTGCGCGGCGCATGGGCCATTCAATTTCCGAAATCGTCAGACAGCTAGGATTTTCAAGGTCGACAGTGTCAAGAGTATACCAAGAATACATGGATGGTGGAAAAAAAACTAGCGATCGGGCAAACTGCAAAGGACAATTAGCCTTGACAGTGCGTGGTGAGAGACGGCTCAGGCGTATTGTACGTAGCCAGCGAAGCCAAACATTAGCTCAAATTACCATCCAGTTTAATGACGGTGCCATATATAAATATATATATATATATATATATATATATATATATATATATATATATATATATATATATATAAATATATATATATATATATAAATATATATATATATATATATAAATATATAAATATATATATATATAAATATATAAATATAAATATAAATATATATATATATATATATATATATATATATATATATATATATATATATATATATATATATATGTATAGAAAAGTCAGTTTTTCAGTTTAACTTTTAATTCTTTTCGTTAAAATAAATTTTTCCAATTTTTATTTTTGTTGAGTAAATGTTTGTTAAGTTCTTGATTGGGACATAATCCCTTTAACGCTAACATGTTTGTGTTTTGTTTCGCATATCCCAAATTTTCCCTGAGGAATAAAAATAATTAGGCGTGGAATTGGACTGAGCTTTCTGTACCCTGCAGTAGCCCTTGATTTTTCAAACATGCCAGGTTTGATAACTCATTTTAGTCCATTTTGGACTTAACACCCTTTGCACAGCAACACAGCAACACAGACACACACACACACACACACACATATATATATATATATATATATATATATATATATATATATATATGACTGACTGACTGCCATACAACGTACAGACGAAACCGCTGGACCTAAAGAGCTGAAATTTTGCATGGCGATTCTTCTTATAGTGTGGGGGTGCAGTAAAAAAAATTTTATTCTGTTTTAATAACTTTTTTTAAGTTTGCATTTAAAATAATAATTTGAGGGTTATAAAATTTATATCACAAGAAAGATAAAAAAAATTCCTTTAAAATGAAATCTTTGTCGAATCTTCATCTCCATTTTCTGATTTTTCGTGAATTTTTAAAGATTAATTTTAGAATTTAATTTAATTAATGCCGATCACGTGATTTCTTTTTCTGGTACTTTAAATAAATTTATCGGCACGTGCATAACAACGAAAGAGACAAAAAAAAATTTCTTGCTAATGCGGGAGACAATTGGACATTATCCAAAAAAATATTAAAATACAGTAAAAGAAATGTTCCTCACACTGTACAATATTAACTGTATTATATTCTTTAGTATGTCCTATTAGATTTAATTTGAATATTTTCTTCTACATTATTTTGTCTATAAAAATATCCCTTACGATTTTTTTATAAATATGTATTTTTTACATCAATTGTATACATTAATCGTCGTATTTATTATAAATATACATATATATATATATATATATATTTAATATTTTGGCATTAATTGTATACATTGACCATTGTATTTAATTTGAATGTACTCCGTAGCGAAGTACGGGTTTTCAGCTAGTATATATATATATATATATATATATATATATATATATATATATATATATATATATATATATATATATATATATAATATATATATATATATATATATATATATATATATATATATATATATATAGATAGATATATATATATATATATATATATATATATATATATATATATATATATATATATATATATATATATATATATATATATATATATATATACATATATATATACATATATACATATACATATATATATATATATATATATATATATATATATATATATATATATATATATATATATATATATATATATATACAGAGGCTGTTCGCACATTTTTTAGACGATTTTGGTAAGCGGTAATAAAAATTCGTTTGCTGAAAAAGAAATAATTGCAATTGTACTATGTTTTTAAAAGTCAAAATTATCGTCTGCGGCTTGAAAGTTTTGTTTTTATTCAAAATGGCGTTTTTAACAAAGCAGTGGTTCGAAGGCTACATTTATGCTCTTTCCGAAGAGAAATATGCATACTCCGTTATCCAAAAACGATGTGAGAGTCATGGTTTTGTGATATCTAAAGTGTCGATAGGTAATATCGTCAACAAGAAAGACAAAAACGTCAAATTGGAGCCTCAAGTGGGACAAAAATTCCAAACAAGTATCCAAGGAAAAAACGGACATTTTCGACTATTGCAAAGGTACGTTGTTTAATGTTAAAAGAAAATCCCCCTAGTCAAAGGACAGTTGTAAAATCATTAAAATGCTCGGTGTCCACTGTAACCAAAATGATAAACGTTGATTTAAATCTTAAGAAAGCGAAAAAAACGCAATGTGCAGCGTCTTCTTCCAAATCATATCGCTGAACGCAGGACACGCTGCAGAATTCTATATGATAAGCACTTATCCAAAGAAAAATGGAAAGCAATTGTCACAATAGATGAATCATGGGTGTATTTAAATGATTGCAACAAAAAAAGAGCCATTTATTATCATAAAAGGGGAGAAAAAAATTTAAGTACATGGTTCAAAGATTCGAAAGAAAGTTTTTCTAAGGGATTCATGATTGTTGATGGTTTTTCTTATAATGGCAAGTTAAAAATAAAGAGAGTGGGAAAAATGTCAAGATTAACTCCAAATACTATCAGGAACATATTTTATCGCCAATTTTTCTGAATGAAATACCATCGCTTTACCCACAGTGCCATCAATCTGTGAGACTCCATCAGGACAAAGCTAGCAGTCACACATCAAAATCCACTGTAAATTTCCTAAAAGAAATGGAACAAAAAACTGTTATCAAGACCATACCCTTCACTGATATCCCTACTAAATCTCCCGATGTATCACCTATGGATTTTTGTGCTTTCGGACTTTTAAAATCTGCATTATCCAAACGTCGTCCCAAAACCCTTACAGGACTCTGGAAAGCTGTTCAGGAGTTATGGGATAGAATACCTCTTCTGACACTTCAAAAGGCATTATTATCCTGGAAGTTGCGGTGTCGAAAGATAGTTCAGAATATCGGATGTCAAATAGAACATTTAAAACACAAGAATTTTATGTAATTTAGTTTTGTGAATGCAATATACATCGTCTAAAAAATGTGTGAACAGCCTCTGTATATATATATATATATATATATATATATATATAAACATAAGCAAGCAAAACATGTAGAGAGACAAATATATATCTGAGAATATGCTGCTTCCACAAAAAAAAAAATGATATCTGTCCGAAAAAATAGCAACAACACGCGTCATGGTCTAAAGATCACTTAAAATTATGTAAACTATAGGAAGCTGGTCACGGATGGTTGCGATAAATAAGAATGTAATATCACAACAATAATAAAGTTAAATTTTTAAATTTGAAGACAAACATTTTTTTCTCTGCTTCACCTTTCACTTACTGCAACTGCACTATTAAGCATGATAAATGCATAGGAAATTTTGGTGAATTAAATACAAGAAACACACATTCCGAAAATAACATTTGAAACAAACAAATATCCTCCAAAGAAAACCACATTAAGAAACACATCTGCGTCTCGGATGGAAGAAATGAAAAAGTGTTTCTTAAGATAGTGATTTGATTTTTTTTTATTGCAAAAAATTTACAGTAATTTAGAAACAAGAGAGTACTTTGGGTTTTTAAATTGAAAGGACTGAATTTCATGATTATGTAAGCGACTCGGAAAATTTTAGTTTAAAGATCATTATCGTTATTCCATACAGTTTTACGTTCTGTTTCTCATATGGCGTAATTATGCGGGTTAGTTAGGAAGTGCTGGGTTTACTTATGTAAACTTCCTCTTTCGTCACAGAAGGGCATGAACTCAATGTGTGAAAAAACGTTTTTCTTAAAAAACAGAGAGACTTATAATTCCCCTCAAGTTTATGTACAGTCAAAAATACTCTCCCTGTCCATTCAATATTTTTATAGCATCATTTTTGGGGTATATTTTTGGGAAAAATTTCAGATATCTGTACAATATAGGTACGTGTCATTTGCACTTGCACCGTGGGAAAAAAAAAACAAAAAAAAATTCACACAAATGATTTCGTAAGAGGAAAAATTATTTTAATATATGCGCATAACTGCCTGCAAGGAGGAAATGACAAAAAATACGATACAGAATTACCATTCAAAAAGAAAATAGATATTACGACGAAAACATGGAGTTTTAATTTTGTATTTCATGACATAAAAATCATTAATAAGTTTTAAAATCAATTTTGCATGTTTTAATACAATGTAAAATAAGATTTATAAATAAAAGATTTTTGAAAGAGTATTATGTAATAAAAACATAGCACTTTTCTACTATATGGAAAAAAACATTTCATTACTTTCCACTAGGGCAGCTTTCACAGAACATTTAAAAATTGTCTTTTCCTCAAGGCCTCTGATATTCGCTGCTATACTTTAGAGATCGAAGAATACCTTTTATATTACTATATAAATTAACAGAATATACGATGTTAAAAATGAAAGATCAAATATGGATTTACATGGATTAAATATGGATTTACGTAAACAAAATTTAATAAACTTTGAATTTTAAATTCTGTATATCGCTCAGTTCACGATCCAATCAACACACGTGAAATACCAGCATAGAAGTTTTCCTAAATTCCAGATATATCGGTATTTGAGACATGTACTGTCATCAAGAATTTACGTATCCTAAATTTTTTTAAATTTTTTTATTTCCAATGGCAAGTTACAAGACACCTGAGACCACAATAACACACACAAAAAAGAAAGAAAAAAATGACGTATCCTAAAATTGATCGGAATAAAAGGATAACATTCACTACTTCTAAATATTACTGCAACTGAATTGCAGTGAAACTTATCTATGATATAATAATATGTGAAAAATTATTTTTATATTTTTTAATGTCTTGTAAACAATACTATGTAATTTTGTCACAACAGATAGTTTTTTTTATCGTAATAAACGGTAAATCTGCTTAGTTAAGGATTTTGTTTTGCTTATTACCCATATTATCCGGATTATCCGGATTTTCGATTGTCCGGATTGCCTATGGTCCCAGTTAGTCCGGATAAACGAGGTTTTACTGTATATACATACATACACATATCTATGGTGCCCGGTATAAAAGGCTTAAGTCAAAAAAAGGGATTTTTAGATATTTGCTAGTATTGATAAAAATAAATCTTTTGACTTATAAAAAAGATTTAAGTCTATCAATTTTGTATATAAAAGTACATTTCTTTGTACAAAAGACTCAAGTTGAAATTATTGATCTGCGATTGGTATAAAAGCTAATAACTTGGTATATTTTAATCACTTTTTGACTTAAGCCCTTTATACCGGGCACCATGTGTGTGTGTGTGTGAGAGAGAGAGAGAGAGAGAGAGAGAGAGCACATACCCCAAATATACGTTATTCTAACAAAATAGAGGCAAAAGATAGCTAAAAGTGGACATCATTTATCAAACCTGAAGTCAACTAGTAACCACAAACACTTTTATTAACCTGAAGATAACCTTTTCTGAGAGTCCATTCAACCCCGAACAAAATGCATCTACGAAGGAGCTCGGACTCGGAGCTTGATTTCCGAGCGTTGTGCAACACGCGCACTTGACATAGCGATACGTGATCCTACACAACTCTCATATATGCTCCTCCACGCTACATTATCGCTCAAAGTCTCCGCGAAAATCGGAGCACAATTACGATCTGTCACGTTATGTACGATAGCTAAGTTGCTTGCCAAAGCGGACAAGGGGTATGAATAACAGCCGGACAGAGAGAGGGCTAATCAACAAAAAAGGCCGTGCTACATCTTCGCTCTAAATAGCAAGCCTCTTGAGAATTTTAGTTAGTTTTTATTCTTTGATTAATGACTCAGTCTCAAGTACTTTCTTCCATCTGCTTTCAATCAGCAAGAATCGAGCAACTCGCGCAGGAAAAAAAAAACAGGCGTCGAAATCACGAAGGAAGTTGGGGCTCGGATTTTACGGAATTTATGAGGAATTTATTTAGGGTGAGGGCAGAATTTATTTACAGTAGAAACATAGCATAAACTTTCATATCGGTGGTAAATATATGGGATCTGTCTATTTGACCACGCTTTAAAAATAAATTTTGTAGATATTTTAACAACATTACATTTTTTCTTCCTGAGTTAACAGAGCTAACGAAAACAAAAAAGGATACCACGAAATAAATAAAAATGGGAAGTACTATGAAATATAGTTAAAGGGAGAAATTAAAGAGGGGCTGGGTTCCTCTTCAAGAATTATTCATTAAATGACGAATCCATTAACTAACAGGAGTGTCGTCCAGCCTATAAAATTTACAGCATTTATATCTATCCATACTCGTGGAAAATAACAAACTCCATCATAACTATGTAGACGAATAGACCTTTAGAAATCAATGTCCTCCTCTTTGTAGTAATAATCATATAGCCTCGGAATAGTTATCGAAAATGTAGAGAAAATAGACAATCCCTGTCTAAATATACCTATCTCTGAATTATCGCTGTTTAGTTTTACGAGTTTGACATTAATAATTAAATAAGAATGTGTAGGATTTCTAAAGCCTAATGCTGAACTAAAACTAATAATTGTAGTACTGTACTGTATTCTACTGTGTAAAACCCTACAGCTGTTTAAATATTCTCCATGCTTTTCCTCTCAGATTAAACATGTACTATACTGACACACTCTCTCTCACTCTCTATGCGTGTTTGTTAGCTCTCGTAGCTGATGGTGTAATTTTAAATTTATAAAACATACTCTTGCAGTACAGGATATTGAGGATGACTGAATACATTATTAGTTATTTTATTCTGAGTATAGGTTAAATGTAGTCAATAGTATTAAAAGCTAAGACTCGAGGATGAATCAAGATTTTATGGATGATTTTTGCCTTTCACGTGGGTCCTACAACTCAACCTTCCACGAATATGGAAGGCCAACTGTATTTTTTTAAATACATTTAACTAAAAAAACCATAGATGAAAAAGTCACCAGTTTATTATTACACTAACAGATTTTCAGAATGAATGAGATACAGCGCTTTCCAATAAAAGAAAAATACTAGAGTCGAATTTAACGCATGATGGAAAACCAAATTTAAAAACATTTGTAAATATAAAACAATAGTAGTTTCCTTATTATTTAACTGCCGAAATATTAGAATTATATACATTGCATCTCAAAGAAAAATAAACAAACTTATAAAAATTTTATTAAAATAGATTATTATTTACTACTATGTGAAAAAAAAACTTACATCTGATATGTTCTTATACAGACAGAAAGAAGTTAACAAAGCTGTAAAGACGTTCTTATTTAAAATTCTTTCCAGCTGACTGAATTCGGGCTGAAATGTTTTAAAGAAATAACTTTAAGTATCAAATGGAGTATCAAATTTCGAGAAAAACTGGCGATTCTCACTCTCCTTAAGTTAACAAAATTAATGACTATCTGTTAAGAATAAACGATGAGATTCTCAAAAGCAAGAGCTTTCATCTTTTTTTCTACTTTGGACCGCACAAGATCAACAGTCTCATTGTTTTTCAGGAGGCAGCAAGGGGTGGAGAAAAAGGTCCAAATTATTTGATTGATAACTCGTCATCGTCTCTGAACCGAATTTCGCGCTAAGTTATGGCTTGGCGAGAAATAGTTTTCCCAGAAATTTCTCCATGCTTGTTACAATAGATAGACATTCTTCCTTTTGTTAGTAATTATTTTTATTTCGTCACGCTCTTTGTTATTTGAGAGATGTAGTAATAAATAGGCTTTCATCACTTTACCGTCTTAGTTCATTTTTTTACTGTCAGTTTAGCGAAGATGAAGCACCACAAACGCAAGATTGATTGCCCTAGTTCAATTTGGTCAGAAAAATAGCTAACGAACACATAATAGTTGACAAAGTTTTAAGAAAATTAAGTGCGTAAGGAACATTTTTTGCAAAGCATGTGATCAATCTAATTTAATGAGAGTCCTAATTTTTCTCTAGGATATCAGATATCTAGCGCAAACGGTGCTTATAATTATCTGAATGTAGGAGTATTGTAGAAAAAAATATAAATCTAAAGTGCAAACTTTTAGGCAAATCTTTGAATTTGTGACCTTTAGAATTTCAATGAAAACTCAGGTAAATATTAATGCATAGCGAATATTCGGTACATGGTTAACTAATTAATCGAATACGTTGTAATAAACATTTTTTTCGTTTTCCCTTCCACGGTGAAAATGTATAAATACTTTGCCCTACTCTCTCAGGAGCAATCATCAGAGATTACACACATACACACACAAATAAAAAAAAAAGAACAAGATTCGAAGTAAAAAGAGAAATTTTTTTATGCTCTTTGGGTGTTATGTATTATTGAAAAATGTAATTTAAAAAAATAAATAACACTAGAAATAATTATTTCATAATTAAATTATCAGGGTTTAAACCAGGTTCGGATATATTTAGGTAATATTTATGCTTGATGTAGTTAAATTTTCTTTACTTGCCAAAATAATTGTTACCAAAAAAAAAGCATGAACTTTGAATGACATAGCTATGTACTACAAATGCACATTAAGAGTAAATGCACATACAAAATTCATAATAGCACAAAAGTTGAAATATGTTATATGTTCATCATGGAATCCCAGTATCTATAAAAATATTTTCGATATTTCCCTAAAAAATGTATCTGAATCAAATATACTATCTCGCCGCCCAGAGACAAATTTAGACTTCCCCTCCTTACAAGTCATACGGTATTAGTACAATATCCAGGAGGGGAAGTCTAAATTTGTCTCTGTGCGACGATATAGTATATTTGATTCATATACATTTTTAAGGGAAATATTGAAAATATTTTTATAGATACTAGGATTCCATAATGAACATATAAAATATTTCAACTTTTGTGCTATTATGAATTTTGTATGTGCATTTACTCTTAATGTGCATTTGTAAATGTAAAACTTTTGTACTGTAAAACTTTTTCTAATCAACAAGTTCAACAATACTTCTAAACTGCTGCTCTAGTTATTAAAAATTTCTTTGTACAACAAAAATTCGACAACATTAGAGAATTGATTCCAATTTATAGTATCATTTGTGGCTCTAAGTAATTAGAAATTACCACTTTGTATCAAATATGTTAGCAATTTTTTTCTCAAAGCCGCTCTTCTCCCAGCGTTATGCTATTTCACATTCTTGGAAACTAGAAAATTTAGAACCAGGATGAAAACGATGATGCATTAAAGCTTGAAGAAAAATCTCTTAGAATAATAAAAAAAATACAAAAAACTGAACACAGACTCTATTCTTACTGATGATATCGAATAAATTCAAGGGCAACGTGGACGTGAAAAATTCTTTAAAAGTCCAGCTGTTAACCTTCTGTTCCAAGAACGGAATCAAGGACCTGCATTAGCGGAAGTTCTACTCCTAGAGGCCCCTGATTCCATACCAGGAAGTAACAGTTTAATCGAGGGGGGAAGGGGTCTCTTCAGATAAAATAGTGACCTCTGAACTTTACATGCCTGCACGATGAAGACGCACGACAAAATGTCCGATGCTCTTACTGCGTGAATGAGATATAATTGTGTAAATTCAACTTGAGTAGAGCTTGACGTGGCGGTAATATTTTTTTTTTCACTTTCGGAGTGAAACCTCTAAGTGTGTCTATTTACGGATGGTGTTTACGGATGGTGCAAGGAGCCATTATTATCCATGCTATTATAGCTTGCTACGCTTCCAGAACTTTTCCCCTCCTCTCCAGCTAAAATCAAGGATACTTACATTGAACGGAATTTTGAAAAAAGATTATCTAATTAGAGTATAAACTATTTATACCTAATCTTAATCAAAAACTTTTCATAGGTATATTAAGTATACTTGAGAAAAAAAATTCCTGACGGACATCTTTTCTACCAATTATTTATGAATGAGTCTTTCACTTACCATAAGGTGCTAAAGCAGATTCAGGTACATTAGCATTTAACTAATAGTGTCAATAAAGGAGCGTTATCTTTCAGAGATTTGCCTTAAATTTTAAGTATACCATACTTCATAAAAAAAACATAAAACTTCAACAGAAGGAAAAAAATAGATATGCTCTAGAAAATTATCGACTGACATATATTTCTATGGAAAAGTAATTTCCAGGGTTATTTCATCAAAATTTCAATACTGTCAATGTTTGAATATTTGCAAATAAACAAAACTGAACAGGAATATTTCAAACGTACTGATTCAAAAGATTTTTAATTTCGTCTATACAAATTTAATTTCGTCTAAATGATTGGGAAATACTTTTCTCAAAGATAAAAATTTTCAGATAAAAAGTAATTTATGTTAGTCTTATTTTTTTGCGACAGAGATAAAAAAGATCCCATGCTACTCTGTTGATCTTCAAGCAATGACATCAGTTTTGAGAGTTTTCACTGTCACTTTGCAGCAACTTGAAAGCAAACCACTCTTGAAGGAAAGTTATTATCTTTCCCAAGCTCTTTCAATATCGCCAACGTTTTGTTTAGTAAAATATAAAATATTTTGCTAACAAGGGAGAAAATTAGCAAAGAATTTTTATCTGTTGTGAAGCATCCTTCTTAATTGCTTTTAGAAGATTTAAAAATATTATTAAGGTATTTACAGTGCTATAATATGCTCATAATTTATTCATGCTATAATATGTTAAAATAAGAGTTTATAATATATATATATATATATATATATATATATATATATATATATACACACACAGTGGAATCTCGATCTATCGTTTTTCAAGGGACCGACTGAAATGAACGATAAATGCGGAAAAACGATAGATGCGGGGAACTTAACAAAGCAATATGTTGTCAGGACTGGGTGACATAAACGACACATACGGGAAAACGATGATTCGAAGAACGATCGATCGAGATTCCACTGTATATATATATATATATATATATATATATATGCGTTTGTGTGTGTAATTTCTAATAAAGCACTTTTTTCACATATTATAATAAAAGGTATATTAAGTAAGCATATTGTGCTCTCTGTTTTTTCCAAGCAGAGACCTAAACGTCTCTAATGTAACTAGAATATTTGCGTAAGTATTAAACGGTACTTTACTAAATTCGTTTCAATAAAGCACTTAAATATTTCAGGCTTTGAAAATGAGACATATGGGAGGATATTCGATTGCTTTCGAGGCATTTCATTTGCTCCACGAGCAACGCAATATTTATTGGACAGCTAAAAATATAAGAATGTCGATTAACAAAAAAGACTCTTAGCTGAAACTTTAATGTGCCTGATAGCAGCCATCTCATTAATTTTTGTAGAGATTTACACTTAAAATTTTTTCACCAGTGTCTGTAGCAATTTAGATTCACATAGACGTTCTTATAAACAGATAAGCTGAACTTTTAATTCTCGAGACAGCTATTTGTTAAAGAAACAAAAACATCTTTCTCCCTTCCTCTCGTCAAGATGATTCATATGTATCATATTTCAAACACTTTTATGCTATTTCTCCTTTTTTTTCTTTTATAAATTCTATAGATATGTGTTCCCTTAAGGATATATGTTTATTTCACTCACATTTTGCGCCTCCAGAATTCCGCTTTTAATGGTTCAACTTACATTTTGTATCATTTAGCAAGGGAGAAAGGTTACAGCATTTACGAAGCTGATAAGAACTTTGGGCAAACTGACGCCAATGAAAGTTCCGATCTTTTTTAGAAATTTTCTTTCCTTTCCGCATTTTTTTTTTCCCCGTTTACTAACGGGCACTTTTAGTTTATAATCTGATAAAATAAACCTCGATACTGGTCGCTTTGACATTACTGTAAAAATTACTTAAGTTCAGTATTATCTGTTATGTTTCAGTTAATTTATATAAGTCTACTGAATCGTTGGCTGACGAGAAAAATTATACAGATTGATGTGAAATCTAAATTCATAAATTTGCATTGAAGTGTTTTGTTTTACTTAAATCAAAAATATTCAGTTTTGGGAACAATCAGCAATCATTTCAAAAAGGAATGGAAAAATTTTAGAATTAGTGAAGAAGGAAATGAGTTTAAGTTATCAATACAGGAATGGAAACAAAATTTAATGCTGTAGGAATTTTTTTACAGATTATATTAAATAAGAAAAGAAAAAAAAATTGCATTCTGATTATTTTTCACCAATCGGGAAAACATGAAAGTCACGCATTAGTCACAAAAATCAGTATTAAGATTTCAAGGAGTTGGGAGAGCATAATGTATTTTTGATGATTCACTTGGTGTTCATTTGCTTCCTTACGCACGTTTGCGCACATGATGATTTTTCTCTGGAGCAAATTCAGGAATATGCATCAAATTTTGGATCTAACTTTACATTTATTTCAACTAAGAAATTTATTTTTAAAAAAGAGTGTCCGAGAGTTCTTTCGTTTGTAAATGGACACTTGTTATTTTAATACTATAATATAATGATCCATTTAATGGCAGGAAAATGGCCAAATAATATTAATAACTGTGCTATAGTTAAACTTCCTAGAATATTAAGTTAGACATCTGGTTTCACTCGAAAACGAACCATTTTGTTCTAAAAACAGAGAACTCTGCGAGATATCGAATGATCCTCTTATAGCTTAACAGCAACACACCACTTTTCAATATCCACAATAAAATATAAAAGAATGGCAACGAGTTCATCATTAGGCCAAGAAGCATTAGGTAAATAACATATAGCTGTGTGTTCCTGTTTTGCGTTTCTCACAAGCTTCTATAAGTATCATACAGCTTATTCAAAATTCCCGTCATAAATCTATGAATCTCCGTTGCCCGTGAGTGGACGAAATCGTTAAAGGATTGAAGAAATATTTATTTACCGTTTTAAAAAAGAAAAATATTTATTTACAGTTTTAAAAAAGAAAAATATGTAGTTTAATAACCCCCCCCCCCCACACACACACACACACACCAAAAAAAAAAAATCTAGCCTAATGTATAGGCGTAATATATATTTAGCTGTATTCCAAACAAAAACAAATAACTTTTTTAAACTCTTTTATCAAATTTTTGTTCTTAGTTTTGGTTTTTACCTTTACTTTCTGTATCTTCTTCTAATATTTGAATTCGCTTTTACATAAATAGCATGATACAAGTGCTTAGACTGTATAGTACATGATAACTTCATTACAACTGTTTATAATATATGATATTTCAAGTACAGATGACAAAAATTTTCTGAAAGTTTAAATTAACGAGATAGCTGTTCAAACATTTTTTGGCAATTGAAACTGATTCACAGGTGAACCATGGACATTGAATGTTGATGTGTTGAGTTTGCAAATATTTTATATCTTAAGTATATGAACGAGCAATAAATCATTAATAGTACATATATACATAGTGCTTTAGAACTACCCCTCCTTTAAAAAAAAAAAAAAGCCACTCTAAATCAGTAACATTATACGATTTAGGGGCATAGCAACCCACTTCTTTTTAATATGATTCCGGTGTATAAGTGGCTCTCACTGTGTTTTGACCAAGAAATGTTTCTTATGTTCATTAACTATTTAACATCAACCCACAGCTTAACAATCTTGTTTCCTTTCTAATTTCAGCATAGCATGATACATCCTGCTTGTTTTTATCGAAATCTACCTTACGAAATATACGCGAGGAAACTTGTATGAAATATAATGCAGGAAACTAAAATCTGAATCCCCAAATTGAAAAAAAATATCTAGAGAAGAGAATGCATAATTACGCATAATAAGAGAACAGAATATGATAATTATAAAAGGAAGATTAGCCCACAAAATAATATTAAGACAAATTTTCTTTTGATTTTTGAATTACAAAGCATAAAATTCATGAAATGCATATGCGACCATAATTCTAGAAATTTCTCTCGCATTCCGAGGTTTTTCAGTGAATATATCTTCAGATTTTCAAGAAAATTTTAGTATCCTAGATATTTACCCATTGTTGTCCTAAGAAAAATAGAATCATCCTGCTAAAAAGAAGAAACTTTCTTACATAAAAGAAGAGAACATTATCAACATTGAAAGTAGAAGCGTTATTTGTAAACTATTGACCGAAGGGTCACAAAGTCGCTCTGTTTTAGATTCGCGCTAACTCCTGTCGGAACGGCCTTGCCGGAATGTTAATTTGTTCCTTGACCTCTTGAATACCAACCGAGCTAATAAGTCAGCTGTTCGCATGTTTTAATTTAAAAAGTCCGTAAATTTATGAAAAGCACAAGAGGTTGTTTTGTTTATTTTTATGTGTAAAAGGTATATTTCATCAGCTCTCTGACAAACGTTAGCTGAAAACATGCCATGAATATAAGGATTAGAGGAATGAAAGGCATGATAATTAATTGTATGTAAATTATTTATTCAACTTGCATTTATTTTTTTGGAGCAATTTAACAAAATAATTATTTTCTAGCAATTGAAGTTTCAGTTGATTCTTCTATTTTTTGAAATATGTAAATTTTAAAAAGTAACGAGAAACAATTCCTTTGTTCTTTCACATGATAAATAATTTTCATTTGTCAAATTATTAGACTACTACTTACCATGTTATTAATTTTGAGAAAAAAGATAAACAAAAGCAGATATTGCTAATTAAGTTTTAATTTCGTATATTAGTTTTCCGAAAAGGAATTAAAAGGGTCTTTTTCAGAATTTCAAAATTACAAATACCTAACAACAATAAACATTTTTAATGTACAGCATATATGTTGGTTTCTATGAAATTTAGTTTCCATTATGAGTGTAAATAATTGCTAATTTGATAAATTGAAAATGTTTCATGTTACTTTATATTCGGAATTTACAAAAATAATGAAAAACTTTTTTACAATTTTAAACGGCGAAGAAATAAATTTTTAGGGATGATTTTTGCTTTAAGAAAAATATTTTCAAAATTTTTTCTCAAGAATAAAAAATTCTGGAGGCAATTTCATGAAAACTAAACTAAGAAAATCTGTCCGAAATTTCATGGTGATACTTAAAGAGGAATTTTGGATACGTTTTTCTAAAGATGAGAAATCACAAAGGAATCCATTTCAAGTTAAAAACATGCATGTACACCATGGTACACAGAGCCAGTATAAAATTTTGCATCTGTTGCTAAAAAAAGTACGGAATAAAGAAACAAGAATTTTTGCATTTGCTGATTTTACAAACTCTTTACGATGCTTAAATCAAGAAAATACACCTCCGATTTAGTCGAGTTTACTCAACAGCATGATCATGTGATCTTGTCGCGAGATGTCTGTAAATTGTGTGACATAAAAAGCTTTGTACGTGTATACGTCTTGTCTCATTTGCTGAAACTACGCCACAACACGGATTTCTACTAAAATAAATTTTATTCAATCAGTTTGAACTTAGGAGTAATAGCACTTTGTCCTAACAGTATGATTTTTTCTTGAATGCATTGAATAATGCTGAATGAACTTGACATCTTGTATTTACTACATTAAGGTCTCGAATTTTGGTCTTAAAAGAAAAAAGTAAATCAGGTGTCGGATTTTGCCCCTGACACGAAACTCACTTCTGGGTGAAAAGCAAAAAAAAAAAAAAAAAAAACTATTCCCCATTATCTTTCAGGCTCTAATGTGAACTCAACTTCATAGTTAATAGTTTATGACATTTCGCTAATCGTGACACGATAAGGAAATCAGCGCTGGGCAAGGTTAAACTTAATTTTTCTTCTTTTCTCTATAAAGGATTATCAAACCAGTTGAGTGACAAGAGCAAGACAGGCATGTAAGGGGCCTCCGTAGCAGGGCGCGGGCCTTGCAAGGTTAGAGGCCAGATGCCATGGCAATCGTATTCTGATTCACAAATTCGAATGCATGGATTCTGATCGTAAAAAATGAAAGGAATGATCACAGCATCAGGTTAACGATCTATAAAAGTATGTCCAGGCGTTAGGTAAAGGGGGACTATCTGGGTTCTAGTATGTTCCATTGCATTAGAAATATCCTTCCAAAGGTAACGACAAAAAATGAACCTATTTCTTGCACTTTATTGTTACATTTTGGGTCTTAGAGTGTTGTGACACAGTTTTTGACAGGCCTTGCGAATTAAAGGATAGTATATGGATGCATTACTCGTGGTAAACATACAAATGAGATATAAGAAAAAGAAACAGGAATCTTTCAACAAGCTATAGAAAAGCTCTATATGAAGACAATTTCCTCCATGTCTTGAAATTGTCATTCGTATCCATGCTTGGGGAAATTTCATTTGTGAGGTAGTTTCGAATGAATATATATACAGTGGCTCCCAAAAGTGTTCGTACACTTACGATTTTCAATGAAATAAGGGTCTATCCATTAATTAAAATGAATATTTCAGAATGGGAATTTAATACTAAGATCTATAATCTATTCTTAACAAAACTACATGAAATATTTTGAAAACATAGTAAAACTTTATTTTTAAGAAACCAGTAATCAAAAAGTAACAAAAACTTTATCTCACAAAAGTCATCGTACACTGAAATATTTTCGGATAAATTCAAAATTAAAATTATCATCTGGTGTTTTATTTTTATTTTTGAATTGTGGGGGCATTTAAAATATCGTTTGGCTTTAATTTGTGCTTGCCTACTCCATAATATTCTATATATTAATTAAAAATTTCTCGTAGTCGTAAAGAAACAACAAACAGCATTCGGAAATTGATTATTTTTCTTCAGAGAAGTGGTAAATCAGTTCGGAATATTGCTAAAATTACTTAATTTATTCCATTCTACTGAGCAGTATGTGATAAAACGCTTTTAAGAAGAAAATCGGATCGAAAACTAGGTAAGAAAAGAGCGTCCGGCAAAGTTAACAAAACGTGATCAAAGATTTATAATTAGAAAATTTGTGAAAAATCAACGTTTGAGAGCCGTAAAAGTTTCTGAGGAATCTAATGAAACATTTTCTACTTCAATTTCACCTGAAACTGTTCGACGAGTTCTCAGAGCAGCTGTATTACATGGGCGTTCTGCCCATAGAAAATTTTTTTGAGTGAGAAAAACAGAAAGCTTAGGCTTTCCTTCTCGCTATCAATGATAAATAAGCCCCAAACGTATTGGAATAATGTCTTATTTGTCGATGAAAGCAAGTTTAACTCTTTTGGTTCCGATGGTCGTATAATTGTAGGGAGAAGAAAAAAAGAGGAAATTTATCCCAATAACTTAGTAGGAACAGTTAAGCATGGCGGTGGAGGTGTCCTTGTGTGGGGGTGCATGTCAGCATCAGGACTAGATAATTTGGTATTTATTGATGGCATAATGAATCATGTTGTTTATATAAATATTTTAAGAGAAAATTTAAAATTATCAGCCCAAAATTTGTGTATTGGCAACAACTTTGTTTTTTATCAAGATAACGATCCTAAGCACACGGCTCTCAACGTTCGCGTCTGGTGTCTCTATAATTGTCCACAAGTTTTGAAAACACCACCTCAATCGCCAGATTTAAACGTAATAGAACATATTTGGAGAGAACTGGAGGTTCGAGTACGAAAACACGACATTCACACGAAAAACGAACTAAAAACAATTATGATGGAAGAATGGATGAACATTGATGTAGAAATTACAAAAGAGCTAGTGCAATCTATTCCCAGACGTTTAAAAGCTGTTGTGGATGCTAAAGGATATCCTGCTAAATATTAATTTAACGAAAAATTTGAATATTTACTAATATGTAGATTTTTTTACAAGTGTACGATGACTTTTGTGAGATAAAGTTTTTGTTACTTTTTGATTATTGGTTTCTTAAAAATAAAGTTTTACTATGTTTTAAAAATATTTCATGTAGTTTTGTTAAGAATAGATTATAGATCTTATTATTAAATACCCATTCTGAAATATTCATTTTAATTAATGGATAGATTCCTATTTTATTGAAAATCGTAAGTGTACGAACACTTTTGGGAGCCACTGTATATATATATATATATATATATATATATATATATATATATATACATATTGTTACATTACTTTCCAACACACTAAATTAGAAGGAAAATTTCTCCAATTGTTATAAAAATGAAACACAATCTATGAGACAATAAATCTTTTTGTTTTCTATCCACTGTAAACCTTGAAATCTAAAAAGTTGATTCACAAATACAGTTTGTGTATTTTATACAATTCAGTACTATAACCAAAAGCATTCTCTCCAGTTTTATAACATACCACCACAGTTCAAGATCCGTGAATAAATATTTAAATTTTCGTTCGGAATAGGTATGACTACCTATCTAAGCAATTAAACGTAATAGCATGTAATGCAGTAACTGATTACGTTACTTAGGTACTGTATATAGTTCTTTGTACTCAGGCAAAGGCCATTCAAAAGTGTAGAAAATGGCTGTAAATTCGAAACAAAAGCCATCACATATTTAATTTCACTGGGTAGTGAATAGAAAAATAGTTGTGATGTATTTCTCACAGATGAAAGGATAATTGCTGTCATTACTCTTAACTTTACGGATTGAATATAATCGTTATCTAAAATGTGAATCACTTTTATTACAAAATAATTTCTATTAACACCTCATTGCTCACAGCAACAGATTTAGAGAAAAAAAATATTTTATAGCGAATACCAACTATCATAGTAACAGAATCCTTTATTTTTTTAAATTAGATTGTTAAATACATTTAAATAAATTTGATAAAATCTCCATCTACAAGAGTTTCATATTTTTTATCGTCATATTTCTCCAGGAAACTAGGCAACGTGACTCTATTTTCATAAAATTGATGACTACAACATGTATATTCAAAGAACAAATTAGCGTTCGCATTATTTACGGATGAACAAAACGAATACTCATTTGTTGAGCCCAGTTGCGTGGTCAAGTATAAAATAGTAATTAAAACGCTTTATAATTTGCAAAACTCATTTATTAATGCCAGAGTCATGATGCTGCGAACCTTCATCACAATTACTATTCGTGACTGCTTTTATTTTTTATTAAATGATCTTTCTTTAAACTATCTCTTTCCAGCATTTAAGCAGTTCCGCATTTATGAACGAATTCAGTATGAGTTGATATACTTTTTGATAACAAAATGAAATCCTTCAAAAGTAATCACACGCGTGGAGACCGGTGAGAAATAAATAGTCTCAAATAAGAAATGAACAATATTAAATAGACGAGAATGAGATTACATTTTCCCATGTATACATCATTCAAAACACGTTTTTCTTTTTCTTTTCATATTGACATAGAAACTTAAATACATTCATATTTTACTGCTTCTTTACATCTCTTAACAGAATTTTCTAAGTTAATTAAAATTTTTTAGAGCCCAACTATCATTAATCTACATTTTACTGGTTAATAAAATTAATGCATCTAGTTTAAAAAGACTGAAAAGCATATTTATTTCAAATATGCGATCATAGTATGCATTAATAAGAATAACTGCTAAAATCTGATAACATAAATCAATGAAAATTAGGACTTTCAATGATTCAATGGAAATTTCTAAAGCTCAAAAGCAAAATAAAGCATTCCCTTCAAATATGCTTGCATTTTTTCTTTCTGTAATAAACAGTATTTTCAATGGATAAATTTAATCAAGGGAAACTTAGAATGTTTCGAATACATTCAGAATTATCTTAATGTATGAATGCTACTATATGAAATTACATGCCATTATATGAAAATAAATTTGAAACTTATATCTCCCTTACAGAATCTTTTTCTTGAGCGGATCTCATTTCAAATTAAAAAACTAATTTTTCGAACCATACAAGTATATTTAACAATGAATAATTTTATGCTTAATTTTTAATAAGGAAAATAATTATAATAATGGTTTAAAATAAGATATCATGAAAAAAAATTTTATTTCACATCCTTAAGTCTTACAGGACGTTCCATTGTTAGCAAATGTAGAAGAAATCAATACTTTTTAGAATTTTCGATTGTATTTGGGGTGCGTTATCAAAACAATATCTTTTAAATAGTGACGTTTTAGTCAGTAACAACCACCCCTAGAAAATCTGTATGAAATATCTTTGCATGAAAACCAAACGTATTCTTAGTGCAATTTCACATTGTGGCCGGTATGTAACCCTTTCTTTCTCATCGAGTTTTTTGGGGGGCAGTTTGTAATGGCATACCTTAATACTTCTGTTCAAGCAACTGTTCATACATCAGTTTTTATTCCCAAGGAATTAGAAATATCTTCAAAGTTCTTTGGTTTTGTGAACAAATACCATGACTTTAGTTTGCATAAACGTTAATATTGCATAAAACATTCAGTTTGGAAAAAAATTAAAACCGGCTAACTTTTTTTTTTTACTCGAATGCCAACAAATATAGAAAAGGCATTTTCTTTGGAAGGATCAATGTAAATAGAAGTTTAAATTTTCATCAAGATAATGCGTAAGCAGTAAAATAAATTTATCCCGACTAAATCTGCAATAATGATCTATGAGGCCTTAATAAAAATTATTGTCATAGAAAGATATATGAGGAACTTTATTTTAGATAAAGATTAACTTAAATTCTTGGCTTTAGTTTATTGACCGGTCACGGAAGGAAAATGTTCTGTCCACAAGTATTAAGGTTAGAAAAATCTTAGTAATTTTTTTAATGCTTTTCTTAGGTTAGAAACAATTTAGTAGCTATAAAAAAATGATACTAAGCAAAAACAATTTCCATTTACATGACATGTATTGAGACTGAGGAGATTATGGGTTTATATACTAGGAAGGTAAAAAGGTTTTTTAAATGGTAATCTGGCAAAGGACACAATTTGAATTTTTGGTGCAGACAAAAAACACAAAATAAAAATTACTGAACAGCTAAAATTTTAATAAGAATGACATCAATTTATTTAATTTTAAATAAAATTTCTACAGCATTATAACTTTATATCTCATAGCCGGGAGGACTATTCCAGAAAAAAAATAAAACTATTTAAATGTTGCAAAACTTGGCTGCGTTTAAAAAAAAAAGTCTTGCAGAATTAGTTTATCTTTTTTATAATTATTCAGAATAATTTCTTTAATATTTGGGTGCCTTTAAGAAGATCTCTAGTACCAAGTAAGTGTCATTGAGGATGACCATAAATCAATTCACACTGTAACATAACTATAAGTTATGTAAATAGGAAATGTAGTTTTCATTCAGTATCGCATCATTTGCTTTGATTCAAAAATTAAAGATTCCTAAACTTCCAGAAATTATGGACGGTTTTCCTCTCTTTTGAAGTTTAAAGACATAATTATCAATCACCGTATCGTAAGATGGACTATACTAAGAATTTAAAATTTTTATCGAGTGACTCAGAGTTAGACGGAAGTGGGAAACGTGCTTTCTTTCTGGAAGCTCTAACACGGAACGTACCGAAAATGAAAAGTTTCAGTTGGAGACTGAAATTATGAGAAAACCACAGACCACAAAAGAGCTCTGAATATTTCAAAAACAGAAATTAGTGGGCTGCAGACACTCTGGGCTTTAAAATATAAAGGAGAAAAAATCTGCTTAACATGATTTTTTTGTTGTTGTTACCCCCTAAAAGAATGGAGCCTTAAAACACAAAATAAAGAAAACAAAAAAATTAGACTTGTTCTCCTATACCCACCAAACAATCTATGTAAACTCTGTCGAGCTGCTAAACAATGCCATCATTACGCTTAAAAAAAGGTACAAATCAAGAAAAGATTCTGATTATTTTCGAAGAAAATGTCAAGAATTATTTCATTATATCAATTTTTTTCTTTCCGAGTTAAAGGTAGAAGAGTTGAAAATTATACGCAATTAAAACAAACGTGACGGTTTACATTCCAAGATATCCGTAGTAAACCAGACATAAAACAAAGAAACAAGCAAAAAAATACTTCAATATTTATATCTCCTAGTAAGCAAATATGATGCATTTGGTCTGAAAGCATCATTATTATTCAAGTCAGAAGCTCAGTGTCTCTTTTCTTATTGTATAGACCTCAAAAAGCCGGTAACTTCAATTCTCTATGCACGAGTACCTGCATTGTTAAATATAAAATAACGCGAACAATGATAACAGACTTCGTCCTTGGCTCATATATAAAAGCCGCACAAAGTAATCTCGGATTAATAATCGCGAATGAGAATGATGACATTAAAAGCTGTAGGAATTTTTTGGTCAGAAGTACACGAAAAGAGTTCGTTTGCATTTGGAATCTGCTCACGAAGTTATTCAATTAACTCACGGACAATTAAACGAACTCTGTTTTATTATTTTCACAATTAACTCCTTTTTGTGATTTGCGTTTAAACCTAATTGTAAACTAAACTTCCGGCTACTTTTATTTATTTACTTCCTACTTCAATGTTTTTAAACATCCTGCAAGGATTTCTGAATGCTAAGAAATAATCTTACTGAGAAAGCACCTATGATAACATGCAGTTAAATCACAAGATTCAAAGACGTAAATCGTCAGCTGTATCATTCAAGTTTTGAGATAGTTGATTTTTGTTTACAATTTCAGAGCACGTTTTACACTCAATGCCATTTTTATTGAATATTATGTCACTCATAAAAGGGGTGCAGTTTTGTTTTGTTTTTCACGTGAAGCGTTTCATTTAATTCAAACTTCCTTAGTCAATTATTATGTTGTCCTTCCGTAGAGCCCATTGTATTTGTATTTGAGATCTAAATTTATTTCAGTGTTGACAACACGACACAAAAGTTAAAAGGTGTAACCATGGGGTCCCAGTGTTTAGACTCCTTAGGGTTAAACCAACCTCTAAGGAGCATAAATATTTGGTGGGGGGAAGAGTTATTCCATTGTTAATTTTCATCAACTCTCTCCTGAATGGAAATCCATCACTCAGTATCGGTACCCCCTAGAAAGCTATTGTGGTTGCTCCCCTACCAAGGCCTACAAAGGATCACCACAGTGTTTAATATGGTCTTAAATTCATGCATGAAACGTCTATGGTATTATATTAAGTTATACAATCTTAACATTTTTCCCACTCGCAAATCAAATAACTAAATTAGAGTTTATGATTTGAAATGAGATCTATGGGTTAAAGGGTTCATTCTTTATAAACCGGGATAGTAGAAAGTAATAGAATAATTCGTATTCACAACATTTACACGGTAAAAATATCATTATTGACTTTTTCCATTACGCAAAAAATTAATACACAGGAATGAATTATTATGTGTACATATGTGTATATATATATATATAGAGAGAGAGAGAGAGAGAGGGAGAGAGAGAGAGAGAGAGAGAAATATTTTTCATTTCATTGTTAAAGCTTACGAATCACTACTACTTGGCACACTTCATAAGTAAAGGTACCGTCATTCCTTTGCACTGATTTTAAAACCAATTTCTTTCACATATGCAGACATTACAAAATATTTTATAAAATTCTTTACAAAGTAAAAATGTCTCAGTTTCTAGCAGTAAACAAAAATTCTCGCTGCATATCAAAAAGCCCAACCGCTACAAAATCTGGATGTCTTCAAAGCAGTAGCCGAAATGGGGTAGTAATATTTCAAGACATAGATTTAAGTGACTGCAACTGATACCTCAAACATTTGCTAAGTGCCCATTTTAGTCCAAATAGTTCCCCTCTTCAACATTTCTACCTACCGCCTTGTCGGTAAGGCAAGTAACGAACGAAGATAAGTCTTTAACGGTTCCTAACCGGCGGCAGACATCAAGGGGGAAATGCATTCTTTTGCCTTCAAGCCTATATTCGGTTTACAGGAGTGAGAAAGGGTACTTAAAGTGCGTCAAAAATTGGGAGTTTTAAAAAATTATCAGAAAGAACTTGGTTAACCTTGAAGCATGTGTCAGTGCTAGAGGATGTTAAAGCAGTAAATGAAATATTTTCTAATTTCCCCATAGAGTAATCTTCTTTACGTATGACACATTTCTTTACATAAATACTTTTCCAGCATAAATTAGAGAATGCATAGTTCTTGAGTAATTTTAGATAATTTAGAAAATGCTGTAGTCGTGGAAAATATTATTCCCACATGTGAACAGTGCGCGTTTATACAAATTATACATTTCATTTTTGAAGTACAGTGATTTCCGCTTATAAGAATCACGTTTGTTATTACTGTTTTTGAGTCTCATAAGCAGTTGATTCTTATAGCCGAAATTTAGGTTTTCGGAAAGGCACAAGCGCACCTATATATACATATATTACATAATTTACCATAAAACAATCTTTAATTTGCGTTAATTATCTTTTATTAAAATTATTTTTTATAATTTTTAAAATACAACTTAATTTCTAGACCTATAAGTGGATAAACATGATTATAGTAAGAGAAGGAAAAAAAACCCCAATATTTGGTACAACATACCTGCTTAACAGTTTAACATTTCAGCTACAGGAAGGGTGCAAGAAAAAGTTTTCTATAGTAGCTTGACGTAATGAAGTTTTCAGGAGGCTGTTTACACCTCTTTCAATACTAATAGTCTCAGACCAATATTCACCTTCTAGCTTACGTTTCACGGTTTGATAACATGCTGAATCTAATAATGTCGCGTTTGCCTAAGTGATAGTGAACACTTCGCCGAAGATTTATGTGTTTCAGGGTCCAGGAAGCCGCAACCAGGATGTAGGAGGTGAAAAAAAGAGTTTGTTTGTCAGTGGAGAAAAGGGAAATTGGAACCGGACGGGTAGGATGTCCCTGGGTCAAGCTAATGGGACAGTGTTTAGCTAAAGCGTTTAAGGAAAAACTATTATGCTATGTCTAACAAAGAAAGGGATGCATTTTACGACTGTATTCCATCCCATCTTATCACTCTTTCTTTAAAAAAAGAAAGAAAGAACTTCGTACCTTTTGAGGGTTTAAGTGGCTTTTTTGGAAAAATGAAAGGAAGATGAAGAGTGTAAACTGATTCTTAAAACCGGTGGATTGATTATTTAAAGCGAAAATTTTAACATGGAAAAAATGCATGTGTTTTTGTTTTCGTGATATTGATTCTTAAAAACGGTTGATTCTTATAACCACTGATCACTATAAGCGGTGGTTACTGTATATGCAAGATCTTCATACAAGGAAGGCCGTAATTAGTTTTTGAATTGTCTTTTGCGGGTTTCTAGCTTTGAGAACTCTATTTTTAGGAGACAATAATAAAAAACAAATATATTCTCTACAACAATGGTTTATTTATCACTCACGATTTTAAAAAATTAGTAATTTACCTTATTTAACACATTCGTAACATAACGAGACAATTCGTAAAGATACTTGATTCAATTGAACCACTTTCGTCTTGGGCATATTACATACGTATATTCAAACGTATATACCACAGTGATTTAAATAACTTATATAGAGATCATTATATTTTGTCTGGAGGATTGTATGAATAGTAATAAACATCATAATTAAAATATACTGTGCCCAGTTATATTTCATTCTATTATAAAGCCGCAATGAATTCGGTTAGACATTTGGTCTTAGGCACGGTTGGCCATGGACTTACATCTGTAACCTAGACAAAAACGAGGTCTTATTTAATATTTTTAAATTTATATACAATGGAAATGAATAAAGAAGAAAAGTTTTTGCACATAAACTTTTTTGACAAAAAATCTTTTCAATTTTAACTGACGATTAAATATGCCCATCCCTCCCCCGTTACAATATTATAGGCTAGTACAAAGTGCCAATAACTTGGAAGAACACTGAAAAATAGAACTTATACCAGCTGCCTTCTCGAAAATTAATCATCCAAACCATTTTTAAGATGCGATTGGCCAATTCGCAGCCGAATAAGTGGCACCAGTGAACACGGGGAGTCCTATTTAAGTCACTGGATCCAGATTTTATCTCACTACGCTCGACTATCTGGCTATTTTGAGTCTCGCGTGCTTTTCTGCAAAAGGAGGGGGGGGGGTTAAGGGGGAAATGAAAGCAGTCCACTTAAAGCCCCTTTCCCTATACACTGAACTCCTGACAATCCATGTTAATTATGCACCGTAGTGCCCGGAATGAATGGACAATACAGAAATGATTCAAAATGCCATAAAAAATTAACATTTCACAGATTTAAACGAACTATAGTGATTTATAGGGTTTCATTTAAAATGATCGCAAACATTTACATATTTTCAGTTTTTCCAAGGAAAAATTCTACTATATTCCCTTGTCTATGAGCATGAAGTTTGTATTTTATTTCTGGTCTTTTTATTTAGGGATGCACGAAAATCGGCAAAATGTATAGTCGGGAGTTGGGTGTAGCGTCATGGCACATTCATGCTTAGGCCTCATTTTAAATGTGTAATTTACTCAGTTTAAATTAGTTGCTGGAACTATCAGTAAAAAATCTGCATCCTTGAATTTACTTCAAAGATAATAAACTATTATTATAGATTTTAAAAAGAAAAAGAAAAAGAAAAGACAACAAATAAAGTTAATTAAACAACATTTCTCATTCCATTCATATAACAAATTAAATTATCTATTTTACAGTTAAAAGTACGTACGTCTCTTAAAAATCTTTTAATGTTTAACTTGTACGAGAGGCAATTTTTCTTTTCATAAGCATTCATATTTTAATAAAACTTTAAAATATAGCGTGATACATTAAATTTTAATCACGATCCCTGATATTACCCGAAGAAGACATTCAAATGCCCACTTCATTTAGCGTGAAGAGCGACAGGGAATCTATAAAGAATGAAAGCTAAGTTAAATTTATAGCTTGATTTACAAAAGCGGGATTCCATCAAGTGAGGATTCGCTGGCATCCCCACCCTGGCTTAGGAATGTACGGAACAATACAACTGTAGGTGAGGAATTCCGGGACTAGAGTGAAAGGTGCAACAAGGGGAAAGGGCGGGTACTCCGACCCTTTTAACAAAATGCAGTCACAACAATGCACCAGCAGTGGAAATGCGGGAGACTTAGATTATTAAAAGAGGGGGAAAATAACGGTTGTGTGGAAAAATACATAAAAAAGAAATGCTGTTTACATTGAAAATTACTCACCATGAGTCAACAAATAATTAACTTTCCTTTAACTTTGCAGTTATTTCGTGTAGATGACTTAAAAGGGGGTATGTAGGGATCTTTTTCAAAAGCGGCACGCACACGCTTGAAAATATTGAATAAACATTAGTAATAATTCCTTAGGGTTTGCCTTTTCATCAATCAAGTCAACACATGGATAAATGAATTAAACACTTCGTTTCTTGAGTAAACATGAAAATATTCTTAAACGTTATTAATGATGCAAACTACACAGTATTTTTGAAATCTTAACCTCTCTAAAGACAAAATTTACAATGGGATATTTACATTCTATCGGTTAATGTTACCCTTACGTTATCATAAAACCTAAAGGCATTTATTAATATCATTTAGATTATATGATAACATGAAGGTAACTTAAAGTGCTGAAATAAGCGCTAATTATAAATCTTCTTACCTCTTCTCTCCGTTTGCAGTGCCTTTGGGATTTCTGACATGGTTGTCCTTGTTCCATGATCTTCCGTCATCAATTTGATCTAAAGCCTTTTCTTCTGAGAACCAATCAGATATTGAGTTTGCATAGTCCGGATCGCACTGAGCACTCGTTTCATATCCAGAATCTTTCGTTAGTTTTCTAGGAGATCGAGGTTGTTTAAGACTTAAAGGTTGTTGTTGCTCCTCAGGGGTTGTAGCAGCAGCCCCAGATTCTACATCCCAGTCCCCAGACATACAAAGTGACCGCGAATGTAAGCTACGTTTAGCCGCAGCTAACTCATCTGAGGTACTGGGCTTTGAAGCTAGGCTTCGACGCTCTCGGGCTAAATTCCTTTGAGACCTCCATTCCCGCCGAATTTGAGGTTCTTGTGATTTTCCGGAGGAATTGGGAGTACCAAGAGTAGCCGATTTTTCTGTTGCAGATATGTTGGAAAATTCAAATCCGGATTTTTGTCCAACCTAGGTGAGTAAGACAAAAATAGAAGGTCACAATCTGTTGTGGAAACTCACAGTCAACAACATAAACATAAATTAAACGAAAGAAAACGGACGTTTTAAATATTGGATGATATGAAAAAGATATATTAAAAAGCACAATAAACATTTTAGTTGATGATTATCTACTTTTGTTGGTTATTTTTAGTTAAGTTTTTCCGGTGTCTTCAGAAGAAATAATAGATTAAAAATGTGTTCCTAGGAACTATATTACGAAAAAACACTCTTCCTTACGACCCATCAGGCCCGCCATCAAGGTGGGGCAGGGGGAACAAAATCCAGGGGGCCCGGTTAAAATAACAGTTGACTAAAAAATGTATACAATGTTCAAATATAGAGTGGAGAGGGGGCCCGCTGTATTATTTTTCCCCGGGCCATGGCTGAGTTGACGGTGGCCCTGCGACCCATAAACATGGAGAGACATTGTCATAAAAATGAAGCGATCAAATCAACTAGTACATAATTCGAGCTAATGATGACTATTCTGGTATAAGACTAGAATTTATAGAATACTAAGTGATTTATAACCACGTTGAATTAGGTGAAGATATCTTAGAGAGCACAGATTAGTCATCAACAATACACGATCCTAGAATACTTATTTATTATATACTTCAGTCTTAACTATAAAACATTTAATTTTATTAATAAGTGGGCAAGAAAGAGTAAGCATTAACGGATAAGTTGAAGATAAAAAATTTTCTTTTCTCTCTTCAGACTCATATTTTCATCGGTGTTTAGTAGGTGCCGTAAGAATTTCTCTAGACTGGAAAGAAAAAACTATTGTTTTGGGCACATCCTTTGTCTTAAAAGAAAAGGTAATTAAAGCTCGGAGGCACTTGTCGTTCCTAGACATTCGCCCGAATGGGAATTACCGGGCAGACAATGCCTTGCAGGCACCAGACCAGTAGTGGTTAACACCGAATGCTGACGGCCGCCCTCACTCACACCGCAAGACTGCTGACCATTCATTTAAGGGGGCACCATATAGGCGGCCAGCACTACCCCCTACAAGCCGGTCCCGTAATTTAGAACTGAGTCAAGTGACGAGACCGGAACTCTTGACCCCGCACCTCCAGAGGTAAATTTGAGAACTTGGAGGACACTGCAACCACGACAGATTTTACGTACACCAGCTGCCATTAGTGCACCAGGCGATGGATTTGTCAGTGACCGCATTGAACCAGCATTCTTCAGATCACTAGCTCGATGCCTCGAGGCCACCACGCCTTTAAGCCAAATAATTGTACACTTGAATCCAGACGAGCTAAAAATGATGGTTTCCATTGGTTATTCAGTTTCAGTTTGATTGCATTTTCAGAAAAGTAATGAGAAAAAAGGGTAACATTTCATCAACATTAATTATAATATACTATTATAGCCATGCCCATAAGAGTTGCAACTATAACAGTAGCAACATGTGCAATTATTTTTAAAAGAACTTAAGAAAAGTATAAAGTAAATTTTGCGAACATTAACTAAATCAAGAGATCTTACCTTAGACCGAGAGGAGTGGCGCAACGATTGCCTGAGGGAAGTTGCTTTCTGCCAAATGGTTTGATTCTTTGGACAAGGCACTGCAGTTCCATTTGTACCGTTGTCGTTTACCGACCTATGAAGAAAGATAACATATATTTAATTATTTTTTCTGTATACCTAAGCTGTTTCACTTTTATAGAATATTTTCTTAAATACAGTAAACAAAACGTATAAATTAAATAGATTTCAATTTTGTAATGATTTATTATAAGACAGCAAATACTATAGTCATGTTCATATAACTCAGAACTTTTTATGAGCTATCCCAATTCCCAGGGTTAAAGGCTCAGGATCCCCGAAAAAGGGAAGAATTCACGATTATCACAAAAACCTCGAAACTAGACTCTCTGAAAACTGTTTATCATTTTTATTATGCCCACAAAGAGAAAAGGTACACTCTATTGCATCACTATTACATTTTTTTAAAATTTAAACTTACTATGACAATAATGCCATCTTGCACATACACTCATGCATATTTAAGAGTGCAAGAGAGGCAATTCAGTACACATGCAGGCAGCATTTAAATTGCAATTGGATACAGAAATAAGCCCTAAAACTAAAATAAATTAGTATTTAATTATTGAGCTCAAACTCGCAAATGGTCTAAGCAACGAAAATATGACTCACAAATAGTCAAAGGTTGACTGTATAATGAAACTGAAGGGGTGTTTATTTTTCATTATTGTTACATTCTTCATAGAACGGTATAAATTTGTTGGAAATTGAGGTAGGAAATTTTTAAAAAATCATGAAATAAAAATAATAAATAAAAAATAAACTCTCTCACAACTTAGGAATTTGAATATTCTTATTCGTATTCACCCAGTTCTGTTACTGTGAACAAATTTTGCTCTTAAAGTAGTTTTTAAATTTTTTCTTTAGTTTTTCTTAGATACATTCCTAATACTATAACTAGTAAACTGTAAAAAATTCAACAGAGAAAGATATTAAAAAACAGGAAGAATGCAATGACAGTCAAACGGAATAAACAGAAATCCTGCACTTAGAGCTAAACACACCATAAATGCAAGATTCTGTAGCCGTATAAGAACTATACCATATAACGAGTCAACCGACTGGTCTCTTCATCAGGATGTCAAACCGAATCAATTACCTTAAGGGGGAACTTTCTGAATAGGATGCAGGTCTAACCAAAAGACATCCCAAGGCCCCCGAGATCCCCATGGAAACAGATAGTCAAAACAATAGAAAATAAGCAGAAATCCTGCACTTAGAGCTAAACGCAACATAATTGCAAGATTCTGTAGCAGTAAAAAGAAAACATACAATCCTAAATGAACACAAATTTCTTATTTTCTGTTGAAATATTTACAATGTATAAGTCATACATTCTTACTCTTATAGATTCACATATCCGAAATCTACTACGTATAATCCACATAAACACGTTTAAATTCCTACTATGTTAGTTTCACAGTAAAGTTAATTTCGAGTATGAATTTAAACTTTCGCACAAACGGATTTACAGTTCATAGTGTCTCTGAAACTATAAAATCAATAATATAAAAATACCTCAGTATTCAAAAACTGAGTCCTCATAACACACACACAAAAAGCGACAGTTTAAAAAGGGAGTACATTAAGATTCTTTCAGATAGAATGGAGGAGAATTAATCTGAGAGAAGAAAAAGAGATAGGAAACACCCCATGAGAACAAATATATAACATTGCAGCTGAAGCAGCAATTTAACCTTGTTCTGAACAAAACTCATTAATGGACTGTAGCTCGCATGAGAGTAATACATTCCTCGGGGAACTCTTTACCGCGGCACTATTAAAACACTGATAACAACACCGCACTATTAAAATTTATTAACGATAAACTAGACTCGAAATACCAGCTGAAAGCTTTGAATGTTCGAAGTGGGAAAAGAAAAGAAAATACCGATCCGTTTGATTAACAACACTAATAAGTCTCTGATATAGGACAAAAGACTTCGCTAGCGATAAAAGCATTTAGCTAACAATGGGCATTACCATCACAAAAAAGACATCTCAAACACGTGGGGGGTAGCAAGAGTGTTTCTTTTTTATTTTCCTAAAGGATTTTGGGTGTGAGCCATGGAGAGATACAAAAGAAATTGAATTAATTTAGAACAGTGGTAACTTTTTATAATAGTGAAATCGTAGACGTGAAAAGTTTTTCCTTTCTTTTTTTTCTTTTTTTTTTTGTACATCTAATCTCTGTAAGTTTTTAAAAGAACACACCTAGTGAGTAACCTGATTGGATTCGCGTGTGTATAGGTATTTGCAAAGAATGAGAGGGGGAAAAAAAAGTCTCTTAACATAACTCGCTTGTGGCTTACTTCGCAGATATCAGTAGATCAAGGTTGACTGATTGAAAAACAAGCGTTGTCGCAAACAGAAATTATCTGACATAAAGGTTCCGCGTATTCTTTGTTCCTCAAAAAAATTAAGAATTGACATTTATAAATAACTCAAAAGAGTTATATAAGCTTATTTTTATTCAGCAAGTCATCCCAGTCGTATTTAAAGCACAGAATGTCAATCTTATATATGTCCTTCTGGATATATATATATATATATATATATATATATATACACATAATCAATAGTATATAATTCTTTCTCACTAATATAGGATTTGAAATATATCTTTCATTGTGTCGCCCCCTAGTGGCATTATCTGTAATATGTCAGTCGAGCAGCGGCACTCATGTGCTTACTCCTCATAATAAAATCTTAAATAATACCAAATAGTATATAATTTTTTCTCACTAATATAGGATTTGCATGAAAATGCACTGACTAATTTATCATAATCTTGTCTTATTTCATCTGTAGCACGTTTTCTTCAGTTAAGTGGGAAGCTTTTAAAAGTATTCTGCTGGAATTGGAAGGGAAATTCAGGCTTCAGTTTTTCTTCAGCACGCACTTATTGTAATTGTGACTAACGATCATATAATTTAAGGCTTGTTAAAATTCATCAGTATCAGAGTATATAGATGTCTATTGATCTTTACCTCTGATCTTCTTAACAAGAAATACCTCAGGGACATTCTTTTCGTTTGCAAAAGTCAAACTGTGCAAGTAACGAAATACGTTTCCCCTTTAAAATGGAAATAAAGGTTCACAGAACCATTGTTTTGGCTTTAAAAATATAAAGGAGAAAAAAAAATTGCAGTTAAATTGCAGTTGCTGCTTTCAGGATTGCAACTGAACACGACTGCCTGGCTGTGCATTTAACCATAATGGGAAATTTTTCTAGTATTATATGCCCTCTTTGCAATTCCGACAACATGGACGGTAAGGACATTATGTCCTGCACTGCCGTTCTCTGTACAGACGTTATTGGGAGGCCTGTGATCACATGAGAATTTTATCTTAGTTTCTTTTCTTGCTTATGTATTTTCCATTTTGTTTTCCTTCACAATTTTATATTTTCCCTCCTTTTTTATATATACTTAAGGACTTTGTCCACATGTTTCTGTATTAGAACTTAAAAGAAAAATTGCTTTGGTTTTAACTTCCAGCAGAAGTGAAGATGTTTCAAACACGTTCTACACTGTTATTTCCTTTAAAACATTACAACACTAAAAATTTTTGCAAACTGTTCATCATTTCCCTTTGGATATCCTCCCTGTTCCACAAATACATCAGATTTTTAAAGACCATGTGTATAACATAGTTACAAATTCAAAAACTTGCTCTAAAAATGCTTCGCTGATAATGTAATAAATTTTATATGCTTCAAACCCTTCATGTTATTTTAATGAAGTAAGATTACATCGACATTTTAAGGTTTCAGTTTTTGACTTTTAAATTTTTTATATCCGTTGATCATATAATTTTCTTGCATATAGTTAGCTACTTTATAAAAGTACACATATAATACAATTGCATTAATATCACTCTGAAGCTTTATTTTTTTAGTAATAAGAATCAATCATTTTAATTTACGACTTTGATTTTTTAAGAGTCAATTTTGAAATCTTGGAATTTTTCTAAATGTAAAGGGGGCAAAGGGGGCAAAGGGGGAAAATTTCTGGGAAAAAATTATTTATTCAACAATTTATCCAAGAAATGTTTCATATCGTCATAAAACATAAACAGGAGAAAATTCGAAAAAAAAAAATCCAGAAAAATTCAAAACTGTAAGCACATATCGGACTTTGAACGCTTCACTAACAGAAAGTGACTGAAATTATTCATTATTACAAAGAAGTGGACGTTAATTATTTGTAAGGAAAGTCCCGAATTATCCAATAACTTGGGGACTTTCTGCATTTGATATATACAGAGCTATGGTTCAATATAGTATCTGTCTCATTGTGTAAAGATATAAATGCGCCATTAAAAAATTTTTAAGCACATAAATGAACATATACTACCTAACAGAAATATCTACCTAACAAATTTACCTAGCAAAACTACTTAACAGAAATTACTAAGATTTCTTAATTAAAAGTCAAATTTTTGAAAGACTCATTCAATTACAAATACAAACCCTCCTTAATGATTTTAAAAATATAAAATAATAATAATGCAAAAAAAATATTTGATGAAAGTAGTTCTAATTGTACACACAAGCACAAATTTATTTTTACTTTTTATGGGCAGGCGCCGTATACTTTACGTTTATTTTCTTACGGAAATTAACGAAAATAAGCGTTTACGAAAAACGTTTATTTTTTCAGTCAGAAATTAGTCTAAGTGAGAAAATAAATGTTTCAACGATTGTTTAAGGAGAGGGCATAATTACAGGCTTTACCTTCGTACACCTAGAAAAATCTTTTAGTGAAGATTTGCTTTCTGTAAAGGTAAATCTACGAAATCCCTTTCCATCTAGGTTGTTTCAAATGAGATATTTTTTTTTCTAAGAAGCTTCGGACTAGTACCGATAATGGACAGCTTTGATAAAGTATGGCATCAATCAATGTAATCACTTCATCTAACATAGAGACTGAAGAGATGATGATTATGATACACGAGCAAAGAATAGATTGTCAGAAATACATCCGGATACAATTCAACTTGTATAACAGTGCCATCTGTTTATCAGACTGTACATACATTTTTTCTTTTTTAATTTGCAATGGAATTTTGAGCTCTAGTTACATGTTATCGCCTTTCATTGTCTCAGGTTTTCACACACAAAAGCTATCAATTCCTGTTACAAATAATTTAATTTTGATGAATGGCTAAATCTGATGGCATAATCAAGAAATTAAAAAATATCAAATACATTTCGTTACATCCTTATGTGATTTTATCTTTGAAAAAAGCTCTGCAATTGCATACTTTTATATGATCATCAGTTTAATATTTAAAAACCTATCACATATTAATATTACTCGTGATGCTCATTTTACTTTCTTTGGTAGGGAGAGGAAGGATTTCGTCCGGCATCAAGATACTCTAAAGCCCATTATTAGAATTCCGACCATTTCTGTTATCACTGGCTAATCAATCAACAAGTGTAAATTAGTCTAATCCGTATATTGTAGATCTTTTAAGCTTCATTTCTTGGATTGAACGAAGTTTTAAAAGATTTCAAATACAGTGCGTGTAAAAACTTTAAGGACAGCAAACAATTGTAAAAATTTTAATAAATATAAAATGAGACAATTGAAATGGAAATTTAATGTTAATAATAAAGTTGAAAGAATATTTATGAAAAAAATTAAATTTTTTGCTGTCTTTAAAGTTTTTGCACGCACTGTAGTAGCATTGTCACAAGTAAAGCATAACCTAAATGTATACATACTTATATGGTGTTTAATTCAACATTTAGATCAGTAGCTTTTAACAGTCACGTGTTAAGTCAACTATACCACCCAAGTACTTCAGTTTTTTTTTTTTTTTTTTTTTTTTTTTTTTTGGGGGGGGGGGGGGGTTATTATAAAATGCGATTTTTCTCATATTAATTCGGTGCAAATATGTTAAAACAACCAATGTACATTATTATTCAAAATAAATAAATTCGTCACGTAATCTTTTTAAAAATATTTTACGTGTGCCAAAGACGAAAGGCACCTGATTGTTTTGCTTAATAGTTTCAAACGCTTGTTAGTTCTTCAGTTGATATTCACCTAAGAGATTTCAATTCAACAGAGGAACAGATTTTCCGCTGGTGAAAGTATGTTTGATGAATGTGGATGTAGCAGGAATAAAATTCCTTGTTGCAAAGGATAAAACTTGCATGGAAATAATATTGTATTTACAATAGTTTATATTTCTGGAAATTAATTATCGAGCATCATGCGTTTAAAAGAAATTTTATCTAATGATACGTGTAGCAATATCAGTTTTATGGAGTTTAAAGAGCATATAAAAATTATTATTTAAGATCGAAATCTTAATTTGCAGTATATAGATAGGCGATGGCTGAATGGCTAGGGTGCTGGTATTCGGTATCAAGTCTGTGGGTTCAAGTTCCACACTTGGCATGGATGTTTGTAGACGTTCGGAATTAGCTTTAAGCAGTAGGTCTCTCTTATTATCCCTCGTGTAGCAAAAGCTGACAGTAGCGCACCAAACCTAAATTACAATAAAACTCTGCTTCATTATTTTTTGCTTTTAAATGGAAATTCCAAGCTTTGGCATCCCCATAAGCAAGGCATTAAAAGTGAAACAATTCCATTCTCTAAACTAAGTTATTAGAATTGTTAAGTAATATGTCAACGCATGAAGTGGTCAAAAATTCAATTTCATTGATCCATTTGACGGACTACTTTAAAAAATATATCAGATTAATCTGGTTTGTCGCATAAACAGATGAGTTTAAATTGCTGGGTTTTATAGTAAATGAGCTCCTAATATATTAAAAAGAATATCATTTCAGTCTTACTTCTATGTATAATACATATCACTTCGTGATCTTGAATAACGCATACTCCCTGAGAAATATTTATTCCTCAGAACAAACTATTTATTTGAGCTTCTTAATAAAAGAAAGTTTTGAAAATTTATTTCTTCTCTTAATTCTCCTTACTCTAGAGTTAAACCGGAACGAAAACAGCTCTAAAAGTTCAACAAAAGCGTGTAACTCGACTGCTAATGCAAAATGCTTTTGAGTCTGATTTTATTCAAATGGAGTAAAGATACAAGTAAATAGCATTTCACATATTTCCTCATTCCATAATCAAAGGATAAGATGTGCAAAAAATCACGAGTTTCTCCCTCCATTTTGTTTAAAAACGAAACTGTCTGAGTGCCTTAGCCATTGTGTAGTGGGAATACTTCAACTGACAATGCATACCTTTTACTTCTATACTTATATAAGCATTTATATAAGGGCATATAAAGAATGCTATGCTTTCAAGTATTTGTAAGTACTGGCCAATCACCTTTGAATCGTCTAAGGCAGGGGGAAAGAAGTTACGTGTCAACAAGTTAACGCCCCTACAAAGACCACCTACACACTATCAAAGGTGCAAACACCAGCTGAGGAGGAATGCGGTATTTTCTATGTAAAACCGACGTGACCAAATTTCTTATGAACCTCTTACGCAGCCGGGGTGCTTTGTACAGGCTTCATTAACAGGTTGTTACAAACTCTTTTTGAAATACTCTCACTTCTGACCATTTTTCAAGAAATAATAATGCACATGACCACGAGAATACAGCAATAAAGCTTATATTATTATATGGAGTAATTTAGCAATGAAGTGGTTAAAAGCAGGAAACTACCATTATATAAATACTGCATGAATCAGCAGAGTAATAGACCTCAAGAAGGATATTAATATTAATTAAATTAATAAAACAAAGCTCCTACATAAGATATGCACTTTTAATCTGAGACGTGTAAAATGGTTTTGAAACGAACTTTAAGGATTTATTTAAAGATAAAAGAATCGTGCCAGTCACTGATCACCCACAAAATTGTCACGAGAAGCCAATTTTCCTCTCGATTCACCGATTAACTCGTTAACTTTAGCTATTACAGATGTTTCTTGCATGCGTTTAAAAAACCTAAAAATTGCGAAAACAGATAAAAAAAGTATATTCACTCAGAATAATATAGTGCTATTTAGATTTTTGTCTGAGCACGACAACGCATAATTTCGGAGTTAATAGAATTAACGAAGGATTGTGCAAGAAATTTTATATAAATTTATCCTAAATATTTCATATAATTGATTAGAGTAAGGAAGTAGGAACTCAGGCTTATATAAAAGAGCCGCTTCAGCAAACTAGGCAGTTAAGACATCAGTTTTGACATGGAGAAGATAGTTACATCTTGAGAAGAAACACAATCAAAGGTCCTTGAACGTATGAAGCAGAAGAATTTGATTCTTCATCTGTCTTTACACACATTAAATACTCATTTTTACTTTTTTATGACTCCTTGAAACGAGAACTTTAATAAGTTCTGGAAGTAGAATACCACATCTAGAACAAACTAACCATCAAAACTTGTAGTGAGATCACAGACTAAGTGCTCTATTACACACGTAAAATAAGCACCATAAAATACATTTACAGAATAATGATATCCTACAAAGTATACTCTTATAAAATCTTAAATTAAAGAATGTAAAACACATTTAAAACGGGACTTTTGCAACTCTAAGAGTTTCCCTTTGTGCGTTCTTCATTTTTTTATACCTTACAATACTGTTAATTTTGAAGCACGTATATTAATTATTGAAGCTTATTTAGTAAAACTACTTCAAAGTAATTTTAATGACTTACAGCTACACCGCTTTCCAAAATATGGTGTACGGAGAATTAACTTTCACAGAAGCTCAACTGATGCCCATGAATAGATAAATAAAACTGCATTAGAGAAACGTTTTATAAATATTCATTAATGCGAAATCTAATATATGTACTTACATACATGAGCTGAAATATATTCTTCGCGTAATCCCATCCTCGAATGATTAGATTTGTGTGTGAATAATACATACATATTATTTTAAGAAGTACATATTCTTATGTTTCTTAACACATTTACTACCAATGAGATCAATGAAACATTATTGGCAGCAAAGTAAAAGTAATGAACTTTTCACTAACAATATAAACGACCAAGTTAGTAGTTTATACACTAAACGACTAAAGTCGTCTGTAGTAGCGAACGTGTTGACTGATTAATGTACAGTTTATTCCCTCAAAATCGTGGAAATAAAATGATGTAATATGAATTAGGTTTTCTTAATTTTCTTTAGATGCATATGATTTTATTATCTTTTTACAGCTTAAAGCCAATTCCGAACTGCTACAAACATCCATGCCAAGAGTGGGACTTGAACCCACAGACTCTGGTACCAGAATGCCAGCGCCCTGGGATTTCAGCCATTGTCCGGCCGAAATCCCAGGGAGAAGTTGTGCGACAGGATGAGTAAGTTCTATAAATATAATAATGAAAAAGATATATAATGTTTAGCATCTCGGAGAACGTTTAATGGATTTAAACTTATAAAAAAGTATTTCACAAATAATCTATACATTATCTATACAGCGCTATACAAATCGCAATTTATCGCCCTTAAGCAGCCAATTAAAAACCATAAAAATCACAGAGGGAAAAAAGATGCATGCGATAGTAATGATTTTTTCAAAGGCATTTGTAAAATTGAATAATCATAAATTATAATATGGAGATTAAGTAAGATATTTAGAAGATATTAGAAAATTTCCGAAGGATGTTTGTTAAGCCGAAATGACATTTTTACAAAAAAATTTTGTTTCTTTCCTAATTTTTCTAAGTTTCATTTTTAACAATTTTCCGAGGCTAAATCAAAGTTCATTCGGTTTCATGTAATTAACCCTTGACACCAATATACAAATTCTGTTTGAATTGGAAAAAAAAGGGGGAAAAGGTTTTTTTAAAAGCTGAAAATAAAGCCCTCATCTATCGTTATTACCTGTGTGAGGAGGAAAAATTGTTAGTAAATTCTTTATAGAAGTCAAATTTGAATTTCATGTTTGTATTTCCGCAAGAAGTAATTTTTATTACCTATGATAGGCTAAGAATTTTTTGTTTGTTTGATAATATAACCTCTTTCATTCGAGGGTTGAATTTCAGCAAAAAAAGAAAACCCGTATATTAAAGAGTTCATTGATTTAATCAAGCATTTCCTTTCTTTAACTTCACGTGAACTTCAGCAGCAGGTGGGCATTTCTTAAAGCAGCACCCTGTGGGGCCCTACGACTCCAAATGAAGAAATGATTTCCAGGTGTCTAGATAACACGGTGTAGTAGGCTGTTCTCTCTGAAAATGAATTGACTAACAGAACTAAATCTGCATATAGGAAGCATAGCTCCAAAGTGAAATACCATCAGGGCAGAGTACCTACCATGTAGTTAATGTGTTTCCATGCAGCGTTTTCTCTCATATAGCGACCACTAGAAGGTTAATTGTGCCCGTGATGGCATTTAAGTGAACTGATTTATTCACCATTTTGTAACAAAAATCAGGGTGGTCTTTCGACTTCAAGCTTTTGTTTCTCCTTTTTCAATTATGTTATGAAAATGGACCTCCAATAAATAAATATATATTTCCAACAGTGAAGACTCAGAACCGGATATATTTTACTCACCCATTCTAATTATATATGCACGTTAATTTTTATTTTTTGTTAGTAACTTTTAAACGTTCCGAATGGTCTCTATCACCTTCTTACACTTCCAATGATCTATTTGAACCATTTCCTTACCATAGCATTTTAATTCGATGCATGCATCTGGTATTGTTGAGTAACTGTTAACAACCAATATTATTTGTTACCACATTTTAAGAACACTTTCAGGACTACTGCCAAGTGATTTTGATTTAGAAAGCAATGAAACATTAAGAATTTTTTTGGGTTTGTCTGTCATTGTTGATGCATTTTTTAGATACATAGTTGTATTTGGATGACATTTCAAACACACAGGTTCTTCGTGGTTTTTAATTTGAGATACTTAAAAAAATAAGTTGATATCCACGTATGACTGGAACAACTGGCGGACTTATAGTATTTTTCTTAAACATCAGAAAATTTTAAATTGATTGGTATGGCTTCATGTATTATGTATCATAACTCAAGTTTATTTGAATACAAGTTTTCTTAAAGAAAAGCTGAAAACTGAATTTGAAGAAATTAGGAAAAATAAAAGAGTGAATACCAACCCAACTTTCTGTAATATGAACTTAATTCTAAAAATAATGCTTAAGGGTCATTAGAACTCAAGAAAAATAAAGTCAGAGAGTGTGCGTAAAAGACAAACTTCCATAGCTCAGATTTTGAAATCATGAAGCATACATCCTGCCAGCTTCTACTCTTTTGTGTTCTTTTAATGCCCTGCATCACGGCGAAAGGTCTTTTAAATTACAGCTTGAAAAGGTATATTTGGATCAGATATGGAGCCGGATGTCAAATTACAGAATTTGAAATCTCCACCCAATATTTTGTTTGAGTTGTGGAGAATAGCTTGCCTACTTCTTTCTTCTGTATCTCAAGGTTTTTTTCAATAAATTCAAGTTATAGACAAATAATGTTTTATCAGCGATCAACTCCTTGGGCAGTTTCAAGTTTTAGTAAGCTATATAAGGCATATTTGCAGAAATTATAGAGTAGATAAAATCAGGCAAACAGAAACACCAACTGTTAACCTATAGATAGTTCCAAACGAACATTTCAAGGGTAACGTCCATTGTTTTCAATTCCGATACTCCTAAATACGTGAATTATTTGATATAAATTAGATTCTAAGATTTGATAAATATTTGCATGAAGAATTTGATCTCTTAGAAAGAAATATTTTTGCTTGGATTGTATTTTAAGCCTCTTTTTAACTTTTTTTTTTTCCAAATCATATGCAGTTTTCAATATTTCTTAACTAATGAAATTCTCCACTATTTCCCTTAACACAAATATATGGATCAAGTATTTTTTAAATGTTAATATCATCCTTTCATGATGAATATAAGTTACGAACCAGCTTAATTACACAAGTTAAGATTATTCTCTCATTATAAAAATTGTGTGAGGTTCCTAGACATTTTATTTTCCTCACCAAACCTGTATATTGTCTCGGTCTTCTACATGAACTTAAATTTTTTATCTTGAACCTACTTAATCAGCCCAGTTTGATAAATTAGAGGTATGAAAATGAGGGAAAATTGCTCATGAAAATTCTAAAGTAGAACTACTAACAAATTGGAGGAAAAAACGTCTAATTTGTAAGCAGTTTTGCAATTTTTCTGCGGGTAAAATTTTAACAAATAATGAAAACATATTAAAATTTACAAGAGCGTGTCTTACATCACCGTTTTTATATGATGAATAGTAGATGTGTGCCCAATGAACAAATATTTTAAACCTTTAATAAACTCTTCTTTCATAAATCCGTATTTCATACTCATACCATAGCTAGGGGAGGAATCATTAATCTTTCTTCTCTGTCCAATAATTCGGCAACGTTATTAATGAAGCGATTCTCCAGATTCCTTTACAATTTTGTCGCATTATAATCACCATTATTTCTTATTTCTTTATTTTTCTCTGTTCAAAATGATCAAAGCTAATTTCAGTAAAATGATGATTATGAATATCTTGGGAACTTAATATAACCTCATCCAAAGATTTCAGAAAATGACTGAGATAAGTTCAATGCACTGTCATTAATTAATGATTATTACGTGACTGGCTTCAATAAATCTAAGTATGAGTGTGTTAATGTGTTTATTAATAGATGAAAAATAATTAAATACTGATTTTTTTTGTTAGTGTGTTTTTCCATTAGAAGTTTGAAGCATAAAAATAAGAAAATTATGAAATTAACTGCAAACTGGAGATTTCCATGCTCTTGATTAGGCTGAGACAAATATTTTGCTTTTTTATGTTACATAGGTCGACAGTTAATTGATGCAACTTTCAATTACATTGAGATGTCTAGAAAATTTTATCTCTCCCAAAATGTTGATTTTTGTTGTTAACTTACATACTTGCGTATTACAAAAACATCAAATGATCAGTTGCATCAATCAGTTTTCGATGATGCATAAATTCTTTTAAAATATAATTTTTATGTAATTTTCTGTATTACCATTTTATTTGTCTTAATCGACCAATTCAAATCCAACTCGTGAAAATAAACTGATTAATTCATAATTAAACATTTAAGATATACACTAGGGCGGAGCGTAAAAAAAAAGTTTTCGATTTTGTTTTTTCCCTAGTGCGGAAAAGTTGGGTACTGGTGGGTAGGTCACGTATGCAAAGTTTTGGGAAAAACAAAAAATATCTTCCGTCTCCATTTCGACCATGATTTTTAGCAGATTTTTACCATACAGTTAAAAATGTGTATTTCCATTGTTTTGTATTCAGCTTTTCGCTTTTTCTGAAATAAAATTCAGAAAAAAACCCAGAACTCACCACGGGGAGGTGGCTGCATTGCGAGTTCCACCCGTGCCGACCATCCAGCCAACCATACCGGCACTTAACTCCTCGCAGTTATTTTGGTTTTACTCGGTACTCGCATTTGGTTTCAAATGATGGCATAGCTTTTCTCGACTCTGTTCGGGTTCTAACTAAACCGTTACGCTTATTTTCTCCACACACAGCCGCAGAAACCTCTGTTACTAGTTTCACGAAACGTTCAACACTTTGGGTGTGGCAAGGAATTTTTAGGCATCCCAGGTGTTGAGCTACAGACTCTCCACTGGAAATCAAATTTCTCAATTCAAATTTCTTCTGTCAATTGGGGGTTCTGTCAAATTACATTTCTGCCAATCAATAAGGTTTAAATATGAAACTGGCTCAAAGTTGAGTGACGGAATGTTGTAGTGTCTGATTCCTTCCTTTTTCCCTTTCTTGCTCGTAAAATACTACGTAGTCCAAGTTCTCGAATGGACTGTCTGTCGTCTGTGATCATTGACAAGATTATTGCTTCCGGGTGGCCGAAATAGCCATTTCTCTGGATAATGGGATCGACCACAGTCTTTAAATCGTTTTTAAGATAGCGTGAGACGTTTATTGTCTTCCAAATTTCGTGGACCATATGTGCAATGTGGATTTTATTTGACTGTAAACCACATAGGTGGGTACACTTTCATGATGAACTCTGCCAGAGTTTGAAGTTGGTTTGAAGGCTCTGACGATTTAATGTATGAACGCTTTATTCCATTTGCAGTTGTTAGCCAACGTGCATGAGACATTTTCCCAGGGGGCTTTTGTGACAAACTTGATGAGCAGTTTCGATTTGTGACAGCTTGACAAATATCCCAAAGCTATCGCTTGTGTGTGCTAAGATACTTTATGTCGATTTTCGGAAATTTGCTCGAAATGTCTCCAAATCTCACAACTGGAAGGTTTTTACAATTTGCCAATGCTTTCCCAGTAGGACCAGAAAATGCATTAGGGCCACTCGTTCCCCCATCCAAATGCTGCACTAAATGTCGGAGTGGCAACTCATTTGCGTGTAACTGGCAGATAAACCAGTGCAAGGGTTTCACAATGGCTTCCCCAGAAAGGCGAATCACGCCGATTTTATAGCCAGTATTAACGACTGTTCCATTGCACCCCATTGCTGCTAGTTGATGAATGTCAATATTCTTATTCTCCATGAATTGCAGCATCATTTGAGAAATACTCAAAGCTGGTGATGAGGTTAGTGCTATGTGTCCAAGGTACTTGCTTCCAGGTTCCTTAATCTTTGTAACATGTTCTTCCAGCACTGTTTTCTGGTACATCTTTCCTCCTACGCTCTCTTGCATTAGAGTTTTGGCCTTCCTTCCATCAAAATTAAGTCACTTCAGTGGTTTCAGCTGTCTTTCATTTCCTTGCTGATATTCTGTCCGAATTTTTTCCCTCTCTCTTCTTAGTTTATGTCTATCAATTACATTTCAAGTGTCTGTTTCGGTAATCATCTCCAAGTCTTCCAAAACAACGCTTGCAATGATGGCTCCAGCCCGATCTGAAACTCCGGTTCTGTCTCAAGCTATAACTACTGCTGGGTATCGCCTTGATCGTGACGTCTTTTTCCCTTCAGATTGAGTCATCCTGGATGTGGATGGGGAAGGCTTCAAGTAATCTGTATCACTATCGGAGTTATGTGCATCCACGTCAGAATCTAGATCAGGAAATATGAGCCTAGGTAGAGTAACAGATGGCAAAATGTTTATTTTAAGACTTACTGCTTCTGTCTCTTTCTGCTTCCTATCGGCTCGTTTCCTCAGCTTTCAGTTTCTTTTAAGTCAACTGCGTCTATGGAAATTTCCCTAAGTGCCCGTTGGTTTATAAGAAAAATTCTTTCCATTTCAGGGATCCTATTATGCTTTGGGCAAGAACATTTGTTAAACGAAACACACTTACATGAAGAAATGTCGAACAATTTCCGTGAGTCTTTCACGAAGGTTTTAAGTTTCGTTTCTAAAGTTCTTGTTGACAATGTTTTCATGCCAATATATTTCTTTACCTTTCTGCACACAGTATGTCAGCTGCTTCCTTTCTTTATTAAGTTTCGAATTACCTCTGTATTTTATTTAAGAACAAAATGCCGAGTTGAATAGAAAACAATGGAAATACACATTTTTAACTGTATGGTAAAAATCTGCTAAAATCACGGTCGAAATGGAGACGGAAGATATTTTTTGTTTTTCCTAAAATTTTTATACGTGACCTACCCACTAGTACACAACTTTTCCACACTAGGGCAAAAACGAAATCGAAAACTTTTTTTTTACGCTCCGCCCTAATATACACTGCTGGCCACTGTAAATGCAACACCCTGAAGGAAACATGCAAATAACATGAAATTTACAACATGCATTAGCGGAGGTGAGATATGCAAATGATTAGAATTTCAGCGCAGACGCACATCACGCGCGCCTGTGGCGCCACTTCAAAGCGCTATTTAAGGCTTGGAGATTTCGACGATTTCAAGTTCAGCAATTGTGTTTTTCTTGTGGTTTTTTCAAAAAAAAAACGATCAATTATGCCGCGTCAAAAAACAGCGATCATCTTTTGATCAAGTATCCGAGTTCGACAGAGGAAGGATAGTGGCCTACCGAGATTGTGGATTATCTTTCAGGGAAATCGGTAGTCGTGTTGCACGAAACCAAACAACTGTAATGTGGATATGTGATCGTTGGATGCAGGAGGGTACGACGGACCGGCGTGTTCGATCGCATCCACTTCAGCGCACCACTTCACGTGATGACAGGCAAATTGTGCGCATGGCAGTGACGGATCGCTCAGTCACATAACGAACCATAGCACAGCACATGCAGTCTGTAACGCATCGTCCAGTGTCTGCGCGTACCATTCGACGCCGTTTACAGCAGAGTGGTCTGTCCGCAAGACGCCCATTGCTTTGTCTACCCTTGACGCAGAACCACAGACGTCTCCGCCGCCAATGGTGCGATGACAGAAAGATGTGGACGGCAGAATGGAATGAAATTGTCTTTACTGACGAGTCACGCTTCTGTCTGCAACACCAGGATGGTCGCATTCGAGTCTGGAGACACCGTGAAAAGAGGATGCTGAACAGCTGCGTTATGCACCGCCACACTGGTTCTGCACCGGGTATTATGGTATGGGGCGGTATTGGATATCACTCTCGCACACCTCTAGTACGCATTGCCGGTACTTTAAACAGCCAGTGTTACATCTCCGAGGTGATGGAGCCAGTTGTCCTTCCTTACCTCCAGGGCTTGCCCACAGCCATATTTCAACAGGACAATGCGCGACCACACGTGGCACGCATTGTCCAACGGTTCTTCGTCAATCGCCAGATTGAATTGCTTCCATGGCAGCCTCGGATCTTTCGCCGATAGAAAACATGTGGTCCATGGTTGCTCTACGATTGACCCAGATTCCATCCCCAGCTGCCACAGCAGATCAACTTTGGCAACGTGTGGAAGCTGCTTGGTCTGCTGTACCCCAAGAACTCATCCAAAGTCTCATTGAATCAATGCCGAGGCGTGTGGCAGCGGTGATCTCCAACAATGGCGGCTACTCTGGCTACTGATTTTGGCAGGAACAACACTTCAGAGAAGTCTATAAATTTAATCATTTGATACTTGGTCAACATGTTACCTACAAAATAAATTTTGTTTTGCTATCTCTTGTCTTTCTTATTGTTGCAATTTGAGTGGCCAGCAGTGTATATATATATATATATATATATAGCTAATTTATACTTATATTATTTTGAAATTAATAATATAGAAAATAGCAATTACAATATATTTAGATATATAGATGATATAATAGTAATTAATAAAAGTAATAACCCTATAGACTTAAATTTTTACCCTCCTAATTTGGAACTAATTAAAAGTAGCCATGATAATATTAATGTAAACTTTCTAGATATTAATATTAAATTAAGTACTAACAATAAATTTACTTTTGACTTATACGACAAAAGATCTGACTATAATTTTAATATTGTTAAATTTCAAAATTATCTAACCTGTTTACATAAATCTGTTTTTAATAACATTATTGTAAATCAGTTAGTTCGTATAAATAGGCTATGTTCTAAAGACAATAGGAATAAGCATATTATAGACTTGAAAGCTGTGCTAACTCGTAATAATTACCCAGTAAGTCTATCCAAAAACATAATTGGTTGCTTTTGTTTTAATGAATAGTTTGTTCTGTTGCGTTAATAAGTTAAACATAACAATAGGTTAAAATAAAAATAATAACTACTAAAAACAAAAATAAAAATCATAAGTAAAATAAAATAAAAATAAAATTAACTCATAGTAGTAACAAAAATAAAAACTAAATAAATTAAGGAATAATAGTCTTAAAATAAGGTAACCTAAGTAAGTCTGTAACTGAGTTTCCACTACCTCAATGGTTGCAAGTTTTATGGCGTCAGTCATCTTGCGGTTACAAGTTCTTAACTTCCACTCTGACTAGCGCCAGGCTTGGTGTTCTTTGGTTAAGTACTTTTATTCAAACTTAATTCATTTATTATTCAATTCTTCTGTTAATAATGGATTGTACGGTGTCTGAGTGTGTTTATTTAATAGATCATACTCATCAGAAACAATCTATTGGTTTTTAGACAGTATTGACACCGCTGATGAAGAAATGCTGCCAAAAACCTTATTCATACTTTTCTTTACATGTTGGATGTTCCTGGCTTCAAGTAGCTTTAGAGCTATTACTGGTTTTCTCTTTCATCTTATTCTTATTTATATATACAGTGGACGCTCGTTAATTCGAACTCGAAGGTTCTCAGAAAAAAGTTCGAATTATCCGATGTTAAGAGAAAATATATAACTTTAAATGCGTATCACTGAAGAAGAATCTCTCCTAGTATGCATAACCCCAGAAAATATATTATACTATGTTATCTAAAGTTAAACATATTAAAAAGCAATACAGACTTGCCTTAATCATAAAATGAAGCAGAAGATATGCAGTATAAAGTAAACTTTTATTAAAAATATGAATTACACTTTGGGGAAAATCTGTAAAATGGATGTTTGGTTCTGTTTATGATGCCTACATTGTTCAGCCAGCTTCTCGATTTGAAGTAAACATTTCAATTCATTTTCAGAGGAAGGTTCCATCTGAATAAATGCTTTCAGAGTTTTAATAGTGTCCATTATGGCTTTGTACATTATGGCAGCATTAAAAATATCTTTCGGCAGGTAAGTAGAGAAAAGCCCTGGGAGTTTCCTACCGAAATTAGTGCATACGTCTTCGTTTACATCAGAGCTTTGGCCACATACAGTTTGATAAGAAATATTGTGCCTTGACTTAAATCGAGAAAGCCATCCATCACTGCATTTAAAATCTTCAATACCCATTCGACTTGCCAATTCATCAGCCTTCGTCAGCACTAGGGGTCCATTCATAGGAAAATTTCGAGATCGAACATCCTGGAACCATAGCAGTAGAGCTTTTTCTAGATATTCTTGGGATGCATTTCTCATGCGTTTCCTTCGTCTAGCAAATTTTGATTTTTCCCATGAATCTAAAATTTTCTCCTTGTTTTTCAAATTAGTTGACAAGGCATTTTTTTAAATTCCATAGTCAGCTGCTAACTTTGTTTTACATTCGCCATTCTCTACTTTCTTTAAAATTTCTACCTTTGTCTCCAAAGTTAGGGTTTTGTACTTTCCACGTGTAGACATCCTGAATTTTTACACGTTCACACCACACAATGAGGAAGAAAAACTAGACCACATTAACTTGTCTGCACTGCAGTTATAACTGACGCAGCTCCCTAGAAAATGTAGTAAACACTAGTTTTTCTGAAATTCTAAGAAAATCTATCGAAATAAAGGAAAATTGTTTTTTCCGTTTAGCACTAATAAGATGGACAATGCTACTAACGTTTAGCAGACATGCAATAGTCTAGGAATGCAGGCATGTGCCTCTTTACACAGAAAAGAAATTTTGACACACAAACTAATAAATACAGTGTGTATTTTCTTCTTTAAACGAGGAAAAAGAATTTTTTTTTGTCAAATTTTTAGTTCGAATTAACCGAAGTGATAAAAATTTAGTTCGAATTAATGAGATATTTTTAACATCAACTCCAATACAAGTTTTTTTTGGCCTTTGGATTAGTTCGAATTAACCGAAAGTTCGAATTAACCGAAAGTTCGAATTAACCGAGTTCGAATTAACGAACGTCCACTGTATATATATATATATTTATATATACATACATATATACACAGGCTTTTATAAGACGGAAATTTAGGATTTATTCGAAAATATTCCTATATTTTCAAAACAGATATAAGGAGCAATATTTAAAATAAATTCCAATGTTTCAGAAAAATTCGCATATCTGAATTTTAATCCTATTTATTTACGTGGGCAGAATGGTGATATTTTTCGGAAACTAATATTCATGTAAATACCGTATGAGATCAATATATGATTCTTGCTATATATATATATATATATATATATATATATATATATATATTAGACATAGTTGTAAGTGAAAAACCAGTATAAGCGATAAACCACTACAGACAGGAACCAAAAACATGAAAAGATAAGGGGAAAATAGGTTTTTGACAGCATCTTGTCATGAGCGGTACCGATACTGTCTAAAAACCAATGGATTGTTTCTAATAAGTATGATCTGAGCAATAAATATTCTTAGACACCGTACAATCCATAAGAAACAGAAGAAGTGAATAATCAGTGGCTTTATCATAGAACACTAAACTCGGCGCTAGACAAAGTGAAAGTTAAGTTAAGGAGACCGCAAAAAGACTGACGTCACAAACATTGCAACCTTGGAGCTAGTGGATTCACAATAGCAGACTTTCAAAGGGTACAGTTTTATAGGACACTAGCTGAATACCCATGCTTCGCTACGGGATACATTTTAGGATAATTACAATGAAAAAGTAATGAAATTTCTTTTAGAGGATTTTCTTATAAACAATATATTTTGTTTCTTCATTGGGCGGAACTAATATTACCAGGCTCGTCCGCGAACTTCCGCGTGAGCAAGCTACGTAAATCTGACCGTGGAAGAAACAATTTTCTCGTAAATGTACGCCATCATATTTTAAAGTTTGGCCTTGGGACTTATTTATCGTCATGGCGAAGCATATTTTGAGAGGAAATTACAGTTTTATATAGAGATTTGATTTAATATCCATAAAACATACTAATTTGAACTAAATTTTTAAAAATTTCCATCTCAATTAGTCTAGTGGTTAAATTTTATCTTTTACTGTATTTTAATATTTTATTTGTCAATTAATTTCGTTGTTATGCACGTGACGCAAAATTAATTTAAAGTATCACAAAAAGAAAGAAATCTCGTGATATATATATATATATATATATATATATATATATATATATATATATATATATATATATAATATATATGTGTGTGTGTGTGTGTTTGTGTACATTATATATATATATATATGAAAATGGAGTTTGACAAAACAAATAGTTGTTGATTAAAATTTGTAGTTATGAAAGAGGTGACTAATTCATAATGGTCAGAGAGAGAGAGAAAGTTTAACTCACTTTGACCAAAACAGTTATTTACCTAATGAGGATCAAATATCTTCAGGTATGATTTTCGAAAATATTTTCCGTTCAAACGCATTAGCAACCGACGTAGCAAATACATATACGAAGAAAAATAAATATATGCTCTCACATAATATTCATCCTAACGTTTTTTCGGGCTCCGTCGTCATGACAGCTTAATTGCGACATACGTCCCCAAGAATCCTATGTGCAGACCTATTTAAATTATTTTCCTTCCAGAAGAAAAAAAAATAATAACGAACCCTTCCAAATTGGATCAGTATTTATTTATACATGCACATTTTTTATCACTGATAATTACTGGGAAGATGTTGTGCAGCACATGTGAAAATTCTTTCGTTTATGACAGGTCAAATGGCTCGTCGCGATTGAAAGGATCAAGGCGACTTGATCTGAAAGTCACGAGGGGTCACACCAATCACTCGTGGTAGTTCGGATGATAATTTTGATGGCACGAGTTTTCCTGATAAATTAATTAGAAATAGAGAATCGGATCCTCGGTATTTGCTGTTTTAAAGCAATCATGAATATGGTGGAGGAAAAACTCTTCTATTATGTCACTTCAAAAAGGAAATTAAGAACGAGGAAAGTTCATAGTCTGGGGTAACTTCCAAGGAAAAGTTAGCATCTAATAAAACGTGAATGGGGAATAGGAGTTTCAACCAATTAATTTCTATAACTGCATGTAACATAAAAGTAATAGGTTAGACCGGTTATCTTAGTTTTGCATAGCTAGTCGTACTCCAGAATTACGCAGTTAAATATCTATAGCCATAATAAACCAAATTAAAACTGCAGCTATATGTAAAAAATTTAGCTTCAGTCAGTTAACTTCAATAATAATCACGTAACCTCGAATTAATAAATCAATGTCCTGATATAAATTTTACGAAGATATTTTGGAGTTCATTAAAATAAACCAATTCTTAACAGGTAGAATATATTATTATTAGAAATAAATTCTGGGATAAGGAGGAAAAAGAAACATTTGAGGGTGCTAACAAAGCTAACTAATGAACTTACATTCTTAATGGGTTGAATTATTATCAGTTCAACTTTAATTTTTTTCTTTCAGTTCCGAAAATGCCCCACATCATTAATGTTATTATTCACTAAGTTAGTATTACAATATAGTTCCTTTTAACTGACTTTACGGGGAATGTAAAAGAAACACTTTTTTCTTCTTCTTTCTTTTTACAACAAAGTATAAAAATTAAATATACAATAAATTGAATGTCTTTCTTCAAGCCTGTTATAGTAGTACATATGTGAATATGAAATAAGTTTACCTATTCTTTAATAGGTAGATTTTAAGAGTATTTCTGTTTACAAGTATGTTAAATGCAGAGACACTTTTATATATATATATATATATATATATATATATATATATATATATATATATATATATATATATATATATATATATATATATATATATATATATGTGTGTGTGTGTGTGTGTGTGTGTGTTTGTTTGTGGTGTTTGTGTACATAATATATTTTTTGTAATCTACATACACGTAATTAAGCTCATAAACCGAAACACTCCATACCTATACATGTATTCGAAGTGTGGTAAAACATAAATGTTTCTTGTCTATATATTTAAAAACGTTCTGTTGAATCATAAGAAAGAATAAATGTAATGGAATCACTTTTTGGGATAGAGCAATTATGATATATTGATAAACTGACCGTTGTCCTCCTGTACAAATAACCATATCTCATTACCTACTAACTACAGTAACCACCGCTTATAGTGATCAGTGGTTATAAGAATCGACCGTTGATAAGAAACGATATCGCGAAAACAAAAAAAAAATGTATTATTTCCATGTTAAAATTTTCGCTTTAAAGAATCAATCCACCGGTTTTAAGAATCAGTAGATTCAGCACGTTATCAAACCGCGATCAGTGCTGGAAGGTTAGCTGGAAGGTGAATCTTCGTCTGAGACTATTGGTATTGAAAGAGGCATAAATAGCCTCCTGAAAACTTCATTACGTCAAACTACCATAGAAAACTTTTTCTTGCTTCTTTCCTGTAGTTGAAATGTTAAAACTGTTAAGCAGGTATGTTGTTCAAACATTGGATTTTTTTCTGCCCTTACTATATATAATCATGTGTATCTACTTATAGGTCTAGAAATTAAGTTGTATTATTAAAATTATAGAAAATAATTTTAATAAATATAATTAACGTAAATTAAAGAGCATTTTATGGTAAATTAACTCATGTATATATACTGTAGGTGTGTTTGTGCCTGTCCAAAAACCTAAATTTCGGCTATAAGAATCAACCGCTTATAAGAATCAAAAACAGTAATAACAAACGTGATTCTTATAAGCGGAAATCACTGTATACATAATTTCCTTTGTAACAAACAAGAAATAGTTTTGCTCTTTACTCTAATCCAATTAGTTAAACTTCGTATGAATGAAACTGTAATGTGAGCTGTTTAAAGCCGACAGCTACAATTTTTAGTCAATTATTTCATTTGTAAATGATAGAACAAAAGACTACGGACATATTCTAAACATTCTGAAATCAATTTCAAATGCGCTTTTATGACGAATTTTAAATTATACGGTTCAATGTTTTTCCCATCAGTTTTTAAATTCCTCTTGAAAGAGTAATTCTGTGCCAGCCACAAAAGCATTCGACATCTCACCTCCCCAACACAATTAAGGAGCGATAAAGAAACACCGCAAGATGTATGACATCATTGTCCCCGGAGTTCAAAATTCTGAACGATGACGCCATTTTACGGGTTTATAATTACTACAATCTGCTGCGGTGACACAATTAAATTATCACTTTCAACTCATATCACACCATTGTTTTATCGCCACGGTGAATTACAAACCTCTGTATCACAGATCAAATGATAACGTGACTTTACAACCTTCGCAATAATTCACTTTATTTTTCCATGCTCTTTATCTCTGCTATAGAACAGAAGCAGCGCAACGATCTGTCATATTTAGTTCTCAAACTAATACACATGACATATTTCGTGAATTTTCCCTGTACGATTGTACTGTGAATGACATGGAAAATGTGAATGTATTACTCGAGTTTTGCGTATAAATTATAAACATACACCCAAAAAGATAAGTAAAGAAAACATATTTGAATAATTCAGATATTTGGTGTGTCGTTATAAAATATTTAGAACTCTTTTCAAAATTATTAAAACCCTGTTAGCAATTAGTATGATTATATTTTCATTTGCTATATATCTTTTGTACACTCTTATGTTCAGTTTATGTGATTATAGCAGTGCTTGCTCGATCCATATTACTTTAATTACCTTTAAAAATTTCGATATTTTGCTTTAAAAGAATACAAAATGATACTTATTGCGTTCCAAAGCGCATGTAATGAATTCTTTCCTTGATTGTCCCAGGAATCCTACTCTTTAAGAAGAACATTATATGCAGTATATTACTTTTACCTAACAGGGCAAGATGGGATTGAACCAAAATTTCTTATTCAAAAAATTTCCCTGTAAGGAAGGTGTTGTCATGTATTATACCCAAGGCCCGATTTAGAAAATTCTTGACTATAGGCACAACACGGGATGGAGACCTCCTAACACTGATGTGGGGTAACATTTCTGAAATTGACACACACAAAAAATAATGAATCATTGTGAAAATACCATTTTACAAAGAATTGGCTATTTGAAGAGTAGAAGCCTAGAACATTACCAAATAACAAAAAGCAATACAACATATTAACTTCATCATTAAAACACCAATACAATGCAACTAGGAAAACTTATTAATCCCTTATATACACTATAACATACCTATGATGAACTATACAATGATGAACTATACAATGATGAACCAATGAATACATATGATGAACCAGTGAATCAAATTTGAAAGGATATGTAAAAAGAAATTGCTAATAAAAAGTAAAAAAATAATAATAAAAAATTTGAAAAAATTGAATTCGGAATTTTTTTAATAAAAATTTTTGGGGGCCCCAACCCCTAGGCCCGGGCCTAATGGAAAATCAGGGCCTGATTATACCGAGCATGCATATCATTTTGGTCTTCACTTGGCAGTAAATGGCTGCGGAAAAAGTTTCGTAAAAGTCACCTTAGATATATTGTAAAGATGGGCGGCTCAGTGTAACACACACACGCACACACGCAACAAACAACAAAAAAACAGAGAGAGAGAGAGAGAGAGAGAGAGATCCACCTAATATCTTAAAATAATAATAATAATACGAAACACACATACTAGAATTTTATGTAAATTATTGATTAGAAAAACGAGATCAAATTGATAATTTTTAAACTCAGAAATTATCTTGATACACATTTGTGCATTCCTTAAAATAAATCAAGTCAGAAAATTAATGAACTAACAAGATTAATTACTATTAAATACGATTAATATTTTAACCCATGTGTATATTTATTTGCGAGGGCCCTGGGCCTTCCAGTGATTAGCGCGTCGGAATTTGGCATGAGGGTGCTCGGTTCGAATCCTGACAAACGGAACTGGATGCATTCGTGTCTACACTGGGTATGGGACCATTAAGTTTCCATGGGAACGTAAAGTCAATCCGTGTGGTGGTAACGATTGGGGAAGGATACGATCCCACCAGATGTCACTCTTGATGGTCAAAATGTTGGAAGCACTAGAGGTCAATGTTGGTTCACTTATATGAGCTAACTTTTTGGCTTGCCTGGGCTGGTCTAGGGGGAGAGGAATTGTCTTGGGCCGCACATAAAATATGTAATTTATTCAATGCAAATAAATAACAAAACTTCCTTTACTTATTTTTATTTTTTTACTATAACATCAAAACAAGAGGGCAACATAAACATTAGACTAGGTGATTATTTGACCCTGTTTGTGTGAAACTATTGCATCAATGTCGGGTTCAATGAAAATTATTGTAATACTCCGTGAGTCCTTAAGGTCTTACATAGGCCTTAACATGTAAACGATCTTGTGGGGCCACATTACCAGCTGTCCAGCGGTTGGACATGTCTGACCTATACAGTGTTCCCATTATAAGTAACCAACAAATTTCGGCTCTAGCATCGGGAGAATGTCGAGAGACAATGTGCCTGCCGCATTAGAGAATAAAAATATTCATTTGGGAAAATCCGACTATGTATGCCTATTTGATTTCCACAAGATGGTAGGAAGCTTACATGAAAGACAGCCATTGCCATAAAACGTAGAAATGACATCTTATTATCTGATGCATTGGCGTGATTACAGACAGTATCAAAAAATCGCAAGTTATATCATGTGCAAAAAAAAGGGCATTGTCCCCCACTCTTTGTCCCTAATCTGGGTAAAAATACCTATAAACGTAACTAATAGAAACTTATAAAGAAGAAAGTTTCCAAAAAGGTATGTACAAACTATAGAGAATAAAGTTCCTTGTTTTCCTATACAGCAAAATATTTCAAGGTTTTATTATGAATAATCGTCGAGCCAGTGATCTGAGGATTGCGGGATCGATACCGGTTTCTGACAATTGGCAAAGGTGTCGAGCCAGTGATCTAAGAGTTGCGGGTTCGATACCGGTCGCAGACAAATCCGCCGCCGTGTTCACTAATGGTGATCGGAGCACGTAAAATATGGCTGCAATGTTCTCCAAGTTCTAAAATTTACCTCTGGAGGTGCGGGATCAAGTGCTCCGGTCTCGTCACTTGACTCGGTTCAAAATTACTGGACCGGCCCATAGGAGGGGTAATTCCATAGGGGGGTAATTTCCATTCACCTATACTGTGCTCCCAGAAAAGTGGCCAGCAAAACCGCGGTGTCATATGACGGTAAGGATAATGTCGCATTGGAGGACAAAAAATTATGAATAATACATAATTGAATGATTAAAAGTATACTAGTGAAAGTTGACTAGTATTTTAAATGGCAGCCTTCATACACACGCACACTCTAAAAAAATAATTAAATAAATAAATTATTAGTCTATACTATGTTCGTAGTACGATGTTAAAAACTTTTTCATAACTTTCTTATGAAAAAAAAAAAAAGGTTAGAACTTGTTCCTTTTTCAGTCGACTTTTGTGTACCATGACCTTCGCAAGCGTTTATAATCAAATTACTTTTAATTTACGTTACGATCAAAAAACAACTGATGACCTTCAAGTGCAATATTGGAGTTGACACAATCAGGAACTTAACCAAAATAAGTATAGGGGTTTATCTTTTAATTCAGCTCAAAAGGGAAATAAGAAACGACGCATTTTGTGTTCCACGTGACCGCACGCCTCCCACAAAAGGTATATGGTAGGATTTCAGTAAAACGAATTTATAAGTATATATATATATATAAATAATTTCAAAGGGTTCCCCATTTCGTTATAAGTCATCATAAAATCAGTCGATGGCTGAGTTAAACCAGTATCTCTCGAAACTAAAGTTTGTTGAAGACTCGGAATTGAAACAATAAAGACAGACAGAAGAGAAACAATGCTGTTTTTACATACCAAAGAAATTCCGGCAAAAACCTCATTGACGAACCTGATTTTCTTTACAAACTCGACAATAAAGCTAAGCTTAATGATTTTGATATTAGTTAATAATACTGGAATATACCCCTGCGTATCTTTTCCTTGCGATTGTACAAAACATTGCTTCGTTACTTTCTTAAAATACAGATTATATTCAATCAGTGTTCCTCAGGGGACGCAACAGTGTTCAGTAGCTACTGATGTAATCGGAAATGATGCTGTGAATTTAATGTTTCTTTTCTTTGCAATGGAGAGATCGATCCCAACAGTACAACGAAGCAAAAAAATAAATAAATAATTGCAGGTGAGTAAGGGGCAAAATATCTTACGAAAACTTAATTTAGAGCTGTTGTTAGATAACATGTAATTATGTATGAGAAATCGAAATTTCAAGGGTATGGGGGACCTTACCTTCGTGCATCCATAATAAATATCTATATATTTAAGTTGCTAAGCCGATTCTTTGGACAGTCCGTGAGAGAAAACTACTGCATCCATTTACTTCATTTTGGCCTTAAAAGAAAGCTTTTAATCTATAAATGCGTCAAGTTTGGATTTTTTAAACCGCAGTTTCTGTTGATTAGAAATAATTTATAGTTAAAAATTGCTTTCTGCGCATGCTCAGTGACAAACTTAAGTCTGGTTTTACATGCTCACTTAGCACAAGGCCACATAAACACATTAATTTGTTTCTGCGCATGCTCAGTGACATGTTTAAATCTGGCTTTAGATACTCACTAAGCACGAGGCCGCATAAACGCGTTAATTTGTTTATTCCGAAGAATCTCTCTAGCTCTTTCACTCTGCCATTTTTATTTTTAATTCTGTCTGTGAGATATAGAATTAAACATAACGGAAACTGTTTATTTCGCGCTACTGAGTCACCCCATTTCTCTTTATTGGGTTCAATATTAATTTTTTAAATGTATTTCTCTCTTTTTAATATTAGGATTTTCAACATTTGGCAATGATGTATTGAGTATAATCTGTGTATCAGTACATTTATTTACTATCCAGCCGTCATGTTCTGGCGGGTACCAGTTTTAAAATAAAATGCCGATTTTGAAACATTCAAAATAGCACAGGAATTTTAAATTTTAAACCATACATTTTCGCTTTTCTGAGCTAATATATATATATGTATATATATATATATATATATATATATATATATAAAACTTAAAAAACTCACGGCGCAACAGTCCGATGTGGACCAGGGCCGGCGGTACCCATCTCCGCTTTCGTAACCGTGGGCTTGGGTTGCCATACAGCATATGTCTCAGTCAGGTGTATATATATATATATATATATATATATATATATATATATATATATATATATATATGTGTGTGTGTGTGTGTGTGTGTGTGTGTGTGTGTGTGTGTGTTAATTGTGTAGATAAAGATTTCCATCTCTTTCTTGTTATCCCAGTTATATGTTGAGGAGATAATGAAATTTGGATAAATTAAACTGTAACAAAGCATATGCGGACGTTGAAAGTGGAAAAAAAAGCACCTATTCCAGAAAATATTAGTTTTTCAGAAGCTGTTGGCACAGAAACGAATCTGAAGCTACTGAAATTTTTCTAGACCTATAGCATTATATTCTCAAATAGAGCCATTACTTTAGACGACGGTAGGCTAATTGGTAGGAGAGCAAGATTTATGGAGCGTTTGTGAACGTATATCCCATTCGGACTGTTCGTAAAAGCTGCTGAACAAGAAATAGGAGCAAAGTAAGGGAATAAAAGTCTTTCAGACCTCATAAGTCTTTGGTGAATTAAACTTCAGTTAAGAGATCTGATTTTAAAGAAAATAGAAGGTCGAACAATGAAGCTTATAAAATTAACGTTCCAGACTTGGCTTGAGAAAAATTTGTCTGTCTACCGTGATAAAATAAATTTAACATGGGAAATAATAAGATTATAATAAATCTAAATAGGAATAGTACAGAACTGCAATTACTGAAGGTATAGCACGTTAGTTAGAAACCGAGATTGGTTATTTTAAAGGCAGTCCATGGAAGAAATTCAGGCTCGCAGCTTATAAACTGGTTACCAAAATTTTCAAAATTTAACTGCTTTAAAAAAGAGAGAACTAGCTGAAAGAGCTATAACGATTGGTCTTATTTTACACTGCTGGCCACTGTAAATGCAACACCCTAAAGGAAACATGCAAATAACATGAAATTTACAGCATGCATTAGCGGAGGTGAGATATGCAAATGATTAGAATTTCAGCGCAGACGCACATAACGCGCGCCTGTGGCGACACTTCAAAGCGCTATTTAAGGCTTGGAGATTTTGACGATTTCAAGTTCGGCAATTGGGTTTTTCTTGTGGTTTTTAAAAAAAACGACCAATTATGCCTCGTCGAAAACAGCGATCATCTTTTGATCAAGTATCCGAGTTCGACAGAGGAAGGATAGTGGCCTACCGAGATTGTGGATTATCTTTCAGGGAAATCGGTAGTCGTGTTGGACGAAACCAAACAACTGTAATGCGGATATGTGATCGTTGGATGCAGGAGGGTACGACGGACCGGCGTGTTCGATCGCATCCACCTCAGCGCACCACTTCACGTGATGACAGGCAAATTGTGCGCATGACAGTGACGGATCGCTCAGTCACATCACGAACCCTATCACAGAACATGCAGTCTGTAACGCATCATCCAGTGTCTGCGCGTACCATTCGACGCCGTTTACAGCAGAGTGGTCTGTCCGCAAGACGTCCATTGCTTTGTCTACCCTTGACGCAGAACCACAGACGTCTCCGCCGCCAATGGTGCGATGACAGAAGGATGTGGACGGCAGAATGGAATGAAATTGTCTTTACTGACGAGTCACGCTTCTGTCTGCAACACCACGATGGTCGCATTCGAGTCTGGAGACACCGTGAAGAGAGGATGCTGAACAGCTGCGTTATGCACCGCCACACTGGTCCTGCACCGGGTATTATGGTATGGGGCGGTATTGGATATCACTCTCGCACACCTCTAGTACGCATAGCCGGTACTTTAAACAGCCAGCGCTACATCTCCGAGGTGTTGGAGCCAGTTGTCCTTCCTTACCTTCAGGGCTTGCCCACAGCCATATTTCAACAGGATAATGCGTGACCACAAGTGGCACGCATTGTCCAACGGTTCTTCGTCAATCGCCAGATTGAAAAGCTTCCCTGGCCGCCTCGCTCTCCGGATCTTTCGCCGATAGAAAACATGTGGTCCATGGTTGCTCTACGATTGACCCAGATTCCATCCGCAGCTTCCACAGCAGATCAACTTTGGCGACGTGTGGAAGCTGCTTGGTCTGCTGTACCCCAAGAACTCATCCAAAGTCTCTTTGAATCAATGCCGAGGCGTGTGGCAGCGGTGATCTCCAACAATGGCGGCTACTCTGACTACTGATTTTGGCAGGAACCACAATTTACAGAAGTCTATCAATTTAATCATTTGATACTTGGTCAACATGTTATCTACAAAATAAATTTTGTTGTGATATCTCTTGTCTTTCTTGGTGTTGCAATTTGGGTGGCCAGCAGTGTAAATCAAGAAGCTTCAGTGGGTAAATGAAGGAAGAAGATCACGTATATAAAACGGAAATATCAAATAATTTGACGCATGGAAACTATACTTTCTATAAATAAAAGCGCAGTGGATTTTAATCATTTGGTATTTTTTTTAACCAATGCGGAGGAACTTGTCGTCAAACATTCGCCTATACTACGCCGCAGTTTTACTGTCCATTTTATTATGAGGACACCATATAGACGGACAGCATTACCCCTATGATGGGACGACACAAACGGAAGCATATTTCGTGGCGCGACGCTGGGATTCGATCCGAGCACCCTCATCACTGAAAACCAGCGCCCTGTACCACAGGGCCACCACAAGCTCCGAATCATTTGATATAGAATGACTGTCTTTCAGAAGAAAAAAAGTGATGGCATTTAGGCCACTGTTCTTTGATTTTGGATATTTACATTAACGCATTACCTAAGACAAAACTTGTGGTCACGTATCATTAAATTTGAAAAAAAATAAGTTATAAATTTTGTCTGTTAATTTATCATATAGTTAGGAAAATTTACACTTCTGTTTTAAAATGGGGAATGAAAAAGTTTCGAATTTAAGAGAATGGCTCGAATATTGCTACATTACAGCTAAACAGGGCAACAAAAGGGACCGATATTTCACTGTCGATTTCGCACGAAGGATACTTAACACTCAAGTCAGTTACGGGACTTGAATTCACAGTCTCACCTCGAAGGCCATCATCTGGCTACATTACTTAGAGAGGAAAAAAAATTAAATAATTAATATGTATATACAAGTAAATATGAGGCTTGAGGTAGCCAAGTGGTAGTGCGTCTGGTTTCGGTACTGAGGGAGCTCAGATCGAATCCCGACAAGCGCCATTAAAGACTTCCGTGTCTAGGTGGGATATGGGTCCGTTAGATCTGTAGACCATAAAGTCCCTCTATGATTTCAGAGAGGGGTAAGAAGGCACGGTTCCTCCCCCCCCCCCCAGATGTCGCCCCTGGGGGGTGCTCGGACAAAATTGAGGCTAAATCGGATTCCGACGCTTGTGGTGCCATTATAAACCGGAACCGTTCCCCTCAGCCCGCTAGCCTATATGAACTTCCTCTTCTCGAATACTTCCAGTCAGAGAGCATTAGAAACAACAACAGTGACAACGTGAATATGAAGACATAAGCTTCAGCGATAAGATTATGATCGTAAATGCCCATCTTTTTAACTACCGTACTTTTCAGTCACTAAATATGAATTCATCATATCAGTATTGTTCCTGCAGTATTATATTTTGAATATCAACTTTTTTTGTTCCTTTTACTGTCATGAATAATTTATATCAGATTAATTATGAAGGGTAATCTGAAACCATTCATTAAAATCTGAACACACATCTGCAAGATATATATGATATATATATATATATATATATATATATATATATATATATATATATATATATAATGTTGCCACGCTTAAGTTACATGAGATTGCAAGAGGCTACAATCAAATAATTTTTATGATCGAGAATGAATTGCTCTCATAACATTCGAAAATAAAATGCTGTAAGCGCACTTTTACACTTAAAAATTTTAATAAGTTTTGTATTTATGCAGTCATGTATATTATATATATGAGTTAAAAAAAGAACATGCACTAACCGCTGCCTACATACAAAAGAAATTTTAGAATTAAGTGGCTAAAAATATGTATAAACGCAGTCTTAAAAAAGCGGTATTGCAGTGTCCTTACCTTTACCGAAATTACTCACAAATATAAATCATCTTTAACTATAAAGAAATTCTTGTTATAATTCCAGTTTTGTCCAGTATTTTGACTGTGCACACATCAAATATTTCAGCAATTAAAATTGCTATTTATGAAATATTTGACGAAAAATAACGTATTTTTGTTTATTATTTTAAAAGCATTACTTTCATTGTTTCCTTTTTTTTCTTCTAAAAATCTACTTCGAAAATGGGGAATTTTTCTCCTCTGCTACACGAGAAGTCTCTTTAAATTTCCAATCCACTTTTTCCTAATGTAATGTGAATGCGAGACCTATTTTTAAGGTCAAAATCTGAATGGATATATTACTTTGGTATTGGTTTCGTTAAACCTTTCCTGCTTTCGTTTTTGAGTGAGATTTTTGTATGCTAACTGGACTTCCAATGTATGAACAAAAATGCAGTTTAAGGACAGTCCTAAAACCAATATGCTGCTAAAAATAAAAACAAAGAAAGATGATCTAAGGATGCTTACACATTTCAAGATACATTTCGAAATTTTCAGTTAAGGAAAGACTTGAGATAATTAAATAAAAAAATTATTCGGGTGTCTCTTTAAACTCTTTCTGGGTTTGTAAGCTACTCCTTTCAAGTATTTGTACATTCTAGTCTCTTACTCCTTGATATTCCGACGATCAACAAAGAATAAAGAATATGTATTTACTCAAATCCTTCGCTACTTACGGAAAATTGCTATAGAAGGTGGAGGTTAAATTATGCACAGTCAGAAGTAAGCTAATACTTATGATAAACAGAAGACAACCCTCTGAATCAAGTAATCCGAGGTAGGTGCTAATTGGAAGGATGTTTCATAGAAGAATGAGTGGGAAGTAGATCTAAAGAGAGGTTAACGTGAAAGAAATTGCAACGTGGGTATCTTTAACACGGGAAACACCCAATGATAATGCGAAAACTGAATAATAACAGCGATAAAGCATAGAATTATACAGCAAGTTTGAAGCTTCACTCTGGGTCGAATTGAGACACTGTATACTTTACTGCATACACAAGTACTACCTGATAATAAACGATACTAAACGATTGTGGTATGTAGAGTGAGTATAGCGGTTGAGACTCGATTTCGGGGCCAAATTATCTTTTGAACCTGTCTGATAAATGAATATCTCCAATAGGAAGGAACACTAGATTATTAGGTTTAAATATATGTAATTTGTTTGGAAGTTGAAATTGCAGTTATGGCGCACGATAATCTATCATAAAGATAAACGATTCAACAATCTACACCTATTAAGAGTAATTAGGGATTTCATAATTAGTAACCTAGGATAATTAAAGAGCTATCTAAAATTTACCTGAAACAAGTAAAAGGTATGAATACTAATTGAGATTACTCATCAGGACTAGTTATGGATGATTAATTAAATTTTTCTTTCATTACCATATGTACTATCATTAGATTAGAATGTATTATTATTAGATTAAATTGAAATATAATCATGGTCTTAAATATATCGTAAGAATGCTTTTGGAATATCTCAGCCCAGATAAAAACATCTCCAAGCTTGTAACGAACTTGAAATTTTTTCAAGGTGAAAGTAAAGTATTTTATTTGGCTTCGTTTCTGAAAAGTTTTTAATTTCTTATAGAACTGTTTATATGTTGCATCTTACTGAAAAATAATAGATTAGTAAATGATCAGATTACGCTGCTGTTTAATCATATAATTGCATTCTTAATATTACTGTAAAAGATCATTCAAATATAATTTCAAAAATCTAAATTTTATGAGTGCGTATTCTCTAAATTTTCGGGATGGTATTCTAAGAGAAGGGAAGCTAAGTGTATGTATTCAAAAATTTATTGCTACACGCAACTTACACCTTAACTAATACTTTACAAAACCCTATTTTTTATTCTAAAATAAAATGCATACTGTCTATTATAATTATAGGTGAAATTTTCTTATTGATTATTACAGAAAATTTTTTAATAATTTTTAATAATTATGTACATATAAAATTATTCACCACCATCTTAATTTCAATTGCGCTAGGAATTTACTTAATAAACAAGAGATGACACTAACCAAGACACTTTTAAACAATGTTTCTGAAAAAATAAAATGAATTTATGAATAAATAAAAAGTTTGAAAACGTTGATGTCCATTGTAGGTAAATTTTTCATGTAATCCATGCCTTGCTAAAATTCCCTGATTTAGTTATTAAAAAGTATAGAAATATTTATTTTAATAAATTTCTAGACATTTAGGGCAAATCTTAGTAACATTATAGAAGAATGAATCGAGTATTAATAAGCGTATATGAGTATTAATGTATAATCCTTTACTGCTGTAAAAACTTGAACAATTTGCCCTGAAATTCTTTTCGGGGTTCAATTTTCCCGTATTCTTTTCTTTAAAATAAGCGCTTCTCCTACGGAAATATGTATACTAATTGCGATATTTCACTAGCCTATTACAGAATCTTTTTTAAAAGAAGAAGAAAGCAAGAAAGCAAAAGAAATCTGAGTGAACAAGTGTATGTTTTCTACTAAAATATGGCCTTAACAAACGAACTTTTCTTCAAACTTAAGAAAAAGAAAAAGAAAAAAAATCTTAAGGGACTTAAATGAGACAACCTTTAGAATATAAAAACAATCAGCGAAAGTTTTACAAGACTTTCATATGAAGAAGGAACATTAATAGCGCTAGAAGACTAAAATAGAATTCACCCTTTCATTTAGCTAAATAATTAGCTCCTTGAATTTACAATTATTTGATAGATAATAAATACATTTAAAGAGGTTCAAGAGTCAGTAGCTTTCGTTAAATATATACACATTGCGCTACTGACGCAAGTATGCCCAAAACATTTCCTCTTGGGCATTACATGGATGCATTCTTGATATAATGAGCTACGAAACCGCAAGAATTCGACCGGACCGTAATATGTATTTAAAAAAGAAAACGCGACCTTGAAGATGTTTCTTGCCCGCCCTTCTTCTCCATGTAATCTTGATTTTTATACTCGAATATCCATCTATGCAAGAGTAATTTCCTCCATAATGCTACACGCTAACTCTACACTTCCGAGGAAAACCCCTCCACATAACATTTCGCAAATGACCACCTTCTTCAGACCATTATGGATTCTTTGAAGCAGACCAATATCAAAAACAATCGTCAGTTTGATCCGCAACATTCACAGGTTGACAAAAATGATGGCAACAAAGGGAGGCAGAGTTGGCGCCGTCTGGAACCCCCCTTTCTATCTGGAACGCCCTTGGCAAGGTCGTTTCTCTTCCCCCAAGAGAAAAGGTCGTTGGTACATTCCACGCGTATTTTTTTCTTCATTTCTTTTTCGCTCTTGCCCCCTTTTCCAAACTACCTTAAAGTACCCCACCCCCTGAGCTGGCTGCGAGCTACGTCATACACCTGCTCAAAGGACCGCCCCAGCCTCAAACAGCCTTGGGAAGGATGTCTGCTTTGGCGCGATTTTCACTATGAAAAAATAGACGAGTTTGGCTTTCAACATTTGTATCGGAACACGCTTACGTTTGAAAATCAATGCATGCGGTAACTTTTCATACTCAGCTTAAACATGTCGAGATTTTTTCCTTAATACGCTAGTAAAATTGGCTTCTTAATATTATTAATAAGTAGGTTATAAATGATTAATGGCTAGAGAGAGAAATAAAACGAGACGTGTGAGAAAAGGAGGAGAAATCTTGACATATTTGCTGCTAGGACGCATTTAGGATTAAGAGGAATTTTCTAGACATGATTAAGAGAGGATTTAAGTAAACCTCTCTTCTACTATACTTTTAGATCTAAATAATCTCTGAATTCGTCGATTTCGCCACTATTCATAAAATACTTCTTTAAAAACCTGTCAAATGTTTAAAAAAAGAAAGAAAGAAATAGGTATAAAATTATAGAGACAGAAGAATACTAGGCGGTAGATTTTCTTTTAGTTTTATTTAGATACTTGAATAATTCGGACCCAGGTGGATATAAAGTGATATAAAGTATTCTGCGAGAAAATTACGTAAGTAGATATGCAGATTTTTTTTTTTTTTTTTTTTTTAATATCATACTTGGAGCTTAAATATGGGATACAATGTTACATACATATATTAATTTGATAACTAACTGTTTTAGAAAAATCTCCCTAACCCCTCTAAACTAGGGATATAAAAATAAAATGGAAAATAAAATGGAAATAGAAAAAATAGTAATATTTCATATTAATAAACAGTAAAAAAGACTCGATTCACATTGCTAATGGGAAAAAAATTGCTTGCCTTAGTTTACTATGAAGGCTTTGTTTTAGGGAAGAAAGATTTTGTCTTAGAAATTCGAATCGATTTTTTTCCCTGCTAATTATAGTGAAATATTAAGTTTTTTTTTCTCTTCCTATAATTGAGAATTTTTTTTTCCTATATTGAGAATTATTTTTTTTTTATAATTGAGAATTTTAGCCATTCCCATGTAGAACCACTTGAAAAAGTCCCGGTTACTTATTAACAATTTGCAAAAATTTTCCTTGTTTCACCTCTACTAGAAAAATGGTTGATTCTTAACAAACCTTCATCGGCCTTGTCGTATGGCTTTTAACATTAAGAGCTTCCGCAAAATGGGTTCGAGTTTGAATCCCATCTGAAGCAAGGACGTTCCTTTGCTATCCCCCCACAGGTAATAGTGTCTGTTCGCCGATATGGGGCTCATATAAGAAAGTAGCGAACTAAATCGCGGTGGGAGTGAGCTAATGCATGTAGGCCAAAAGAACCTGCCATGTTATTAGTTTTACTTAGAAGTCTCACTCTTAAGAATATTTATTTTCCAATTTTTCAGGATTTGTTTATAAAATCATGTACACAGTCTACGTCATTTTTTTGTTGTTTGTTTGTTTCTTATATCGATTTGCAACAATAAAGCCTACAACTTTCAGTATTTGTAGAGCTACAATCCCTATTAAATCTAAGCACAAACTATTTATGTTTCTTTGATTCCATCAATCGTGACATACAAAGACCAATTTCAGTTATCTTCCTCAATGAAAGGTCAATAAGGTTGAAATCATAAAACTAACTCCGGCTCAACTATGTCCCACATCCGGTTGCTACTTGTCTGATTTCGGAAATGTCAAAAGACTATCATTTGGGTAATAAATATTAAACAACGTTCACTTGGCCCTCCCCATTCACAGAGGTTAAGGATCCACTATTGGAGGGGGCAAGACCCCTCCAATAGTGGAAAATTCATAAAAACTTTAAGCTCCCCAACAATAACTCTTCATATTAATAACCATATTTTACACACGTACTAAAGAAAATAAAACAATACATTAAGTCACGAGTGCAAGTTTATGGCTTTGAAATGACAGTATCAACAATGGAGACTAACCCACACAAAAATATAGTGCATGTGTGAGAGGGAGAACGCAGGACATTTATCAAATATGATGCAATGCAAGCATTGTATTTGAATGAATAAACTGATATAATGCACACATATACAGTACAGATTTGGGATACTTAAATTTTATTAATTTTAGTTATGGTAATCGGCCATAAAACTAAAAACAAACTCCTATTTAATTATTAATTACTAATTTATATATTAAATATATAATTTCTATTTTGCCGGCAAGCAACTAACTTTAACCGCATAAAGTAACTAACACCAAATCTACCGACAGATGCGATATACCTCTTTCGATCAATATTAAAACTAGTCTTTTGGCTGAAGAGGTAGTTCTGGCGTCCATGTCTCGAGAACTAACAGGTAATGCTTCTGCATGGTATTTTACTGAAAAATCAATCAACCTCTAGGTAGTTTCATCCAAAAATGCACATTTCGTAATTTAGTTATCAGACGATTTAAAATTTTTAAATTGACTAAAGAAGGACAAGAAGGAGAGGACTTGTAAGAGAACTTGAGTTAACTCTAGAACAGGCCCAAACAAATCGAAATAGGATGAGGGCTGTGTTATTCTTTTAAAAGCTGCTGCAGGCTGAAAAAAAAAATAAATAAAAATAAAAAAATAGGATAGATGGGAGACCGAAAAATATTATATCTAACAAAAAATAAATTACTGATTCTTTTAAAAATTAAGTAAACATTAATATTCATTGATTATACATTTCTTTCGTTATATTATAAATGTACAAAAATATTCCGTATTTTTTACATTTATTATATTATGCATCTTCACAAAAGATGCATAATATAAAAAGGTTTAGGGCCGCAGAGTGGGTGCTAGCAGGCGGCATGTGGCCCGCGAGCCGTATGTTGTGCAGGCCTGCTCTAGAGCCACCGATGCACGTAACATGGGAGGATTTATTTCTGCAACCCTGCACTTCTCATTTCCCGCGTAAATGAGCTGTTTTGTAGGAAATGTTAAGTTTGAAATGAGAAGAGTTTTCAAAGAATTTTACGGCTGGGGGAAAGAAAATAATTCGAATTCATCAGATGGTTGAAGGAATGGAATAGGAATTGACAGTGCATTTAAGAGAGCATAATAAGGAGCCAAAGTTATATTAGAATCTTGAGTAATGGAAGATAACTTATAAAAAAGATAACATATAGAAAATGGGGCATCAGTGATTATATAGGTCAATGATGCAAAATAATTTCTTAGGGATTCAAATAAGATTACACATGACGGGGACAAAAAACACATGCATATTCACAAAAGTTGGCTGCTGTAAAAAGGTTTTAAGTGCATCACTCGTATCATTTATTCACCCAAATTCGTGGTAAGATAGCGAGAGGTATAGGTAATATTATCGATGACATTCCTGTAAACTCATTTAACTTCTAAATAACTCTGAAATTCTAGTCGAAGATCTGATGACTTATATCTGCTGTCAAAAATAGAACAAATGTATGAAATATTTCTGTGTGTCCTAAAATGTATTTATGTACTATGATACAGAAATAGGGTGCATACTCTGAGCCAGCCTTCCGTGTAAAGTCCAGTCCGCAAAATTCCTAGCAAAGTAATTTACCTAGTTTTTAACTGCTTGTTATTATACAATTCTCTTCACTGAAGTAAAGGAAAATTCGCCCCTGGACTCGCCCAAGGGACAAATCGCAATGAGCGGATATAATCTCACTTGGCTTGCTGACACTTTTGCCTATTAGCTTCTCCTTTAGCTGAAGGAGTAATTACCTCAAATAATTTTCTCCTGCCATTTTAAGACAAACCGACCTCCATGCATCGATTCTCCGCCAACGATTCTCCTCTAGACACCTACAGCGATGACAGTGTGGGAGGTTGCAACGCCACTGGTCACAGACGCATAGATGACACTTTCGGTAAACTTATCTCCCCGCATCCGATAACGACGATTTAGAAGCCAACTAACTCATGGTGTCCGCTTACGGAAGAAAATCGGCGGGGATAGAGTGTGTGGCAACCCTAAAAGAACAGATGGCAAGATGCAAGAACAAACGGCATCCCGGTATTCGGCAACAAGCGATAGCTACCTGAGCATGGGCAATAAACGTCAGCAGTAAGCCATGAAGAACGAGAGTCACCTGAAACACTGTGATTCATTTATTTTGCTCGCCAGTGGGGTAAATTTCACGCTGTTAGGGGGATCAATTATAGATGGTGACAGGCTGGTGAAAGTTCTTGAAAAAATATTGTATTTGACAGCTTCAAATTGTTTAACGGATATTTCTTAGCAAATATAATACTGTCACGCTCAGGTACGTGAATAAAGTTATCTGGACTGAACACCAGTATATATATATATATATATATATATATATATATATATATATATATATATATATATATATATATATATATATATATATATATATATATATTGTTTATTTACAATATATATGTTGCAAAAAAGGCTAATTTTTTAATTCATGATAAGATACTTTGAACAAAAGAAAAGACAAAGTAAAAGGAGCGAAAAACAAAATTTCCTCTTCAAAACTTTCTATTGAACTTGTTTCAGAACGAAGGTTTTAAAGAGTAATATATTAATGCTACTCTAATGGTAAGGGATATTGTTTTAACCAAAATATTAATGTATTACAGACTTCATACATGTTAAAAAAACAATATAGACAATATTCATAATATAGTCAACTTTGATATATGCCCACAATTCCTTATTTTGAGTTAATTCAGAGGCTGGAAAACCTTCTAACTTTGAATACTTATTGTAAAACCTTCTTATATCCATATCTTCCCCAAAGTTTAGATATGCATTTGTTGTACATTGGCAAAAATTGTTTAAAATACTTCTAAAGGTGGCATCAGCTCAAAAAGGAGCCGTGATTGAATCTGAAAATGTAAGAGTACTAAGCCATAATCGATATATTCAACTATTCTCTGGTTCTACAAACAGACCATAGGATAAGGATGACAGTCTTGGTCAAATTTGCAGAACTTAACTTACCATATACCTTCAAGGTTCACGAAAATTATTTCACCCTGTTCTTAAGATTTTATGTTTAAAAATTTAGCGAACTTAAAAACTTAATTCTTTAAAGGTGGATTATTATTATTTATTAAAACTAAATTCACGTGTAGATTTAATTTGAAGATGTTGCTGTTAAAGTACAAACAAGAAATTCTCCTCTTGTCACACAGATAAAAGCTCATCAAGCAAAAGCACAAGTTACTCCTTTTACCATGGTAAAAAAACCAATTTTCTTTGAAGTATGTCAAAGTTTCGTAGTGACCATGTGGTTTAGTATATTTCCCTTTTACATGAGTTTAGTTATCTGCTGTCTCCATTGAAATTTCTATATTTCAACATAAGTTCATGATAAATAATTGAAAATTCTATCAAAATCATAAAAATCAATGTAACGAGCAATACACATTGATCACGATACAGCAATTACTTAAATATCAGAGATTTCATTACTTCAATTTTTCAAGTTCCTATTTTTTAACTCATACAGAAAAAATGTTCAGCAATGTGGAGTAACTGATTTATGAAAAAAATTATACGGAAGGTTTGACATTAATTCGCGTCATGATTCTTCGATACCATTAACGGAAATAATACACCATCAAGTTAACCTCTAAATGAATAATAGAAAAAGTATTATAAGTGTCGATTGACTCAACCCTTTCTGTTCACCCGTAAATTATGATGCATTATGGAAATTTAGAGAGCATAAAACAATGAAATACAGTACCAAAACCACTCAATAATGCATCAACTTATCAATTAGATCCGATGCCACTTCCTATGTGATACAATTCGGGTTACGAACAGCATCGATCAAAATGGAGCAGAATCATTTCTAATGCTGTCCAAGGCACCGAGAGTACCATTACAGACATCTTGAGAGCATTCTGCAATTTATTGGGTGTAGCCACGTAGTTATAAATGAAAGCAAATGTCATGTACAGAGTTAGAAGGATCCACCCAGAAAAATAGGATAAGCTAAGTGCGGCATATATCACAGCTATAAGATGGCGGAAGTTGAAATGCGAGATAGCAGTTTCTTTTTTTTCTCCCTTCCTATGAAAATATGTATTTCGTCGCATGTAACTGATCGGAGAATAATCTCACCTAGGAATGTCTCAGTACGTCGGGCGATTTGAAATCGAGCTAGTCAATAATTGAAGAGCAGAATCACAACCTGAGGTCGGTGATTTGAATAACTACGCCCTAAGTTTTCTTAAAGGAAGGGGGGCTGTTGTAGCCAGCGAGAGGAATAACGTCAAAGAAAAAGAAACTAGAGCAGAGGACTTGAAGGAATTACGAAATGTTCCATATTTCACTGGAGAACGGCGCCAAATCGTAAGTGACAAGCGGTGAGCGGTGAAAAGGAAAATCTCGAATTCTTAAGAGCCTTACTTTTGACTTTTTTTATTTATTCGCTGTAAAGAAATCGGAACAAGGGGCAAACGACGAATCTGATGCGCGCTTTTATCATTTTGGGTAGTTAGCCGAGGCAGTATACACTCTGAACCCGGACTTAGTGGGCCTTTAATTGTGCTGACACGTTTCATATTTTAAGAGCGACAAGCTAAGGCAGCACTTAACCCCCTACATCAAGGAGCTGTCACGGAGAATTACTTACATGGAATTCTACATACTTTACTTATTGTACTTGAATTTTATCGTTACACCAAGCTCTAAAGAGATAAAAACGGCCCTAAATTTCTCATCCCCTCTCACTTCTATCTTCCATGAGTTTTGTTGAGAAGATAGTCGTGTCCGTCCAGATTTGTCCAAAGATCCTAACTTAAAAAAAGACATGAAGTTGCATATAACACACACACACACACACACACACACATATATATATATATATATATATATATATATATATATATATATATATATATATATATATATATATATATATATATATATATATATATATGTATATATATATATATATATATATATATATATATATATATATATATATATATATATATATATATATATATATATATATATATATATATATATATATGAATTAATTATATATCGGTGCGTATAATATTCTCTTAAGACAAAAGCAGTAACTTTCCTAGTACTAGACAAAAAAAAAAAAAGGCCTCCATAAATATGTTTTAACAAAGAAATTATGGAAAATTGAAGCTATAAAATGTTGTAAAATAAGAAATGGATTTTATGCAGGGCCGCTGTCAACTGAGCCAGGGCCCGGGGCAAAATAATACAGCGGGCCCCCCTCTCCACTCAATATTTGAACATTGTATACATTTTTTTAGTCAACTCTTATTTAACCGGGCCCCCTGCCAGCCCGGGCCCCTGGGCATTTGCCCCCTTTGTCCCCCCCTCTGTCGCCGGCCCTGATTTTATGGGAAAACTATCGAGACTTCATTCAAAAACTGGAGTGGTTGTTTCGGTAACTATGGAGACTTCAGTAGTCACTAAAATCAAATTAAAAAAGTATTTCTAGTTACAGCCAAACAGCTCTAGATTTAACTTGCATCTTCATAAATTTGAATAGGGAAGAAACCAAGAATCTTCGTAAAAGTTTCTGTATTTAAATTTCCTTTTCCTTTTTTCTTCAAGCACTGACTATCTGAATAAAGTTTTACTTTATTTTTATCGATCTTTATTTTTTCCTTTTACGATTCTCTAACCGAAGACATATTTTATAAACATGTATTCGTGTTACAACTCAAGTCTTAAATTGGCATGTCCTTGAAATAAATATGATTTCCTAGTCTATTCTTTAGTATGAATTGGTTTATTTTAAAAAATAATCCTTTGTCTCTCGAAAATAAAGCTCAACGCCATTAATACAGGTATGTAAATTATTACGTAAAATCTAGCATAGTCTGACAGCGAAAAGCAAAATAAAAATTCGAAGAAAAGAAAGACAATATTTTTAAATGAATGCTGCCTTAATTATTTTGCATTTAATGACTTTTTCCATACAATCAGAAACAAACAATATCGTCCTTTCACTCCTTATATGCTCCGCAAGCTCTTCCGACCAAAATAAGAATCGTGAATAAAATGTCCACCATTTTAAAATGAAGAAACGAAACCGAAAAAAGTATGCAGTTAAACAAGTTTTTCTTACCTCCAGAGTAGCGGAATAATCTCTATATACTTATAATAAACAAAGACTCTAAAATCATTTTCCGAACCTTCATTTTCAACCCAAAGAAAGGGGGGGGGGGGGGAGAAATGCTTAAGGTCCGCTTTTTGAAAAGAATTTTGATACCCTCCCCTTAATGAAATATTCAGCGAGTAATCTTGCTTTTTAAAAAACATTTCTATATTTTTCTTTTCAATAGAAAAAAATCTGCACATGTTTTTAAGGCATAATTTCCAGAGGCATTTTTTATAGAAATAGAGAACCTTATATATTAAGGTTATATGTATATATATATATTTATTTATTTATTTGTGTGTATGTGTGGGTGTATATATTAATAGCCTTTTAATCTTGGAAAAATAATTATCTTAGTCGAAATCGCTAATTTCAATGCCTTTTTAAAAAACTGTGCAAGATGGTTTTTTGTAGAATCTGAGATATTGGGGTAAGAATACTTTGACACATATTTACAGATACTTTTATCTGAGTGAACCCCATTGTTTTAAATAAAATTGCTGTAGCCATAATCTAAAAAGCCCAGGAACGATATAGTGCAAAAAATTCGGACAAAGGATTTTGCCAGTAAATTTTAAAATGAAATGTACATTTTCTTTTCATATAACTTATGTTTCATAATTCCTTTAAAAAATTCCTTCTTAGTTTTTTGTATGACTATTCAGTTACTTTTACAACTATTTAACGGGGTTTAAATTAAAAATACTACGGAAATAGTATACATACGGTTGCAGAGGCTGTTAAAACTGGTATTTTCTCGATATTTTAAGACACACAGCCGAATAGAAATTTATTAAAAATAAATTCTATTGACATAATACAAGAGCGAATTAATCTATAAAAGTAAAACAGTCCAAATAGAATTCGCCAATGCTACACTAAACAGGCTTTTGAAGTCCTAAATCGAATCATAACATACAGGACGAGAAACAGGAAAAAAAAAATAGTTATATTCATACCGATCCCAGTTGAGATACATGCACGATTCCATTCACTTTATTTCCTACATATTTTGTTCAGTCAGAATTATATATTCTATTGCCTAAACGAGACGTCGAGAGCTGTAAAGAAGTAAGCCAAAAATTTTGCTCATAAGAGAAGAAAATAATGCAATTTTCAATTCTTAGTATAAATGCGCAATTTTAAGTTTCCGTCTCTTAGCAGAATTATGTATCATGATAATGATCAAAGCGGGGAAATTAGAACAATGAACATCCTCACCTGTTTAAATGCGACTTCATGTCAGCGACCTTTGATAGCGTCTCTGATCAAAGTCCTTCATTAAGTTAGATAATCGGTATTCAAAGATAATTCTTCACACTCTGCAACATTGCCCAATTCAAAGCACCATTACTGCGGAAAAAAGCCCGAAGCTATCTACGTCAATTGAATGAAAGAAAAATAAAGAAGGTGAGTATCTTCAGCAAAACCGAACCTATCAACATCAAACTGCATCGGAAGTATAAACGTCTGAAAAGTGAGGATTTTTCATATTTGGTCCGGTTTACCTGTCGAGTAAAAACAAGCCTTACCCAAATATCGCGCGCACCACCCCACCTCAACCAATCAGATAGTAGGAAGGATCCCGCACGCCGGAGAGAAGGATAGAGGTTTGTTTCTCTTTTCTTTTTCATTTTCCCCCTTTCACAGCCAGAAGTTCGACTAGCCTTCTCTTTCTCTCGAGATATTCCTTTTTTCGTTGTTTTCTGTCGGAGCACATTAATTGAGCTTTTTGTGCAAAATGTTGATTTCCAGTATTGGACATCTTATGAATACTGATTGACAGATAATTATAGAATTTAACGCAGTGTTTAACAGTTACGTCTCTCGGGATGAGAATATAAGCTGATTAGCCGTACAAATTTTAAACACAGATTAATCAGGTTCTTGTTTTAATCCAGCAGCTCAGGATAGTGGGCTATGACGAATAAACCATACTAGCGTAAGCCTTTGTTTATCAACAATGCTTTCATGTTCACGCTCTAACGTTTCGTATTTAAATTTCTGCAAGTATTACATTTTTATGTACGCAAAAGAAATCAGCTTTGCTTATGCTCATACGTACTTCCAGGATACTCTTTCCCCTGTTTCTGCTTTACTTTGGCCGAGCAATTCAATTTTAAAGTGTTAATGAAAATTTGGCAATAAGCGACCTTTTGGTTACAGAAAATTTATGCTAAGTAACAAAGCTATGTTATTATATTTTTTTTTTCATCTTATTAAAATATTTTATTCAATGTAATTGCTAACGTTTAAATAAGAATGTAAAATTCATAAAGTAGGAAAAATGTTAGACAAAGAAAATATTTATATCATAAAGTACTATGTTTAAAGGATAAATTTTTACCTTGTTAAAACAAGTATGTACAAAAAATAAAGCTATTATTTGGAATGAATATATCAATTATAATTTTTTTCCCTATTTTTGCTTCGCATTTTTGTTTCATATTTCAGTTTTTTAATTTCTAATTTATTTCGTACGATATTAAAAAAAAAGTTTCTCATAAAAAATAAAAGCCTTAACTTGAACGTTTATTTTATGAGGACAGTAAAAAAAAAGGATTATTATCAATTACTCTTATTATTTCTTGAGTTTAATTTCGAGTATCGGTATGCTAATTGCCTTTTAAATTAAAAATTCAAATCATAAAGATAACTAAATAATGATGTGAAACAATGTTTTTATTAAATTTTTAATAGTTAATAATTGCGTGAAGTTACGTAAAAATGTATAAGGATTTTATATACCTGTATCTCTAAAGTTCTATAAAAATCATCTTCCAATACTGTAGATTGCTGATGACTTTAGATTGGATTTAAATAAAAATTTACATTTACTATACATTGCAACAACACTTAATTTTTTCCCTGATGATTAAATGCATAAAATTTTAGTTGCTATAAAAAATTTCACATCCACCATAATTTACTACTTATTTAAAATTAATGAAATCAAGAATGATTTACAACTCTTTGTCTTTTCATTAATACTCGCTTAAAAATATTTTTAGACAAAGAAGGGGAAATTGCATGCAAAAAGTCAAAAGAATATTCATAAAGTCATTTATGTGTTAAAAATTTTATTTTCAAACAAATCAGTGTTTAATAAAATACTTGCAAAATTTTCAGAATTTTTTTAATAAAAGAATTGCATTTGTCTAAAAAATTAAAACTTTTTTTGAAAATGAAGTAAAAAAATTTTCATTAAAAAACGATACCAAACATTTTTAAAAGTTTGTTGAAATGGAACTCTCGTTTGTTATAACAGCATCATTAATTTGATACTATTTTCGTTCTTTTTTGGTTACAGGCTTGACGTTATCAGACAATACATGACTGATGATAAGCTATTGTAGGTTACTGAAAGTACTGAACTGAAAACAAACATTCTAGCTTCATATTCATGGGTATATATTTAAAACTTGTTAATAAACAGGTATATTTCTAACAGTTTTCCTCATGGAAGTTAAAATTACTGAAACTGATATTATAAAGATACATTTTTAAAACTGACATCTAAAGATACAGAGAAATAAGAAACAAAAAATTCTCAATGATACGTGCCCAATATATAAACTTTTTGTAGACAGTATTTTCTCCCCTATAAATCTTTATATTAATATAACACCAATGATTAATGTGGCATTATTAATTTAACACCATTTCAGCTGTAAAAAACAGCTGTTTCAGAGTTTAAAATCACAAACCATTGCTAGAAAACAGGTCTTAAAATTTCCAAACCGTTGCAGATAAGGAGAAATTTACAACTTTCTTTTTTCATTACCTTTCATTGTTACGATTCTCAAGTAACAGTAGTTAGAGTCAGAAAATAACAATAGCTGCAGCTAAGGTCAAAATCAATTGCCACTCAAAGTACGATGAGCGTAAACCAGGAAAAAAGTTTTTGTCGCCCAACAAAGTACACAGCAATCGGGAACAGGGGAATAATATAAATCTAAAAATATAAATCCTTATAGGCAAAAGTAAACTGAATAAAGGGTTTTCTCATGATTCAAGTAAGAGATCTAACATCCTACTCAGATCTCAGATCGCGATGACGTTAAAGAATTCGAAAGCAGATGGCCTATTTATTTAGGTCAATTTTGTCACGGAAATCAAAACGTTTCCAAACAGAGGTGAACTGTTCTACGACCTGAAGGTCTCGAGATCTATTATGCTTTTTCTAAACGATAAGATATCGTCTGATATATTTACTCATATGGCAAATCAGGTGACTCTGCCAACTTTTTTTTCCCGCAGAAATGTGAGCTGCCATAAAATACTTTTTCCCCGAAAACCATTCATTATTAAATATATGTCAGGGATAGAAATAAATTGATGAAACGACACACTTCTGATATTACAGCTTTCTCTTACATAATTTGAAAGTTTGGTTTCAGTAAAACCCAAGAGAAATGCTCTATTTATTTCTCCAAGTTTTAAATACAAGGAAAAATAGATATTTAATATCGTTTTATTTATTTTAGATGCTTGCTAGTTTGTTTTCATAAAATCCTATTTTTAATTTTCAAATTCATTTTTTCAATTTTCGTAATTAGTTTGGTATGTGTTAAGGATTTTTTTTATAAAAATAATTAACAAGGATTTTTTTTCTTTTATTAAACATTAACACATACAGCAATTTGCAAGTTTTAATCCCTATTTATTCAGAAAGATCAATATATACATCTTCTGCCAAAAACTGTAAATTGATTAACTTCCTTCAAAGCACTTTCTAAAAGCTAAACAATAGAATGTGAGTTTTCTGTTCAATAAAAACAAATGCTTTAAATTTTAATGTTTCATTTTATAATTTTCATTTCTCTCTCTCTCTCTCTCTTTCAGGTTATCAAAAAAGCCCTTTTAATATGCAATGGACAAGAAAAGTGAAATTGCCTGTCCTTGACACTGAGCTTTTCAAATTTCCTCGAACAACAATGTATTAAATCTAGGTAAAAACGTATCGTAAGATGTACGTTTATATAACTATAACAGAGTTAATCATACATATCCTTAATTTTTGTTTACATAAAGAGATTCTGGTTTATTTAGTTCTTGGGTAACGTTCGAAACACCCAACCAACCACAAAAAAGAGTTTCACTATTCTTTATGTTAAACCACTGGAAATTTTGAAAATTCCACATGATGATTTTAGAAAAAAAATAAGTTGTTGAACATAGTTTTTCTTCCGTGTGGGAATTTTAAATTAACTTCAATCACCACAGAATAAAAAGGCCCCAAAATTCTAGACGTATATATATTTGTGTCTTGGATTGTTTTGCATTAATAAATTTTGACAAAAAGCGATCCTTTTTAAACAAAGCAAAACAAAAAGACATTAAAATTTCCTCTACTATATTTTACTTCGATAAAATATTTTAATAAATTATTTTCTTTCCGAAAAACTAAAAGCGTATATGAAATGCGTTTTCATCTTTTGAATGATAAAATATACATAAAAAATTCTCATGAATGATAAAAATGGCAAGGTCACCCACATATAGACAGACAAAAGTTTCCTAAAATGGCGACATTTTAATTGAAGCTGTTACTGATAAAAACAGCATATATTTCCAGATTATCTGAAGTCTTCAAGGAGATCCACGATGTTCAAGTTTTCAGTATCCAATATTCAACGTTTAATATTGAGAGAGTCGAGTTACATTTGTGCCTATAGATGGCGCCACTATAACCACTTTAAATCAAAGATATTTGATGCACATTCAAAGCAATACGGATGTAAATGACATAAGTTTTCACGTGAAATTTCACTTCTGATTAAATAGAGAGTAGGAACTGTACAATATATTTTTCTCAATTCGTAAAAAAGTATAGCAAGTAAAAATTATTTTAAGGCCTTTACATTTAAGAAAAAAAATTACTGTCTGCTTCGCGATATTAATTCAATATATACACAATTTTCATACAGCTAGGTGAATACATAATATGAATATGTACTTAGTGAAAAATTTACAAAGTAGAGTCAGAAAGAAAAATTTGTATATTTTTCTAAAAGTGCTAAACTTTTCATATCTTACTTTTCTCTTTTTCACTTAAAATTAGATTTTTGAGACATACAAAGTATCTGTAACTCTTATAAAGATTGTGTGTATGTGCAATAACATTAATTCAATGTTATCGAAAATATTTCGATATATTTTCAACATATTCAAAATACGTTATAAACAATACTTCCTTAAACAGCAACAAGAAGTTAAAGATCTTCCATTAATAGAGCAGACTGTGTGAACTTGCACAGTTTTTAAATAATTTCTCACAATGAGAAAATGCAAATATATCAAAAGATAAATATTAACATCACGTTTCTGACACAGAAATTAAATTGATAAGAATCGACCCTGATTAAGCCGACTGTTTCGTCTCTAGTGAGTTGACAATAGCTGTGGATGATTTGCAATGAACTGCAGTTAGGATTAATAAACAGCGACCAAAGCGTTTGAACGTAGCGGCACGTTTATCATGCAAATGCTTCTTGGAATAGATTAAGAGTCTCTCTTAGAACAAATATGAAGTCAGGGCTATATTTATATGTGGAACACCGGGTAATTTTTGACGCACCCTTCCTACTTATTAAATGTATCAGAAGAATTTACATTATTTTTTTAGCATTAATGTCCTGATCGCATGGATAATTTATTCACTAAAACCCCCCAGGATGTAAAATCACTATCATTGAATACTACATCGCCCTTTATACATTGCGTTATTTAAATTCGTTAAAAGATATGGGTCGCTAAATGAAGAGGAAGCCATAGCACAGTCCTAAAATTATGAAATTAGCTTCCATACCAATTCTATAATTTTACAAAAGGAATATATCATATAATGATGAGCCTCGTACGAAAGGTGCCTAATGCTAAACACTGTATAATAGAAAATAATTAACAAGGCTCTCAAAAAGTTTGATCGCTTGGCGTTGCTTTATGATATTTTCGTTCTTGTCCAACGAGATAGCACTGGGCATATTTGCTGTTAGAAATGTTTCCAACATTCTTAACGGGTATTATACACGAATTTACATTAACATATCTATGGTGCCCGGTATAAATGGCTTAAGTCAAAAACAGTGATTTAAATATACCAAGTTATTGGATTTTATACCAATCGCAGAAATATAATTTCGACTTGAGTCTTTTGTACAAAGAAATATATTTTTGTATACAAAATTGATAGACTTAAGCCTTTTATACAACTCAAAAGATTTTTTAAAAAAATGAATGCTAACAAATACCTAAAAATCACTCTTTTGACTTAAGCCCTTTATACCGGGCACCATAGATATAAACAATGACATAGGGACATACTGATTTATGATATCGTAATGATTCTACAGCAAGTAATACGTTATCAGTTCTATGATTCTAATTATGTGTACTGTTTTAATAATATGTAAAAGGTATGTATATCGAATACTATAACTGTCTATATTCTGCATTTTGCAAGCAGGAAAACGTTGTACACATATATTTTTATATACAGGGTTTATAAAAATATATATAGCGAAATCTCAGGAATGAAATAGTTCAAATTTACAACTGTCATAGATATTTACAGCCCACAGAAAAACGTTAAAGAATATGCATGCAAATTATGAATTTTCTTAATTTAATTACATCTCCACTATGAATTAACAATTAAATTTAGTCAACAAACTGTAGGATGAACAATCTTATGACACTTTGTAACAGTGTTGTTTTGTCACCTAAATGACCAAATAATTTTTTAATTCCTATTAATTCTAGCTACATTTATTCATTTTTGAAGCAATTCTTCGAATCACTGAAACAATCCACGAAAACGTTGCAGCATAGTCATCTGGAAGAAAATACTTGGACAAAACACTGCATTCGATTTTTATCGCTCTAACGAAAAGAATTTTTCCGAAAGGATCAAGTTGTTCACCCTAGGAGTGAGCCCCTGAAGAAAACCAGTCATCTCCTCTGTTTTATGCGAGGGAATGTAGGTGGTACTTTGTCATATCCGTTGGTGGGACTTGCGTTTGGACCTTCCCAAAAGTGCGCAACCAACAAAAGGGTCTTTTCAATTAGAATCCGTGGAATCAAGTTTTCGCAGTGTATTAATTTCTTACTTTTATCCTCCTTAACCCCAGTCGTCTTTATACGATCCTCCTACTACTCAAGCCTACGTGAAATAAAGAAAAGACAAGAAATACATTCTTAAAAAAAGGCAGACCCAGCCCCAGCATTTGAAAGAACCCGGATACACGAATTGCAGTGATACTTGAGCTGCCTTCCCCTCCCCCCACCAGCACCTTCTTTCCAGAGATTCCTTCGTGGAAGCATTGGTCAGAAATTCTTAGTTTTGTTCCTCAACATTATAGTATACGAATGGAAACCATGAAATTGAAAGAAAGAAATTTCTTGTCTACGGCTGTATTTGGAAGATTTTCGTTGGAGTAGTACAGAGCTTATTCTCGTCTTGCAGATCAACATCAACGAAAAAGAAAGTTTGTAATTCGGCATTCATGAATACAAAAACTGGAGATAGTTAGGGAATCAGAGGTAATTTTTATCTAGTTTAACAACCTCCTTTTTTCCAGTATATTCACTACTTCCATGTTACAAAATAGGAACTTATTTGAAATAAGCATTCATAAGACTTATAAATGCCCTGCTAAAGCTAAAGTAGTACAAAGATAAAAAATAGCTCAATTATCATTATTTACTGAGCTCAAAGGGATAACGAGTAATTCAAGAGCAAATAAAAAGTATTTCATGTTTAAAAATTTTTCAAAAACACTCTGTTATGCAAATTCTAATTTGCCATTCATAGCTGAATAATGAAATTGCTTCAGCAATCAAGGACTGCTTGCCGTCTAAAGAGAAATTTGAGACATGTGTTTCGGTTGATAATATATTACTTTCCTACTTGCGTATGAAGTCAGTATGTAGGCTTAAATGCTATGCATATATGTATGAAAAGGTGCAAATATCGTTAGCACCTTATTTACAATATTATATATGTCGTTTGATGGTCTGTATGCATACATGTACTGTAAACTACTGAAAAAACATATATGTATCACAAGTAAAAAACTCGACAGTAGCTATAGGATTGTGATGGCCAAGTAGTTATGAATTAAAGTATGGGATTTCAGTAAGCAGTAGTGTTATCATTGATATATTTTAAAAGTATTATGCCTCTATTCAAAGTTCTCAAACTCATGAAGAGTAAGGAAATATTGAACGCTAATAGACAGGTCTAGAGTTAAGAAGCTACGTGTCATTGGGGCCTGGTATCTAAATGGTATGATCAGTAGTACAGAGTATAATAAGAGTTATATTGTGGAAAATTTTCCACTCGTTATGCCTATAAATAAATCTGCATAAAATATTACAGGTGGGGGGGGGGCGCACAACGGGCTTTTTGCAGTGTAATATAAACTTTTTCATCCACTCTTCATTTTTTTTTTATTTATTTATTCAGATACTTCAAGTTTAAAATTATAAGTTTTAAGCTACAACACGCAACCAAACTGCTGAAGCAGTGATTAAGATCAATTTTAACGCATTTAATTCACCGGTTAGATTCCCAAACACATGCTCTCTTTCCTACCAATTGAACACTTATTCTAGCGACTGCATACGACGTCACACGCCGGAAGTAATACGAAAATGATTACACATCAAGATTTATATATATCGATAGCTGTATAAAAATTTCATGGAAAAAAATGTGAACTTATTTACGGCACAAACATTTCAAATTGTTTACGGAAGTTTTTGACAACCAACAGGCGCAAACAGTGTCGAAACAAGGACAGCAATATTCGATTTATATTCTTGCTATTCATTGCACAAAGCCCTGCATCTCTCACACGTTTACATTTGAATAACACAACTTTCTCTAATCCCGTTCGAAATAGGTTTATAACTGTATTATGGAGTGACTTTTCCCTATTTTTTTATAATCTTAATATAATTTTTTTTTTCGAAAGCGCAAAAGCCTGCGGGAATTTAAGCTGTGAATTTAATTTTAAATCTTTACTGCTTTTACAAGGGATGAGGTGCAAAACCTCTAGCAGCAAGATCCCATTAAAAAAGCGACAGCGAAATAAAAAAAATTAAAGAAACAAGATGAACCCGGATGTGCAAACCGCTTTCATTCGTGAACTATTGTCTGTTCGCTATGCCCTCAACTTCATGTCATTTTCGAAATGACAAGCAGACCTGCAGCAACTTCAACGTCCACTTGTAACACGTTAAGTAGACGTCTCTTTCTTGACTTCCATTTTTCTACCGTACTTAGAGAAGATACTTGGATGAGGAAGATCGAATAATTTTCTCCTACTTAACACAGCGGGATTTTTCTCTGCAAAAGGAAAAATATATAAAAGAAGTTCATTTATTTGAATGAATATACTACCTATACCTTCCCCACTCATTTCGTTTCTTGGAGATACGAGCACATTTAGGTTAAAAAGCACACAAGACTGCTCAGAAAAATTTTAGACCACTAAAACAGAGAGTATATATATATATATATATATATATATATATATATATATATATATATATATATATATATATATATATACATATACATATACATATATATATATATATATATATATATATATATATATATACATTATGTATATGTATATGTATATGTATATATATATATATATATATATATATATATATATATATATATATATACATATACATATACATAACCGGCCGTTCCGGAAAAAAAAAAGTTACGATAGTTAAACACATTTATTTAATCACTTTTATTACTTTTATTACTTTACTGCAACACATTTTTGTACTTGTTATGCAAAATAAAACTTTGAATTTAATAAAATGTTCAAGTTTTTGCATAACCAAAGATTTCTTGTTTTAAGACCAATAATTTGGAATGCCCTCAAACACCCCGGAAGGTTACAGTTCCGGCACCTCTATTTCTAGAAATCGAGCACTGTGTGCATATATATATATATATATATATACACTGCTCAAAACAATTAGGGGAGCACATGGTTTTAACGAAATTACGCAAATACTTACACCGATAAGTAACATAAAATAAATCATCCATAATTTAAAGCCTAGCAGGAAACAGAAGAAGGAAACTTCATATGCAAATCAAAGTTCATGACGTCAAAAACCAGAAAAAGAACATAAGGGCGGAAATCGGGATGTTGGAGAAACGTCTGTTTCACTGCCTTAACTGTGAAATTCGACTGCTCAGTTATTCTTTTTGAGAAAAGGTGATTTGAAAATGTCTCAACAGCGTGATTTACCGGAATCCATGGCATGGCGTATTATAGGCAGATTTGAATTCGGGCAAACACAATGTAGTGTCGCGGACGCTGTTGGAGTCGCCTGAAGTGTCGTTGCAAGGCTGTGGAATCGATTCCAAGAAACAGGGAATGTTACACGTCGACCAGGGCAAGGTCGGCCACGCGCCACTACAGCAACTGATGATCGGTATATACTGTTAACAGCTCGTCGAAACAGAACAGACAATGCTACCCAGCTGCAAAGACAGTTGCTCTTGACAACAGGACGAAGGGTGTCCAGCCTAACAGTACGTAATAGGCTTCATCAGGGAGGTCTCTATGCACGTAGGCCAATGGTCTGCATTCCGTTGACCTCCCGCCACCGTGCGGCCCGAAGAAGGGGGGCTGCTGAACATTGAGATTGGGAGCAACATGATTGGAGCCAAGTGCTGTTTACAGACGAGTCCCGATTCAGTTTGGAGTGTGACACCCGACGTGTTTTGGTATGGAGGGAAAGGGGCACTCGAAATAATCCCACATTCGTTCGTGAAAGGTCACAATACAGACGAGCTGGTTTTATGGTATGAGGTGGAATCAGCATAGGTGGACGTACGGATCTGCATATCATTCGGAATGGTACTTTGACGGCCCGAAGGTATGCAGACGAGATACTGAAACCTCATGTCATACCTTACGCTGCAGCCATTGGAGATTCCTTTGTTTTCCAGTATGATAATGCCAGACCGCATACAGCTCGTCTTGTGGAGAACATGCTTGAAGCTGAAACAATACAGCGTATGGAATGGCCAGCGTGCTCTCCTGACCTGAATCCAATCGAGCATGCTTGGGACATGATCGGACAACGCATTGCTGCGAGACTAAGGCCTCCTTTTACTCTCCGAGACTTGGAGATTGCACTTCTTGAGGAGTGGAACAGTATTCCCTAAAGTCTTATCGATAACATCATCACATCCATGGAAAACAGGTGTGCAACAGTCTTAGCTGTTTGAGGAGACCACACGCCATATTAAATATCTTGCATCATTTATAAACAATACATTTTTTTATCGTTTACATGTAACCAAATTGTTGCCCTAAATCATTTATTCATGTTTTTTTCCATATTTTCAAAGAATTGAAGCTTAATTACAAATTTTTTTACGTCTTTTTTCCTGTATTGCGCATTGATACGCGTGTACTATCCATTTTATGCCAATACGTGGCTGTCTCGCACGGTTTTCTTAACTTCTTTGCTTGCTCCCCTAATTTTTTTTAGCAGTGTATATATATATGTATGTATATATGTCTTACAGTCTGCTATCTTAAACAAAATACATTCTTCATATTTATGCCCTTCTCTCTCCGCCTCTTCCTCCAAGCTACAACTATGACGTCTGTGTCCAAGCTACAACTATGACGTCATACCACATATGAATTTGTTATAATCAGTGATTTCGGTAACATGATCTCAGTATTACCTGTTATACGATAACTGATAATACATAGTTAGCCAATTTCCTATGCATACTTGAAACATAACAAATTTCCAGATAAGTATGCCAGGTGACACTTGTATAGGTCATCAACAACCAGTTTTGCCTCTTATATATTCAGTACAACATCAGCTAATACAAATAATGCTGGCTCCATGAAGAATTATTTTTTGATTTTATGAAACAGTGGACATGTGATTTCTTTATTGTTCGATGAATAGAGCATTCTTCTCATGGGTTCCAAAAGCTCAATATTTTTCCTCTTGATTTTTAAGCACAACAATTATCGTTTTGTGACTTGAGGTATAATCAAACTCATATCTATAGTTTATCATGAGTATTTATGCATAACAATACATTGTCCATTAAAAACCTCACTTTGACAATTAAATCTGGAGAAACATCGAAAGCATATTTAGAATATTTTTACCCTGCATCCTTTAATTGCAGTTTTATCCCAAGATCAAATGCGGAAATGAAACATTTTGAATATATTAATATTGCGATGATTTTGGGATTTGGTTTGGTGAGAGCGCTATGGTCACCTTCAGTCCTACAATGAATTTTGAAGACACTCGCTTATTAATGCTTTCAAACAAGAAAAAATACAATTAATTCTTTTGGAGAAATTCCAGAAAATTTTGCATTATATTTCTAAATAAAAAAAAGACCAACATTTATTTATTGCACATTAAATATTAAGTTTTTATCGCATTGAAGCAAAATGTTTGAGACATAAACAAATCAATGATTAAGAAATATTTACGGAAGTAGGCGAGCATTTTATTCTCTTTTAGATAACATCGCCAGAAAGTGACGGAAAATTAGTTCAGATAATTGTCGGCCAACTTTTTAAAATAATGTTTGTTTTAGAGATTTGTTTATCATAACAATGCAGGACACACAATGGCAAACCTATTGTTATTCACTTAAATAGTTCATCTTTAATGACTGTTGTCTAAATTGCACGTCTGCACTTCGGTTTCGCCAATTTAGAGCTGGACTGTTTACATACTCTTTTCGTGATAGTTAGGCATGATGTGATGTAAATAAGAACAGGCAGTAAGACGTAAACCTGTCCGAGATGCATCCCTGAATTGAGAGGATTCGTGTTCAATTTAAATGGATGATTTGCTGGGAATCTAAATGATACTTTTGGTACCCAATCTTTGACCAAAAGAAGGAGATATCAACATTTCTTTTTAATGAACTTTGGAATGGCATTCCTGAAATGCTGAAAAGGAATTCCTTGAAATTTCAAGAAATAAATATTTGGCAAACTTTTCAGATGTAAAACAGATTAGGATAGAAGATGTTTTGTAAGGATTACTCACACACTCGAGAGGCTTTAAGCACTATAGTTTTAAATCATTCCTGTCAATGCTAGAAATGTATAATACGACTCTATGAATTTCAGAGAGTATTCATGAGTAATATGTAACTTTTAGTTCAAATGAAATGAAAGCAATATTTTGAATTATTAGAGCTGTCAATAACGAACACAAGATAAAGGATAATTCTAATATACTAAGTATATGTTTTGTGATTTTGGTTGAAAATTCAGCTTCTCATAATTCTCTATTATAAAAGAATTTAAACTCTTCATGTGAAACTGCTTATTAGTAAATACTAATACAGACATAAGTAAGAGAATGGAAGTCACTAATATCTACAGTATATTAGAAATGTTAGAAAAAAAGTTATATACAGTATATATATATATATATATATATATATATATATATATATATATACACTCAAGAGCCAAAACATTATGACCACCCCTACATTTTGCAATGAATTCGCCTGGATGACGTGGAGGGCACGTGATCAGGTGGAAGTGGTATTTAACTGCTGCTGGAGAGTCTGAAGAATCATTCTTTCACTTACTTCTGTGTGTGATGAGAAGGACTGCAGATCTAAGCGACTTTGATAGAGGGCAGATTGTAATGGCTCGAAGACTCGGAACAAGTATTTCCGAAACTGCACGACTCGTGGGTTGTTCGCGACCTACAGTTGTTAGTACTTATGCAAAATGGATGAATGACGGTGAAACCAGCAGTAGACGACATGGTGTTGGACGTCCACACGCTATCAAAGAAAAAGGTCGGAGACAGTCTCGCATGGTGAAGCAAAACCGGAGCCAGACAGTTGCTCAGCTGACAGCCAGCCCAATACAATGCTGGGCCAAGTAGAATAGTATCGTAGCACACTGTTCAGCGGACACTGTTATATATGGGGCTACGCAGCAAACGTCCCACTCGTGTGCCTTTGCTGACCAAGCGTCATCGCCAACTGCGCCTGCGCTGGGTCCGGGAACATCGCGACTGGTCCATGGATCAGTGGGAGAGAGTTGCCTGGTCAGATGAATCACGGTTTGTCATTCATCACGCCGATGGCCGTGTCAGGATACGCCGTCTTCCAGGCGAACTGTTGCTCCCTCAATGTACAGTAGGTCATACACAGGCCGGTTGTGGCGGTATTATGCTTTGGGGGACGTTCTCTTGGGCGTCTCTGGGACCCGTGGTTGTGGTAGAGCAGACCATGAATGCTACTGGGTATCTGAACATCATTGCGGACCAGTTGCACCCTTACATGGCCTCTGTTTTTCCAGTTGGAAATGGAATGTTCCAACGGGACAACGCCCCGTGTCACAAGGCTAAAATTGTGTTGGAGTGGTTCCAGGAACATGATGCTGAATTCCAGTTAATGTCCTGGCCGCCTAACTCACCGGATCTCAATCCGATAGAACACATTTGGGATGTCATGGGATGGCAGTTCAGAGTTCTAAGACCACCAATTCGCAATATCTCGGATTTGCGTGACCGTTGCTTAAACATCTGGTACAATCTGTCTCCGGCCATCTACCAAGGACTTGTGGCATCCATGCCAAGGCGGGTTGAAGCTGTGTTGCGCGCCAAAGGTGGGCCAACTCGTTATTGACAGGTGGTCATAATGTTTTGGCTCTTGAGTGTATATATATATATATATATATATATATATATATATATATATATATATATACATATATACGAGTATATAATACTTTGTTGATTCGATGTCTCAAGTTCAGTTTTGTAAATTTTTAAAAGAATTCGAGTGAAATTTTTGTACTCAGAAAGAAAAATCTTTACATCATTTTGTTGAATAAATGTTTCACGTGTATTATAAAACTCCATTTTGTTTAAAATAGAGGAAATAAACAGTAATGGGAGTTTGTTCATTTCAATAAATATCTCGAAACATAATAAAATGTTTTTGCTGCTAGCTAACAAAAATGAAACAGGATTATTTTGTTTTGATACGGATAAAAATTTTAAGCATTTCTTTACCTTGTAAGACAGGTTTGGTTACGAGAGGAGGTTGCAAACAAAACAGAATAAGCGTGTTCTTTACAAAAATGACTTCTGTCTCTTCTCCCTATTCTCGTCCACATGAAATGAAAGAATGGAAGAAAACCAAAATGCACATTTCGCGTTTTCTTTACTTTTATAATAGGAGCTCTGTTTCATTATATTATGCAGAATCATTACTGTGAACTCATGTTAAATGTGTGGTCACAAGCTTTTTTTTTTTTTTTTACTTCTTGACTTTACTATCAAACTCTTCTCGGACAGTGACCGCTCCCTGAAATCCGGAAACTTGTAGTACAAACGAAGGTAGATCCCTTTCTTAGGCTGGAGCGAGCTCCCACCCAGGGTCGCAGGGGTTAAAAGACCTATTCTGTGCATGCGGAGAACAATCGAAACGAGTTCAGAGCGGAAGCAAAACAAGTATTTATTATTAGTGGATGCAACCAGATGTAAACGCTGTGTGCTTGGAAGATTTGGGATTGATCTGACTTAAATAAGCCATGTAATATTAGACAGATTTGCTTGGAAGTTGGAAAAAACAGATGTCAAAATAAGGAAAATATTCACGGTTTGACGTGGAAAAATAAACACATTCTACACAATTCCATTTTTTAAAAATTCAATGAGAGAGCCTATTTAGTTCGAAACAACATAGATTTGATACACAATGTCGATTGTATGCATTTTTCAAAGATCGAACATCTCAGAATAAGTTCTAAGGTATTAGCTAAAAATCTTTTCACTATAACGATGTATGAAACTTAGGGTAAGAATGACTGGAATGAGTCATTACGTTTTCACATGTAACGTTTATAAAACGCCAAATAAAACACCGAAGAACAAGTTCTTTGCCTAGAACGTCACACGTGTTCCAGATACAATTGACATGCAAGTTCCATTATGGGAGGGATTCCATAACTAACTAAGACAGCCCAACTGTTGTCAAGAAATACAATAGTTCCCTATGGATTGGTTCAATTAAACTACCAACAAAACAGCTCACTTTTCTATTTGGTAGTATTATTATATGCAAATTCTAATCAAAGTATATATTTTTTGACATGAAAGGCGTTATTTTGGTACTATTTTGCAAGTTGTACAATCTGCTAATGATAAAAGAAGTTCTAACCAACGGAAATTCTTTCGCCATTCTTGAACCAACGGTTGTCAACTAACGACAACTATTTCCAAAGATCGGATGCTATGTTCAAACTTTTGCTAAAACGGTGCAGAGTAATCATATAAAAATGCTCATAAGCAACTTGCTCAGAGAGGGAACGCATTTTTGAAATACCTTGAGCATTATATATGATGTCTTTATCGTGACATCTTAAAAGGAAAGGTAAGACGTTAACGACTCTGACCAAAAATGCATTAAGACGACATCCTTTTCGTACAAACAGCATGTAAACTGTCGTCGTCTCGACCTTGTGGATAAGTTCCTCGTTCTGTCAATGCATAGACATACAAGCTACTCATAGATATATCTTGTTTAATGTTAAGTATTTATAGTGACCGTAATACAACAATTTCGTTCAGTAGAACCAACGTCACATAAATTAGAGGGAGAGAGAACATAACATAGTCCACGATCCTGACACAGCGCTAAGTCATTTCTGAGAAAACTCTTATTTTTTTTTCTATTTGTATCGTGATATTTTATATCGATTTACGTTCAAAAGACTTTTGTTCCAAAAAAACGTGTTAACTACGTTTTAAAGGAATCATTGCAATTTATCATACGGTTATTTTATCTTTCTTGTTTAACATCTTGAAATCTTATATAACAAGGACGAAACTATGAATAATTTAGACAAATATCTATATGAAAGCCTGATTGTCAACGAACTCGATGCAACCGTTGAACAATTTTTGGTAATTCATAGGGAGTAACACAACAAATATTTTACTGCCACGTTAATGAAGGCATACTGACTAATGGCAAATCTTAAATTTTCCCGTGAAGAACCACCCAAATAAAGTTTTAAATTTTTTTCCTATATATTATAATAATCAATAAGCGTAAGTGATAGACTGATATTTGACGAAGAATTGCAAGCCAAAGAATACCATGATTACCATTAAAATAATTCGCTAAAATTATGAATCCCTTTGGCTGTTATTAACGATTACTATAGCTTGAACCCTAATGTGTGCTTCTTGATAGTTCAATTATCATTTGACAATCAAACTGGCGCCTGAGGGTGGAGGCTGTCAATGTCAATGCCCCGATCTTGAACAATCTTGAACCACACTACGATCTCTTAAACAATCACTAAACACCCGTCGTAACATGTAAAAAGTCGGGAGGGAGGAATGGATAGGGATCTGAACTCTCACCTCTAGTTAGATGGGTAAAGTAAGACTTCATTTTTTCTATTCTGTTTTTTTTTCTTCCACAGCCGCATATAAAATGTAAATAAACAGAAATCTCGAGCGTCGGCTGAACAATTTGGGCGCCAAGGTCGATCTTCACCTGAGGTAAAAGACCTTGAGAACAAGTGGTTGCCATGGGGATGGGGAAAAACGAAACTTTAGATCGAATGGATACTGGAGACGCCATCTATCGGGGAAGCGGCAAAATATTGTTTCTTAACGGTTATAATACGTTTCAAAATTAAATATAATAAATCCCTTTACCTCCCACCTTTCCAAAAGGAAATTATATAGATATAAAATATCTACACATATTTTTAAGAATTAGCATATAAGAAAAGGAGAAATTTATTCTGAAAAAATATCCCGAAATTTTTTGCTATTAAATTTTTATTACCACCAGCTTCACGAATTAATTGAATGAGATATTAATCGAATTAATTTCTAAATTTATTTTTCACTCGAAAATGAATGAGTACTTAACAGTTAGTACAATTAACTGTATATTTATTTCTAAATATATAAGTTGCTAAAAATTAACTTATCTAGAATTGATAAAATAAAAAAAATGAAAGGAATTCTATAATTAAAGGCATCCAACATTTACAAAGACTTTGCTACATGCATAAATTTAGTGAAATGACGGTGGTTAAAAATAAATAAATAAACTACACAAAATCTAGAGTTGTTAAATTTTGCTTACGACGAACAACTATATAAGATATAATTTATAAAAGGAAAAATTAGCAAAATGTCTACATGCGAGAACATTAAAATAATTATGAATTATCCTTTAAATTATGAATTACTATCATCAGTTCTCAAAATGTCATGAATTATATTTTTATGTTATGAATTGTAATCATTGATTCTTAGTTATAAAGTTTTGAATGTACCTCAAAAGTTCATTAGTAAATTGTAGATTACTTTTCAGCAATTACATAATCACATTAGACATTTCTAGTACAAAATTGTTTTACATCCCTTCAGACATTTAACTCAGAAGTTTTATTTCCGTAAAGTAAAGCTCAAAATTTCATGCCTATCTATGAAACGTAAAGACAGAGATTCCAAATATTGAGAGAAAAACGAAATACACGAGTAAAACGCAGGACATTTTAAGACTGAGATCAAATGAAGAAATTGGTCATTTAAAAGTGTGAACTTGTAGTGAACTTTATATATATAAAACAGTTCCGTAACTGACTCATTCATTCACTGACATTCATACAACGCACAGACCAAACCGCTGGACCTAAAGGGCTGAAATTTTGCATGGCGATTCTTTTAATAGTGTAGGGGTGCACTAAGAAAGATTTTTCAAAAATTCTTCTTAGATTTTTTAAAATTAAATTTTTAAGCTGTTTTTTAAACTTTTTTTACGTTTGCATTTAAAATAATACATTGAGGGTTATAAAATTTATATCACGAGAAAGATCATAAAAATTCCTTCAAAATGAAATTTTTTTCGAATTTTTACCTCCATTTCCAGATTTTTGGTGAATTTTTAAAGATTAATTTTTAGAATTTAATTTATTAAATGCTGATTAAGTGATTTCTTTTTCTGGTACTTTCAATAAATTTATCGTCACGTGCGTAACAACTAAATAGACAAAAAAAAAATTTTTCTCTTTCTAATGCAGCAGACGATTGGATATTATCCAAAAAAAATGCATATCCCTTACGATTTTTTTATAAATATATATATATAGATAGATAGATATTTTACATCAATTGTATACATTGATCATCGCATTTATTATAAATATATATATTTATTTTTTGGCATAAATTGCATACGTTGACCGTTGTATTTAATTTGAATGTACTCCGTAGCGAAGCGCGGGTTTTCAGCTAGTCATAATATAAAATACCTCTTAAGGCTGCACTGTACTAACTCTATTGGATTCGCTCACCTCAGTGTTAACCTATGGAGGAAATGTGTCTATTATTTACAGCTACATATATGCTGATAAATCCAATAAAAATGGTATTTTTAGATAGCCTGAACTTTTCTGCACCTTGGAACAGGAATCCTTTTATAAATTTCGTCCACCAAAGGAATTTATGAGCGTTTAAATCCCACTATACCTAATTTTCCCCCCGAATAATTTAAATTTTAAAATATTATTTCCATTTTTTTAACGAAAAATGCCCAAGGTGTAAAATTTCTTTCTCTATTGCGGAGTACAATTAAAAAAAAAAATCTTTCAATCCACGTCGGCAATTCTTGGACACATTTTTTACATAGGTTAACATTGAGGTGAGGGAATCCAATAGGGTTATTATACAGCGGCCTTCACAATTCGGGAATTTTTATTACATTTCTGATGACAGTGACGTAGCTAGGAAAAATCTCCTGAGAGCCTCGCATGCCCCCCATTACACTATAGAGTTAATATATGAGCCCCTCACTAGCCAAATCGGTAAAGTCCATGAAACAAAAAGGGGAGGAAAGTGATAAAATAATATACATTGCTTTTTAAAATTCCTCTGACACCATAAATTCAAATAAACATTGTAGATTGTATTATTGTAGATGTAGCTTTTATCTGACGACATATAAAATCTATAAGATAGAATATCCTTGGAGTAATCGTTATTATTATTACAATTTTTGAGTTACTAAGGGACTTAATCGATTTGGCAAGTGAAGAAAAGTAATAACATCCATTTAGTCTTCAAATTATTTTTTTACTACCTACAAAAATTGAAATAATTCACAAGTACATTAATAATTCACAAGTACTTACTTCCGCAGTAGTTAGACTGTAACTGACTCATTTATTTTACTTTTTGTGATGAACCAACACTAAACGATGTACCGTTATCATCAAGTACTTGCTCCTAAGTTTGAATTGCATTATTGCAGCGACTTACATTAGAGTATGGACTTGATTGCTATGAAGAGTTATATTTGATAATTGAGTTATTGGACTCTTAACTGTCGAAGTAATACTGTTCTTCGAAATCTTTTTTATATCCATGTCAGATGAAGGTAACTTATATACTTATTGAAATCAATCAGAACTGAGAAAGTTGATATCGTACCCCAGCAAGAAAAGTGACACAACTCAAAAATGCAGCATTTGAGAAAAATCAACTTAAAGAATATTATACAGCTTCAACTAGCATTACAATAAAACTGATACAATTGCCCTCAGATGGACACATTGCGAGATAGAGATGTGTCGCTTTTCGTGCACGATGGGGCACTTCATACATATTTTTTAATGACATAACCTCAAGATTGCCATTTTTTGACTTGAGTCACTTTTCTTACCGAGGTGCGATACGCTCCAGTGGGTGCGCAGACAAACACTCCTAAGGAAATACGTATATTAATCTACTCTTTGTTGATATACTAAAAGGATAAACTATCGACCTGAATTATTTTAATAAACTCTACGTAATACACTGATCCGTCTTTTAATACCTAATAGAATGGACATTTTAGATTTAGTCTCAGTAAAAAAACTATGTAATACTTTTTCCTGCCAGATATTCCTACCCAAAAATATGTATAAGAGGTTGCACTACACGAAATAACTACTCGTACGTTAGAGCAAGATGCAAATTCGAATGGGTGTACTACGCCCTGTAATTTTTGACACGCTATTGAAGAATGTCTATTTCATGACAAGACAACATATCTGATTTTTTTTTCTTTGAATTTTTAAATGTGTCTGACAAACATTCGAGATGAGAAGTAGAAAAGATCCCTCCACGCCCCTTCCGTCAATATAGAAAACAACGTTGAAGGTTTTTGGTTTTCCGTTCAAATGGACGAAAAAAAATTATGGCGTAAAATGAAATACAGTCAATTTTATACAATAATGATATAAAATTAAAAAAAAAATTCCAATCCATTTGTAACATCTTAAATAGAAAGGGATACGTAAGATGTATACACACGCACTCATATATATATATATATATATATATATATATATATATATATATATATATATATGTGTGTGTGTGTGATAATAACGGCCACCATGATATAACTAAGGCGTATTTAAAATTATCCTGTTAATAAAGCACGACCCCTTTTCTAAAATTGCAACCTAAAAGTAAAATAAGATAATTTATATTATCCCTGCAGATCATTATACAGGCATGTGAAGTAGTTGAACTCAATAACATCCCCAGAGATGAGTGTAGGAAGTTTATGAGATTCCGAATGTCAGTTTGACATTATGACATGTCAGTCATAATGTCAAAATTCTTGAAGAGTCCTCGAACCACTCTGAATTTATGGGTTCTGTAACGTCAAAAACCACACTTTACAAGACCTTTATGGCCACTTATCCTGCACCCAGGTCAATACTTCGCGGTTCTAACAAGCGCGGGATCTAGCAGTAAAGTCACCGGAAAAAACTTAAGTGGACACGTGAACTCCACGAATCTAAAGACGCCCAATTAAAATATTAAGTAGTATAGGCCCTCTGGCGTCAATATCGCAAAGCACTCATTTACTATTTGCGTGAACAGAAGATTTCTGTCTCTTGGTGTCTAACTCTCGTTGCTGTCGGGCCTGCGGTCCGCTTCTGTCTTGTCCTGTTTACGCGCTGCTCCGCTGCTGCCCGATATGATGTAAAATCTGCGTTCTGAATGCGCCCCGGCAGGGACCGGTTGCGTTGCTATTGTGTGCGTCCAGTTGTCAAGATACCTGTGTTTTGCTGAATAATATATGTCTACATTATAGTCCGGAATAAATTAATATGCGTCGCATCTCTGTTCTGTTCATCTCTTCAATGTCTCGCATCTATGTGGGTTTCTTCCACGATTTCTCAATAGCTCTCGTGAAATGGTCTTCATCTCCTGACACTCCGGCTACGTCTACAACATGTTTGTGTTTCATCTCCGCTACATAGTGTAAAGTTAAATTTATCGTGCGCGTATGCCGAGCGCATAATATATATATATATATATATATATATATATATATATATATATATATATATATATATATATATATATATATATATATATATATATATATATATATATATATACTAGCTGAAAACCCGCACTTCGCTACGGAGTACATTCAAATTCAATACAACGGTCAATGTATGCAATTGATGTAAAAAAAAATATATATATATTTATAAAAAAATCGTAAGAGATATTTTTATCGACAAATTAATGTAGAAGAAAATATTCAAATTAAATCTAATAGGACATACTAAAGAATATAGTACAGTTTGAGGAACATATCTTTTACTGTATTTTAATATTTTTTTGGATATGTCCAATCGTCTGCCGCATTAGCAAGGGAAAAATATTTTCTTGTCTATTTCATTGTTATGGACGTGACAATAAATTTATTTAAAGTATCAGAAAAAGAAATCACGTGATCAGCATTTAATAAATTAAATTCTAAAATTTAATCTTTAAAAATTCACCAAAAATCAGAAAATGAAGGTAAGATTTGAAAAAGATTTCATTTTAAAGGAATTTTTATGATCTTTTTTGTGATATAAATTTCATAACCCTCAATTTATTATTTTAAATGCAAATTTAAAAAAAGTTACTAAAACAGCTTAAAAATTTAATTTTAAAAAATCTAAGAAGAATTTTTCAAAAATCTTTCTTAGTGCACCCCTACACTATAAGAAGAATCACCATGCAAAATTTCAGCCCTTTAGGTCCAGCGGTTTGGTCTGTGCGTTGTATGTCAGTCAGTCAATCAGTCAGTCAATCAGTCAGTCAGTTACGGAACTATTATATATATATATATATATATATATATATATATATATATAATCCTTTGACATATATATGATACCTTCAAAGATCTGCTTTTCTAATCCTCAAAGATTACCCAGGACAACTTTGATTGCTATTCATTTTTCATTCAAAATGGACACTAAATTTTAAAGATTAAAACGAAATGAAGTTGCATTAATTACAATAATAATACAGAAGGTTAAAAACAAATTCCACCACTTTTCTAAAATACTTAGAACTATGTGACGCGCATATGAAGGTATCATCCTTTCCCAACGTCAATAGACTATAAAGTAAAAATTATGAATCTATATTTTTTCATTACATAAGCTAATACATAGAACCATCATTTAAAATCAAATAAAAACTCCATTACACTATTACGCTCCCTAAGTAGTATTTTAGCAGCCATATATAAATTGCCAACGAAATTCTCCTGTCCAAAAGACGCTATTTAAATGTCACTTTGCACTTTTTCAAACATATCTGTTAAGAAATATAGCTGACTATGATTAAAAGGAACGGCATACCTAGGATTCTACTCATTGGAATTCTTATACACGCAACTCGCATAACTCTTAACTTCCAACTAACACAGCAAGACGCATGTAATTGACATTTAAAAAAGGTGTCTGACCAATGAACTGCGACTTAGATAAGATCATCTCCACACACAATCGTAATACACACATACATAGGAGGAACAAACTCAAAAACCGTCAGATGCCAACCGTCTGTGTGCGAGCTATACATTTATTAAAATCAGTATTTTTTACCGCATGCGTCATTTTTTAAGGATTATCCCTACGTGGGGTTGGTTGACAGTAAATCTCGCTCTTATTTATTTTTATGAATTTTTGTTGTACAGAACAAATGCGTCGATGTCCCCAGACTGCTCTTTTATTATATCATGTACGACAACCTCACAATTTTTAAATCTGAGCACGCGCTCTGGAAAAACGAAACAAAAAACGAGCGAATGAAGAAAGCAATTGGGTTCAATGAAAGGAATTCCTATTTTCTCTGCTTTCAGAGCAATTATGCATTAAACTTCTCTCAGCTTAGAGTTTGCATTTTGTCTCTATGCAAAGTGAATTTGAAGTTTGACCGTGAGTAGCATTTATTAACTTGTCAAAGTGGCAAATTAAAAAATGAAAATTAGTGATCCTGTTTTCGAACAGCTTCCTCTAGTGTCATAGCACTGAGAGGTATTTATTCAACCAGAGTTGGCGTTAAAGAGGGCATGTATCCAAATGAAAACCATTAATTAAAAGTTTAAACTCGATCTATAAACAATGGCAATCGTTTATATAGGGGTATCTATTTTAACTTCTTTATTGTTTTAGTACTGTTATTATTACAAGTAAAAAGAACAACTGAAATATACGTCACTCAGCAGATAAGTCATTATTACGTCATTTATCGATTTAAATTCATTGCTTGAAGTTTTCATACGATGGAATAACAATTGTATCTCTGTATACGATGAAACATGTGAAATGATGTTACATAACTACACGGCTCTGAATGTATTATATTACCAGTGGATCATTTCACATCAGATTCGCAATGAAAGATGCGCAGAGCAAACTTGGATACTTTGAAGTTGTTTGGAATGATATTCCAAAAACGAGAGATCGTCACACAGCCGAGATAGTTAAGATGCTATACAATACCGGCTCGAGGTTAGAAAACCCAGGTTCGAGTCCCAGCTACGGGAGATAATCATTAAAAAATGGTCACAGCAAGAAATGGGAAAAAAAATCGCGCTTGAGAATGAAAACAAGATAAAAAAAATTTTATTAACAATATTCCATCAAAAGGATTTAATGTTGATTATGACAGGTAGTATTACGACAACATCGTATATCATGTGTTTAAAATCAGTATGTACTTCTGTGTGAAATATTTTTTGCGTACATATTTTCTGAAGAAAAATGTTAAATAGGAGATGCTTTTTTCCAAAGTAATCTCGAAGGTTTCAACTTTCGAGTCCCTATTGTAAAATTCATCCTATAACTAAAACTCTGGGTTAGAGTGTTTTAAAGCTTCTTTAGGCTTCTAGGGGATTCAACAGTTTGACAGTGAAATTTAATAATTTTTATATAAAAAAAAACCCTGAACCATAATGTTATTTTAAAAATAAGAGTAGTTTTATTAAAGTGCAAAACTTACGGGACGAGTTCGAAATTTTGCAATATTTTCTTTTTATAAAAAACATTCTTTCAAAGGTACAATTTAACTTATTTCCGACAAAAAATTACTGCACCTAAATTCAGGCAGGCTAATATATAATGGAAGATAAATCTGACCTCCATCCTTCAAGAGTTTTAGAGAAATGACCTTGAGTTTGATGTACGCTCCAGACTACAAAGAGGTTTCCAATACAACAACACAAAACGAAATCTCGCACTCTCGAAAATAAGTAAATAACTTAAAGAATAAAACCATATCTACATTAGTATCCGGTTCGGCAGCTTGTTGTAATATGGATTGCTGTATAACGCCCTCTTATTAGACATTTTCACAAAGATCATGAACTTCATATACACATGAGATAACAATAATTCAAAAAGATAGGTACAGATGGTAAAAAAATTACAACTATTGTAAATAAAACTAGTTTGATATTATCACGGTTATGCAACATGAAGAGTGGTTTGACGTATCTTAATTTTAGTAAGGGTGCACTACCTATGAATCTTCAAAATAGTGAGTTGTTGGGGGCAAAAATCGAGCAGTCACTGACTTCCCCCAACTTGCATTTATGTCATCAAATTCGCTTTCCATGAAGTAGTATTAATTACATTAGTTGAACATTGAAATATCGAGCCAGAAGTAGAACAAGAACCTTTGGAATTATTATAGATAAATTAATAGAGACTATTACAGGAAATGGAAATAAATGCAAATATAACACTTATTTAATAACAGATTTCCTCCATATATATATGTGTCAAAGTGTTTAAACATGAAGGCATAATTTTATACCTTTTAATGACTATATTTTTCCAAAAGCTTTGTGATTTTCAGTAATAACTAACCAGCTTAGAAACTGAACCCAAAACCTCACGTTCTTTCAACAGATGCGCTTTACTATTGCATCACTGAATCATTCTGTGACTTTACAGGATCACAGCTTTATTATCAGATAAATCACTCATGAATGATTTAATTGATAATAATTTAATGATAATTGAATGATAATACTTAAAAAAAAGGAAATTAGAAAAGTCTTAATAATTACGAGTGAACACCATTTAAAGGAATCTATATAGAATCTCTCATACACATGCTGATATATGGTTTCATGTTTTACTTTTTCAAAACTTTTTATGAAACTATTACCTTTGAGTCATCTGTATGAGATAAATTCAAAGAAGTAAAGGCTCTCTTTTCTTATATCTCATCAATTTTCTCTGTCACCTGGAAGGATAGTTATGGAGAAATTTTAAGCAACAAATGTACAGTGTATTTACTTAAAGTTTGATACATTTACTTGCTCAATTGCTCATCTGGAATAAATGTAGAACCAACTAGCGTTTAATGGCGTTAATCATGAAACTAGACACTTACTCGACAAGTTATAAAAACGTAATTCTAAAATTTTTAAATTCTTGTTAAAGTTAGATTCTTAGTTGCATAGTTTATCTGCAATATTGTTCCAAATTTAAATATTTAAATCAGCTATTTCCTTCAACAACAATACTTTAAATTATACACAAGCGTGCTTTTATATCATATAATCGCAATTTGAAATATAATATCTTCTTTTTCTTATACAAAGTTTAATAGATACAAAGCTTGCGAAATCAGTTTAGAAATATATATTAAGGTAATTAAAATTTAACATCCCGATTAACCGTCGATTATAGTATGTTACTATAAGAAGAAAAAATATATAATACTAGGAAAAAGACATGACTGATGTATATATGAGGTTATGCCTATTTTTTAATCTTCCTATAATATTTTTGAAAAAGCTGTCTCCAGTATTTCAAAACTTAGATTCAACAATTTTATAATCTCCTCTTTAAATGTATATGGAAAAAATAATACAATATCTGTTACAGAAATAATGCTTTATGCTTTCAAATCTAAAAGACGAGGAATTGATGTCGATATAATAAACCAAGATTCTTTTATTCAGAAGATAAAAAAAAGATTTGTTCGACGAGTAGAGCACAAACGTGCACAAAGAAAAATAAAAAAGAATTATAAATTTTAAATTATCGAATAATTTTTTATTTGCTTGCTTACAGAAGAAAGACCAACAATATTTAGCAATTTAATTTGTTCATCATAATTTCGATTTGTAACAGCTGGCGAAAATAATCCCCCTTTAAAAATGCATGTAGTATTTACAGATACATTAAGTAAGTTATGACCAACAGGGAAAATATGTTCGACGGTATAAAACAACAAATTAAAAATGTTTAGAAAGACACGATCTTTTGTGACTTTTAATTCAATGAATACGCCCCGAACGCTTCCGTCACAATTTGATTGTGGCTCACTCCCTATTGATGGTTCATCAGGTCTCCAGCAATGTGTAAAGACGCTTCAGCTACTGGTGGTTAATTGCTATTGAGAAAGGGGCAAGACGCAACAGCAAAAATTGAAGCCTTCGGGATCTTGACATTGAAAGTTGATATTACCCGACCATACCAGGTGTTACGGAAAACGACGGGGGAACTCGTTTCACAAACTAGTTTTGGTTCCTAACCTTCCCCGGGTATTCTACGAACCAGTTTCATAATTTTAACTTTTCTTTTGTTTTGGGTAGATTTATTAAATTCATGTTTTTCCTCAACATGAAATCGTAGTTTACGATAGTACACTGCTCGTTTGCTTGATAAGCCGTCAAGCGCCGAAAACATGTGAGAGTAATGTATGCAGAAAAAAATTGAGAATTTATTCTTCTTAAAACCTTTTTTTTTTAGAAATTACCCAGGAGTTCGGTGGAATAATTAAGAGATAAATGGAAATGAGAGGATAGAGAACATTTTAGAGGGTCAATTACTTTCTCTCTTACAAAACAGAATACACATTTTCACCTTTAAAAATTAAATAAGGGAATCAATATATCCATTATAAAATTTTAATTAAGCTATATATTTCTTTAAGGGTACACAGAACATCTCGACAACCAAGATGAAGCGATTTTAGTGAAATGTCTATGAGCACGTATTTCATTGAAGAATGCATATATATGCAAAATATTTATATACCAGTAAATACATACATTATATTTTATATTTAAAGTGAAATGGAAGAATTATGTTAAAAATTTAGTTTATTGTAGCAATTTAATTATTTTCAAAAACTTGTTAAATGTTTGATACTATATTTAGTATAGTAACATAAATATATTAGTTAAGAATAATACAAAGTATTTGGTTTCTAGGTTAGAAAAAAAATTAAATTAAAAATTTGCTAGTGGAAAACTTAAAAAAAAAAAAAATTGAATTACACATTTTTTGTTATTTTTAATTAAGCTTCTAGATCTAATGTTTTGCATTAGATCTAGAAGCAAAATACTTCGCATTATTGTTAACTGATATATTTTATGTTGCCATACCAAGTTTAAAACAGGTAAATTTAATATATTTTTAGAAAAGTGTACCTAACTGACATATAGGATCAAATATTTAACAAGTTTTTGAAAATAATTAAATTGCTACAATAAACTAAATTTTTAACATAATTCTTCCATTTCACTTTAAATATAAAATATAATGTATGCATTTACTGGTAAATAAATATTTTGCACATATGTGTATTCTGAAATTAAATACATGATCATAAACATTTCACTAAAATCGCTCCATTTTGGCTGTCGAGATGTTCTGCGTGCCCTTAAGTCTGGTAAAAAATGATAAAATGGAGGATTGTGGTTAGGATTCAAAGGCTTGGATTTAGTTTTCAGACCGTTATGATCATATTTACGACACGAGAGCTAAACAGACCCGAACCCACAGTTTAAAAACCTATTTCGAATGACTACCAACACCCCTACTAAACACCGACTCAAAACACCGACTCTGGTACCGACAGCCAGCCTTTTCTTAAATAATAATAATAATAATAATAATAATAATAATAATAATAATAATAAATTGATATTTAAAGATACATTCACTAAGTTGTAACGGATGGGGCAAAGAAATATAACTGGTGATATAAAGTAACAAAATCAAGTGTTTAGGGTTTGAATTAAATATTTAACGGGTGAATTATTTAAAGATTCATTCACTAAGTTGTAACGGATGGGACAAAGAAATATAACTGGTGATATAAAGTAACAAAATCAAGTGTTTAGGGTTTGAATTAAATATTTAACGGGTAAATTTTCAAAGGATTTAAGTATCTTTTTTATGTCTTTTTTCTAATGTGAAAAATGAACTATGACTTGAACAAAAATTAAACCCACCACTTTCAATATTCAGGGCCGTATTCAAACCACTGGACCAATATCATGTCACTGATCATCATTACATTATCCAGTTTCCATTGAATACTACTACAACGACACCATTACTCACACAGCGTTTATTAATAATCTTTCTCTCTTTAAAAATTAACTGTGGGCTGGATCAGGAATCTAATCTAACATTTTTGGTGTCATCTTCGATGATGATATTCTAGTCACTGAATTATAGAGGAATATCTTTGATGAACCTTACAAACTTATAAAGTTCATTAATATAATTATATGCGAGTAAATCCCGCTAGTAAGATAAAGGGCAATGTAACAAAAAATATTCAGTAAAGGAAGCATTTATGTTGATAAATTATAATCAGTATGCCCCTTTCATAGGTTTTAATGTTGTCCTCATTAAAATTTCTATCTATTGCAAGAGTCAAAATTCAACAAAACATTCAAATTTTAATATTTTCGTCTGTGGTATGCTTCCTTAATGAGTCAAATTTTTTAGGAAGAAATTCAATATACCATGTCAAAAGAACTGTTGAAACTAAGGTCTCGATTCTTTTAAAAATGAGTTTGATTCATACACTTAAATTCCCGAGACAAAGAAAATTTTTCACACTGTAATAAGTTTGCTTTACCATACTTCTCAACACTATTTTTATTAATTGTGACATTCAGAAGACATCTAAAGATTATGTAACGATGAAGCGTTTTGATGCAATTTAATTTCCAGTTGAGTGCACTTTCTGAACGTGTAATACAATAGAAGAAAGAAAAGCTGAGTATTGAAGACTGAAACGTTTATCGTATTCTATAAACACGCAGAACCTCGTAACCAAACCTGTCCGTTACATGACATCGTCATCAAGAATTAAAGCCTTTTAAGGAGACGCACACGGAAATGCCAAACCGTTATTTCATGCTCATTGAACAATCTAAATCTAACTTTTTTAGACGTGAAAACTAATTTTGTTTAATGCAGGATTAATCACTTTATCTCGAAGAAATCATGTTGAGATTATAAATGATAATTGTGCTCATTTTCCAAAAAAATTAAAACGTGCTTTAGCAATAGTTCATGTTAAACTTTGTTAAACTTTAAAAATGTCTCTGTGAGAAAATAGTCAAGGCGTTTAAAATATTCCCTTAACGAGGGAAATAGGAGCTTAATTTAGGAAATATGGGTATAATTTAACTGTCAATTTTTTCCATGTAGTAACTGCAGTTAAATAATTTTATATTGCAAACACACTGACAAAAATTGTGCTCATTTGTCTAGAGGCATAGGTACTGAAATTTTATCAAGTTTTTATGAAATCACTGTAAAAACATATAACCTATGGGATCAAAAACTTGACGTTTAAATTAACATTAATTTAAATTTTGAAACTTAGACGTTTTCTCCAGAAAATTTTAGATCAAAATTAAATTTTTCCCTCACATTTTTAATTCCATTTTGCACGTGAGAGTTTTGAAACTAAAGAAACATCTACAGATTCCCAGTGAGAATAAAAAACTTTAGTCCAACAAATGTGTTGCTAGATACGAAAGTAATTGCCCATATTTTCAACCAAGGTAAACCACTAATTAAACCAAAATAGCATAGTTTGAATTTTCAAAGTACTTCTGCTTTAGAAAAATGTTCGTTTCAGTGCGATATATTCAGAAGGTGCATTGCTAACAACGGTTTTTAGCTACTTGTATAGTCTTTCTAAACACCTAATTTCTCCCAAAATGCTATTTGGAGTTGGAAATCTAAAAATGAAGTGCTTAAGATTTATAATTAAGTCAAAAAACCATTAAGTAGAAAGCAAATATTTTTACTTTGTATATTCCATTCTATAGACTTTACTCGATATTAGCTTTATTCTACTAATGAAATAAACGGTAAGATTGATTTTTTCTTCCAAATCTTCTATGAGCAATTTTATGAATTTTAAGAAACGGGTAAAATGTCAGTTGTTTCGTCATTGTCATTCATTTGGTTAAATTGCTTAAACATTATCAAATTTTTGTGCATATGCTAGTTTAGTTAATATCTTCCTACCATCCTACCAGTACAATCACTTGGGGTCAACATGCTTTATAAATGTTCCAAGTTCAATGGTTCTAGAAATTATGAGGTTAGTTGGATTTAATTAGCGGGATTTAGTTAGTATCTTCCTACCATCCTACCAGTACAATCACTTGGGCGCAACATGCTTTATAAGTGTTCCAAGTTCAATGGTTCTAGAAATTATGAGGTTAGTTGGATTTAGTTAGTATCTTCCTACCATCCTCCCAGTACAATCACTTGGGCGTAACATGCTTTATAAGTGTTCAAAGTTCAATGGTTCTAGAAATTATGAGGTTAGTTGGATTTAATTGGGAAAAAGGAGAATTAAAGTATATTTTAGAAGAAACCCAATTTTATTTTCTTATCATCTCTTCAGATATAATTCTAAAAAATTATAGTAATTTCTTGGAGAAAAAATATTTAAAATTTATTTTTATAAATTTTTTCTTTCAACGCAAACTGTATTCGAATTTCTCCCGATAATGAACGCATCAAAAATGAAATATATTTTCAGGCATAAAAGCTATTTTAAAATTTCACATGCATTTCATTTATTCAATACAAAGTTTCTTTTTAAACTTATTTATCTAAGCTCAACGGGAGCGTTATGTAGTATGAAAATGGTTATTCCTTTGAAAATCTAAGTTATAAAAACAAATAAAGGCGATAGATGAAATACGAAACATTATTTATACCTTAACGCTACGAAGAAGGATTTATAAAAAAAATGTAAATAAAATCACAATGCGAAAAGAAATTACAGCGATTTCAAGGAATATGAATCGCTGGATATCAAAGGCAGAACGAAAAATTAATGTGATTTTATTTCATTTTTGTAAAATCATTTGAAGTAGCAGCAGAAGAATAACATAACTTTACATATGTCTAAGTTAATTTCAGAAAATAACGTGAAGTAATCCTTTTATTGTTTATACTGATAAAATAAGCGAACGTTAACCCAGATTTTCGTGAAGGCATGCACTGAACACAAGCAGTTCAAGGCAAACGAAACTCTAACACAAAATGAAACTCTAAATAACTATTAAAAGATGGTTCAGTAGGAACAATTTATTGTGGATTATGCAACAATGAAATCCAGTTCAAAAATCAATTCCTATTGTTAGGCAACTCAAGAGGTGAAAATTATTACATAACAAACACGAAAACAAAGGCGGCAAAGAAAGCTCATCAGTTAGTTGAATACACGAATGAAAGGGGCGAAATTAAATTAAGTTTCTTATCCATTTGGTGGGATGACCCAGTTTATTCCAAAGGCTAAGGCGGCGGTTAAATTGTTATTTTATGGATCCAGCGACAAGCTGAATCGTGATGCCTCGACGGTTAAAAGTGGCCATTCTCTAACGTCCAGATATTTGTAATCTACAATGCTCTCATTTGGGCATTATCTTGAACTTCTGACTTGAATTACTTCGAAATTTCTTCCGGGAGTCCAGAAGAAGTGGAATGGCATGAGGACCATTGTTGGTAGGAACATAGTTTTGGTACAGACGTCATCAAAAGCGTAAATTAAAGATACCGGCAAGAATTTTCGTTCGAGTCCTTGAACCAGCTATAAACAATGAAATATGAAACAGAGTTCAGAGGTGTGAACTTCTGAAGAATCGCCGTGCATAAATAATAAAAGAGAATTTTTCATTTTATTTGATTATGGTCATGTATCTTTATTTTTTTATATTACATTGTTAATTATAATAATAGTAATATCCACTAAAACACTCTATGGTGTTTTTCTCATCAAATATCTTAAACATCTGACCTTTATACGTGGTAACCTGTATGTATTTAGTTTAATCAAAGAGTTCCCTAAATACTATAATTTTGGCAATATTTTCTAGCGTCTCGAATGCCGCAACCCTTTAAAGAAAGTATAATCTATATATTTAAGTTGCTAAGCCGACTTTTTGGGCAGTCCGTGAGAGAAAACTATTGCATCAGTTTACTTAATTTTGGTTTTAAACGAAAGATTGTAATCTGTAGATTTATCAAATTTGTTTTTTTGTAACCGCAATTTCTATTAATTAGTGATAATTTTCAATTGAAAATTGATTTCTGCGCATGCTCAGTGGCATGTTTAAATCTGGCTTTAGAAACTCACTGTTTCTGCGCATGCTCAGTGACATGTTTTAATGATAAACACGTTTATTCCGAGGCGTCTCTCTAAATCTCTCTCTGTCATTTTTATTTTTTATGATAATTATGTTTGTGAAATATAAAATTAAACCTGATAGGAATTGTTTATTTCGCGCTGTTTAATTAGCGATAATTTACAATTAAAAAAAATTGCTTTCTGCGCTTGCTCAGTGATATTTTTAAATCTGGATTTAGATACTCACTAAGAACGAGGCCACTTAAACACATTAATTTGTTTCTGCGCATTATTATGATTTTCAACATTTGGCAATGATGTGTTGAGTATAATTTGTGTATTACTACATTTATTTACTATCTAGCCGTCATGTTTTGACGGGTACCAACTAGTTCATTTTTAAACTAATAACTCCCTTTAGCTCTTATATGCTGAAAATTAACGCTCAAGTAGATTTTTATTTTCTTATAAGCAATATACTAGCTGTTGATTAAGCATCTTCATTTAAATAGATGCTGAATAACTCATCTCCTCAAAACTTTATTTCAAAACAACCATTTATTTTTCCTTGAATTTTGTTTTCTTGGGTGGGGAAGGAGGGGGTGGGAAGGTGAAGAGGGTTAATAAAATTTAATTCCCTTTTTATTGTTACTCATGGAGGAGGCTGATCAGAGTTCAGCCTCACTTTCTAGCTTTTTCTATTACCTTTTGAGAATTCTTTTTAACAAACAAAATGAATGCCAACAGAAACAGACAAAACTACTAAAATTAATGACGGATAAATCCTCAATGAAGACATTTTTAATGAGGGCATACAGCAAAATATCAACTAATGGAAAAAGAGCCAAAATGATCAATCAGGAATCATGTTTCAACAAAATAGTTTCAAGTATGGGAAAGAGGTATTCCACATTTCGCTTAGAATGTAGATTTTAAAAGAAAAACAACATTGTTTTAAACCATTAAGCAAGTCCGTGCAGCCCAAACCTGGACGACTTTATGAGAAGATATAAAAAATGGCATTTTAATGGCACATTAAAATTTAAATTTCTGGCGCACAAAAATAAACACAATTGAAGCAAACATCAAAGTTCAAAAACTATTGCACCCATAACCTTTTATTGTCTCTTGTCACTGGGCAGTTTTAGTAACGTAATAAAATCATTGGTGGAATTTAAAACAACTTTAATGACTTTATTTAATAGCGACATTAGAAAAAAAGATACGCAAGTAAAAGAAGAACATGAAGTTTTTTGTAACGACTTCCAACGAATATTTCCATACGTGAAATGTACGACATTAGGAAAGATACTTATGACTTGCATTAGCAGGTTATATATAAATACCTCTGCCACCATTGGAGCCCTGTGATCGAGAACACAAAATAAAGGTTTCATGACCTTGATGATGGTATCCCATCAACGGTGGCTCCCTAGACAATTTTCATCTACAAGTGTCCATCAATTTTATCTCAGCCTTCAGGAAGAAAAAAAAATTCCAAGAACAGCAAGTTTCTTTCCGCCTAAGAGGCTACAGAATAAATAAAATATAAGGGAAGGGGAACTGGTATGATCTCGAGAAAGCGATAGAGAAGTAAAAGTGGTCACTGTTCCCTTGGGTTACACAAAAGAATAATCATCCGCAGAAAAATTATACTTGGAAATTGAATTTGGATAATAATTCAAAAAGGTAACTCCTGTTTTTAAACTTTGAAACAGAATAAATGGATCCTAAAGGGGAAATAATATTAGCCCTAGATTGCTTAAATAATTCCTCATTAACGTTCGGAATGTAGAAGAAAACTGAAGCAATCCTCCATCCCTATCGGACTCAACACTTCATCGTGGGAAGAACTGGGAGTTATGGAATGTAAATACTGAGGGTGCCTATTTTAGGTTCTGTAGAGCTAGATGGTCCGTTTCCATCCTTTTCCACCTCACAAATTGTAGCAGATGTCAGAGAAACTTAAAGAGGTTAAAAGTAAATTAAGAGTAATTTTTAATGAGGAGGAAGACTGTGAGGCACTTTTGGAACTCAACACTTTTTGTTTCGTAATACTTCTGGATATTTTCTGTCGCTCTATCAATCAACGATGTAATCGTTTTGCATCCCCAAAGGAAATTTCTCGATAATTTTTAAATATGTATTAATTTATTCACTTTAAAATAATGAACAAGAAAGCCCTATTAGTAACCAGTAGAGGTATTATAATAATAAGGTATTATAATATTAAGATAACTTTAAATTAAGTGAAATTCATAAACTGTATATACATGCATAAACACAATTTTAAAACAGAGACCTTTAAAGAATCTTATCCTTATAGTCAAGAAATAAATTTACATCTTTACGTTCCCTTCTAAAAAAGGAGGATTTATATCAATACAAACGAATAAATAAACCAGAATACTGAGTTGGAAAGATTATAATTCTTAAAATACGTACTAAGACCTGTTTAACATGCATAACACGTTTTTTAAATAAAAATTTACGGTTGTCTTTGATAATAAAGGGGCATTCTGGATTCCAACGAACATTATAAAGAAATATGTTATTGTAAAAGTAATCTGAAGCGCACAGAGACGTTAGCATCCAATAGCAGATCAGCTGAAAAGGGTATTATTATAATCCATTAAAAGCTATGAAGAGGTCAATGTGGGCTGAAGGAGACCCGTCACGTTTTCATTTACGCAGTAAATGCAGAGGCTAGTTTCAACTATAAAAGCTTGCCTTTGAATAGTTTACTACTTTATTTTCTCGATATAAATGCTAGGATACCTACATTTAGAGAAAAGGTAACATTCGTGATTGAAGTAAACAGTTTAATAGCATTTACAGTAACTTTCTCTTACAAAAAAAAAAAATAATAATAATATTTTAAGACATTATTTTAGCTCCAGTAAAAAGCGAGTTTTGAGCTTTCTAAATAGCTATTGTTGAAAAATTATCATTAGAAATTAGGTTTAACAGCAATGATTTAAAATATGTGAGTAGCTGTAATAAGATTCTATAGAGGAGCACCCCAAATGAGCTCTTTAATTCTTGAATACTGCCATTGCATATATATATATATATATATATATATATATATATATATATATATATATATATATATATATATATATATATATATATATATATATATATATACATACATAAAATTTTTGCTGCATATAAATCAGTTGCAAAAAGTTATTCTCGTAACTTGTCTCGAAAGATTTCGAAATTAGAAAAATTACTATACCAAAATAAGTTCATATGACACTTTAATATTTCATTAAAATAATTGTATTTTCTGACAGAAATCAAAGGTCTTAGGTAAAAGTTATTTTTATTATATCTTTAAAAAATACGCCTACATTGAGATTATCTCAGAAAATATATTTCAATAAAACGTGAAATACATTACCATTTAATAATTTTGAAGTAAAATTTATTATTTATCAATAACGTGTATACTATTTATGTAGTGTACATATTATGGATTTTATATCATCTACATAGATTTTAACATGTATTCTAAATTCTATGATCTATAAACATGCATGAATGAAAAAAAAACGAGATATGTAAATTTTCGCTCCACTATTTTCTCCATAAATATAGTTTCTGTACTAAAATCATGGTTAAAAGACAGAAGAAAAAGGAGTTAAGGTGTTTTAAATTTTGTTCGTACATACACCGAGAGGTTAATTAATGTTTCAAGTTTAATTAATGTTGAACTTCTAAGAAAACATGTATCATTTATTTTCAGATCAAGGCGTGAGGACGATTTTACGCTATAAACAAAGTAATTTAGTTATTCTTTCTGCTCTCTTGTGTAAAGCAACTTGCCCATTTGTATAAAAAAACTTCGGGAAAGTAAGAGAATTCTTATGATTTCGGGAACAGAACACTTTTATACGCTGTTTATATTTTACAAAATAATTTTTACCAGGTTAAAAATATGTTTTTTGTTGAATGCCCTCCCCCCCCCCCCCAAAAAAAAAAAAAAAAAATCCTCTTTAGCTCCTAATATGAAGTCTTGGATTTTTTTTCTGCTCATTTAATTTGATGATATGAGAAATCAACACAGAACTGCACTATCTAAGTTGCACCAGACATTTTGTTTCCGAATTCTATACTAATGGATGTTTCAATTATTCATATTTTTAATATTTCAAAATCATCTGTTTGAATAGTGTACATTTACTATCTAATAAAAGTGAGAAAACTATGAAATTCTATCTTTTCAAAATCAACGTTAAAGAAAACTGAAAAGTTTGAAGGCATATGACAAACTCAGTTTTCTTTCCTTAGTTACTTTATTTAGATGTCAATTAAAAACACACAAAAAAGCATTACAAGCACAAAATATAAAATTATAGTATATTTTTGAATTTTTTAAAATTTCATTTTCCGTATTTGTAAAATTTTAAAGGTACATAAAATTACCTTATCTTTTCAATTATTTATACACATATTTTAATATTTCTAAATCATCTGTTTGGATATTGTGCATTTACTATCTAATAACAGTGGGAAAACTATGAAATTCTATTCTCTCAAAATCAACGTTGAAGAAAACTGAAAAGTTTGAAGGCATATAACAAACTCAGTTTTCTTTTCTTAGTTACTTTATTTAGATGTCAATTAAAAACATACAAAAAAGCATAAAATACAACATTATAGTATGTTTCTGAATTTTTTAAAATTTTATTTTCCGTATTTGTAAAATTTTAAAGGTACATAAAATTACCTTATCTTTTCTCAAGCAACAACATACGCCATAAAGGTAGGCAAAGAAAATATGAAGCTCGAAAAGTGATTACTCCTACATTCATAAATCAAACAAAAATTCAAAGATAATACCCTGTAAAAGATCCCATTCCTTAGAGAAGCCAAGCTATTAATTTAACGTTAACTATACATTAAATAAACAAGAGAGTAATAACAACATCTATTTATTTTTAGACTATGTTTAAAAATGAGCGATGATACTGTGTAATCTTCTGTTCTAAAGTGATTCACTTTATCCTCATAATATCCGAAGCAAACTTATGATCCTAAAATATGAGGAATCGTTTGCATAGCAGATAAGAAATATAATCAGAAAAGGAACTCAGTATGCATAATTATTATATCCCATTAAAAAAAAATCCCATTCATTACCGAGCGCCAAACCTATAATTATCAGAGAAGGGTTTTCAAAAAGCTACCACTGACTCAGTTATTAAACTCGATAACTTCGAGATAGGCTCAACTTTAAGATCGAGTTAAGCGAAAAGCTCAGATAGCTTTTGATTGCTGCTTAAGCGAAGAACAGGTAATGCGTAACCATACCCTTAGTCTGTGAAAGAGGATTACCATACTATATCTACTAAACGACTTATTTTTTTAAAAGAAAAATCAAGATTCAAAACACAGTAAAAAAGGAAAAGAGTGAAAGTTGATTCTAGGTATTTGTTCTTTAATATAAACTGCGTCATTTATTGCAGAAAATGTTGAAAAGTGAATAAAGGAAGAAACGATCCGTGAAGACAGTCGTTCAAACCCAAATTTAGAAAAGAAACAAAGCCTTACGGTATTGAATTAATTATGACAGTTTATTTTAAAAGTTAGAGATTTGCAATTATTACCGAGCATGTAGAGAAAGAGTGATCTCATGGAGCCCCAGTACTTATAAAATAATTGGGAAAAATAAACTAAAATATTTGCATGAAATAAGCGTTTCCTTTAACAGAATCAAGATATACGTATTATGTACAGATTTTTTAGATTTAGTAAAGTCTAAAAAAGAAATTACATTCATATGAGTAAAAAATTTCTCAAAACCTCCTCACCCCTAAACTACCATTAGCTTACGTAAGAAAAAAAATTCTATGTTTTGAAGGGATATATTCACATCGAATGAAAATTCATGCTATTAAAGATGCAGATAGGGGCCTATATAAGGTATAGGAGAACAGCCAGTGAGAATGTATACATTTATCGACTTTTCGTGTTTTATTCATGCTATCGGTCCATGACATTTGCCATATCCGAAACAGCATTCGAAACAGCATTCGAAAGTCGGCGTGTCAGATTCACCATGTTTCCAATTACCATTAGCTTCTCGGTATGCATTAGCAGTTATTGTTTCATTGCAAAATTACAGAGATTCTTTATGAGTCTCACGTGGTTATTGGAGTTTCAACAGTAGGCCAACTAATGTGTAATTGAAAGCATTATATTGTTCCAAAGAAGGAACTTTTTTCATTTCTTTAGTTATTTAAACGATATTAAGGAATACAATTTAAGAAATAAAATATGTTTTAAAAGAAGTTTTTGGAATGCGTTGATATTCCCAGTAACCTTTTTGAAAAGTTAAGATACTATATGACGCAAAGCTTTAATCAGTGCAAACAGAGCAGAAACTGCTTTGGAACGCAATATTGGGATTTTTTTTTTTATTAACCTAGTAACGAATATACTTTTCGATAGATAATCAATAATTTACTATAATGGTCGATCAGTAAATATTTTAAGAGAATTTTTAAAATTGTTATGATATTTAAAAAATGTTTAATAAATATGAAAATTCAGTAATTTTGTGCAGAAGCTAACTCAAAAGCGAATGCTTAACAAATCAAACTAATATGCTAAGAATGAAGATTTTTGAACAGTAAAATTGCTAAGACCATTAGTCTAAAGAATGTCTTAAGTAACGAGGTCTTTCCAAACTTATGTTTGTTAACGTTCACGTAAATAACGTTACATGCTAACCGTGACAAGTAACATTTGATGCAACGGTTGTATGTCTAGATAACACAAACCAAGGACATTCATCCTGATTCAGTTTCAAAAGTGAAGGACGATACTCGGGATTGAATCAGTTTGCATTTCGATTCCAGTATTTTAACGATGATCATTAGATGACTACAGAAGAATTTGTTCATTACCTAATTCTCACCTTAAATCTCACAAGCTATTTGATTTTTGAATGCTTTTCTCCAATTATACTATAAAGATCAGGCATTTCAAAATGTCATCAAAGACGTATACTGCTTCACAAAGATCGATTTCAAAACTACTCTAGTTTGTTTTGTTTCGCCCAGATAGCTCAGCAGTTTTAAGCCGCAACTTAATTCATCTTCCATTAGTAGTACGAGATTTTTTATATGTGCTTAGAAAAACTGCAGTGTCAATAATTGCCTTATATTAGATGACAAACATCAATTATTCCTTCAAGTGGTGGAAAATATTATTAAATTATAGAGTTTATATACATAGCAACCATATAAAGGTCGGTCAAAAATAATGCACGAGCTCGGTTAATTTCTTTGCTTAACACTTACGAGTGTAATTTATATGCATAATATTAAGTCATATTATGTATTGTAACGTTCTCGTCAAATGAGCAAACTAGAAACATATGATACTACAACTTTTATGTACAATCATTATACAATTACATACATCGGAGACCACTTTCCAGTCTTAAACTTGAGATATTAACTCTCGACAATTATCACCAGGGCAGCTTGCTCTACCCTCACCGGAGTCGGCTTCAGAAAACCAAACAGCGTCTTGCAAGTCCAACCTCTCTCGCTGAGAGTTAGCTTCAATCTCCCTCCCCCACACTGGAACACCCCGTGGGGTATAGGGGTTAGGATGTAGTTATGTCCAAGGGGGTCTCAAGCTACCTCCGAGTGGTCCCCTTTTCTCAGAAGCCGGGATCTGCGACGGATCTGCAGTTAGAGTATAATTTAATGCAGGTCTCCTCACAGTAGACGCATTTTATATCTATATTCAATATCCTTGCTTTACAGCCAATTTTCGGCCCTACGAAATAGGTTCTCATCCATAGTAAAAATTTTCCTTGGTAAAAAAGACTTGAATAGAATTAGAGAGGGCAAAATCAGGGCTAAATTCCGGATGTGCCTTTCAAATCTACCCGGAATTCGGAGAGTGTCGTCTGGGCTACACAAGGTTTAGTGTTCCTTGATGAAACTAGATTTAGGAGGCTTTCAGGCCAAGTCTTCCTGCTGTAATTTCTCTCCACAGCCTTTCCATTGATGAACAGTATCTTTCCTTATAAATGTCAGCCTTTTTTTTCAAGGGATTTAATAAAAAATCCCATTTTTAGCACATGAGATAAGAATTGTGATCTCATCATCAAACGTAGAAAACTTAGGTTTATTTTTTGACAGGAGATGATTTATGAGTTCATTCCACTGATTGACGTTATGATGAGGGATCGTTACAACATATTTATGTATCATCACACGTTATCACATCCTTAAAGTCATTAGTTGATGATCCATAAAATATGTCCTTCAGGTAGCACTGATTTCCTTCCGTGAAAACGTTATCTCTCGTTTTAAGACTTTTGCAATCCACGCGGAGAAGATATTTCTGCAACCTAGAGATTAAATTAATTCTAAAGCACTTCTTCTTGAGGTTCCAAGACCTTCCATGTTGTTACATTTCAACTTTAGATCATGTGATCGACAAGAACTGCATTTTCAAATGTGCAAACTATCGAAAGTTTCCCCCTGCTAGATGAGTCATCTACTACGGAGTCTCTTTTAAATCTCTGAAGCCATGTCTGAAGATTTCTTTTACCTTTGTTTTCACGTTTGTCAACTTCGAGCAGCTTTAGAAGAATTTCGATGACGAAACTTTCTCCTGATTTAAAAAGTAATTTGACTTCTGACATTTTTCTTATGTGGAATGGGATAAGACAATTCATCCATAACTCTTTAGCACTATATATATATATATATATATATATATATATATATATATACAGGGTGTCCAGCGAAGAAGTACCTGATTTGAAATTGAAAATCTCGAAAAGAAAGATCCGTAGAAGAATGCAACAAACGGTATGTTTATCGTGAAAACTATAAGAATTTTATACACCAATTTTCGAAATAGTTACAAAAGCTGCTAACAGAGGGCGCTGTTAGCAGCCTTTAGCAATAGAGCCGCAGTCATGGATTGAACTCCATATTCCCCGGACCTGAGTCCTTGGGACTATTTTTTGTGGGGCACATTAAAAGATACTGTCTACAGGAACCATCCCATCACGCTGGGCGAGCTTCAATCGGCGATCTATGTGGCAGCTGAATCAATTTCTGTTGAGAAACTACAGGGTATGATGGCAAATTTCATTGCGCCACCTCCATAGAGCGAATGGTGTACATTTACAGCGCCATCTGTTAGCAGCTTTTGTAACTATTTCGAAAATTAGTGTATAAAATTCTTACAGCTTTCACGATAAAAATACCGTTTGTTGCATTCTTCTACAGATCTTTGTTCTCGAGAATTTTCAATTTGAAATCAGGTACTTCTTCGCTGGACACCCTGTATATATATATATATATATATATATATATATATATATATATATATATATATATATATATATATATATATATATATATGCATATGCGGAAGCTTTAAAGTTAATTCAATTTTGACAACATATTTTACATTATATAGAGGAAACATTATTAAACGATGAGTAAATAATTCTTCGGTTATTGCCTAACTTTTTGACCAATATATGTGTACGTATGAATATGTATATCCACTCGTATATAAAAAGGGATACTTTATCACTGACGTATGGCAACCCTATTGCCGCCTCCCTTTCAACATTCCCAATGAAGTACATTAAATCAGGGTGACTCATTATACATAGAACCCATTTTGTCCAAATATTTACAATTACCTGAGATTGATCCGACCACTGTATGGGGCCCCAACTGATAAGTGGAAATTGAGCAAACGTCCTTGACATACAAGGATGTGCACGCTACGGCCTCATTTTAAGGAATCCTCCACGTGTACCTGGCATAAGGCATCCCGTAAGGTACTATATCGTTCCGACCCACATTTAAGAAGGAGGCGTTGGGCTGAATAATAAATACTTAGCAAATTACTAGAGGGATGGAGGTAATAAAAGAACGTATGTAAGTTATACTATGTAAAAAGGGAAGGAATGTGGATAGGCTTCGAGGCTTCTATCAGTTTTAATGATCTCGCATGTAGGGCAGCAATAAATAAGTTTGGGGCTGAGGGACCCTTACATTTCGTGATGAAAAAGATACCGAAGTCAAATCTTTTTACCACAGATAATGGCAAAGGAAATTAGCAAATTTAGGAAAGTGCTATATTATTTTACTAGTTGAAAACCCGCACTTCGCTACGGAGTACATTCAAATTAAATACAACGGTCAATGTATGCGATTAATGCCAATATATATATATATATATATATATATATATATATATATATATATATATATATATAAACTTTTTAGATATTAATATTAAATTAAATACTCACAGTAAATTTACTTTTGACTTATACGACAAAAGATCTGACTATAATTTTAATATTGTTAAATTTCAAAATTATCTAACCTGTTTACATAAATCTGTTTTTAATAACATTATTGTAAATCAGTTAGTTCGTATAAATAGGCTATGTTCTAAAGACAATAGGATTAAGCATATTATAGATTTGAAAGCTGTGCTAACTCGGAATAATTACCCAGTAAGTCTATCCATAAACAAAATTGTTTGTTTTTGTTTTAATGAATAGTTTGTTCTGTTGCATTAATATGTTAAACATAACAAAAGGTTAAAATAAGAAAAAATAACTACTAAAAATAAAAATAAAAAACATAAGTAAAAATAGAATAATAATAAAACTAATTCTTAGTAGTAATAATAATAAAAAACTAAATAATTAAGGGAACAATAGTCCTAAAATACGGTAACCTAAGTAAGTCTGTAACTGAGAATCCACTACCTCAATGGTTGCAAGTTTTGTGACGTCAGTCATCTTGCGGTTACAAGTTCTTAACTTCCACTCTGACTAGCGCCAGGCTTGGTGTTCTTTGGTTAAGTACTTTTATTCAAACTTAATTCAATTATTAATCAATTCTTCTGTTTATAATGGATTGTACGGTGTCTGAGTGTGTCTATTGTATAGATCATACTCATCGGAAACAATCCATTGGTTTTTAGATAGTATTGACACCGCTGATGAAGAAATGCTGTCAAAAACTTTATTCATACTTTTCTTTTCATGTTGTTTGTTCCTGGCTGCAAGTAGCTTTAGAGCTATTACTGGTTTTCTCTTTCATCTTATTCTTATATATATATATATATATATATGTATATATATATATATATATATACATATATATATAATATACATATATATAAATATATATATATATATATATATATATATATATACATATATATGTATATATATATATATATATATATATATATATATATATATATATTTATATATATATATATATATATATATATATATATATATATATATATATATATATATATATATATATATATATATATATATATATATATATATATCAGTTAGTTCGTATAAATAGGCTATGTTCTAAAGACAGTAGGAATAAGCATATTTTAGACTTGATAGCTGTGCTAACACGTAATTAATACCTCGAAAGTCTATCCAAGCACATAATTGGTTGTTTTAGTTTTAATGAATAGTTTGTTCTGTTGCAATTAATAAGTAAATCATAATAATAAGTAAAAAATAGAAAAAAAAACTACTAAAAATAAAAAATAAAAAAATAAAATAAAATCTTAAGTAAAAATAAAAATAAGATAAAAAATTACTCTTAGTAATAATAATAAAAAACTAAATTAATATAGGTTTAATAGTCCTAAAGCACAGTATCCATAGAAGGTCAGTTTCTGTGTTACTATAATCTCCATGGTTGCGAGTTTTGTGACGTCAGTCATCTTGCGGTTACTTATTCTTAACTTCCACTCTGTCTAGCGCCAGGCTTGGTGTTCTATGGTTAAGTAACTCTTTATTCAAGTTTACAGTTTTTCATGGATTGTACGGTGTCTGAGTATGTTTATTGTTTAGATCATACTTATCTGAAACAATCCATTGGTTTTAGACAGTATTGACACAGCTGATGATGAGATATTGTCTAAAATCTCTTTCAATCTTATCTTTTCATGTTTTTGGTTCCTGGCTGTAGTAGCTTTAGTGCTCATACTGGTTTTTCTCTTTAAACTTTATCTTATATATATATATATATATATAAATATATATGTATAATAAATACGACGATCAATGTATACAATTGATGTAAAAAGAATATATTTATAAAAAAATCGTAAGAGATATTTTTATAGACAAAATAATGTAGAAGAAAATATTCAAATTAAATCTAATAGGACATACTAAAAAATATAGTACCGTTAATATAGTACAGTTTGAGGAATATATCTTTTACTGTATTTTAATATTTTTTTGGATAATGTCCAATCGTCTGCCGCATTAGCAAGGGAAAATATTTTTTTGTCAATTTCATTGTTATGGACGTGACGATAAATTTATTTAAAGTACCAGAAAAAGAAATCACGTGATCAGCACTTAATAAATTAAATTCTAAAAATTAATCTTTAAAAATTTACCAAAAATCAGAAAATGGAGGTAAAGATTCGAAAAAGATTTAATTTTAAAGGAATTTTTAGGATCTTTCTCGTGATATAAATTTTATAACCCTCACGTTATTATTTTAAATGCAAACTTAAAAAAAGTTACAAAAACAGCTTAAAAATTTAATTTGAAAAAATCTAAGAAGAAACTTTCAAAAATCTTTCTTAGTGCACCCCTACAATATAAGAAGAATCGCCATGCAAAATTTCAGCCCTTTAGGTCCAGCGGTTTGGTCTGTGCTTTGTATGTCAGTCAGTGAGTCAGTCAGTTACGGAACTGTTTTATATATATAGACTATGTTAATATAACAATTTCACCTACAAATAACAAAAGAGATCTTAATTACAGATATAGACATGGTTATCAAATGCCTATATGGCTTCACATTAAGCTATAAACATAATGTATTCATGAATCTAAACTAGCCTCTACATTTTTAATATAGGGATAAATCTTTAGATTTAGCTTTTAAATTTTTAATATAGAAAATCGGAATCAATATGAAAAACGTGAGTAGTTTTAAGGAAAAAAATTTAGAATTTTTACCAAGCCACATAAGTTTATGAAATTTCTAGACATTTTTCTCAGCTTTAATTTTACGGATCTCGTTTCTAATTTATCGTATAAATGCTAAAATAAAAGCATTTGATCATGATAGGTATTTTACACGAATTTCTTTCAGAACAAAGCTGATAGCTGTTATTTTTCACATACCCCATACTAAAAAATATTACACATATATCGAAGAAAGTTATGCACTTTTCCCTAACAATTAAAAACTGAATGAAAAAGTAGTCTAAGAATTGGGGTACAAAAAAATAAATAAATAAATAAATAAATAAATACGTCACACATTCTATTAATATTTAAAACATTACAGAGTTTGTGACTATTTTCTCAAACTGCCCACAAGATAATGAACAAATCCATCTTATCCAATTTTTTTTTCATATTTAGTGGTTAAATTACACCTGAAAGAAAACATCCATTGAGTAGTCAACTATAAAATGAATTTTTATTTGAACTTATATTCTAATAGCAAATTTTTCTTCTTTCTTTTTGATTCCGCCGCCAATTATCTGCATTAAAACCAATGTCGAAATAACAAATTCCAGTTGAAAAAGAGATGTCAATTTGTTAGTCTGAAAATCAGATAAAAGTACAATACGGCAAAGATTGATTACGGCAAAAGGATTAGAAACTTTTTGGTGAAATTACTCATATATTGCCATTATGTCAAGGGTGGTTGAAAGATTTCTAAAAACTGCACTTGTTTCAGAGAAAGTTATAAAATAGTAACGTAATCTATATGGTCGCAAATAATTCTTAAATGCTTTTGAATATAGAGCTCAATCCATTAAACAAAACCAACGTACAACATTCATAACTAAAAGATGTTGGACACAGTAGAAATTGCTTCCGGAATATCATACTTGACAGAAAAAACTCAGCTATTTAGAATTTCATAAGTAAGGATCTATGCCTTTTTTTATTTCGGCTAAAATTATGGTTCTAACAACACTGTTATCACAGGGCTTACGTTGTCTTAAAAAAAAAAGACTGAACGACAAATGGGAAAATGACTGGAAAAATAAATTTAGAGATGCTAATTCCGAGTCCAGAATCTGGAGATCAACGAAAATAAATACATCTCTAAGAAATGAAATGAAATGTTAGGCATACACGTTTTGGATTGTTGGAATATATAAAATGTGCAGTCCATACCAGCAAGATAAATACAAAGGGTAAATGAGAGCGAACTGCTTGATCTGCCATTGTGAGTTCAGACATTCCGCACTGTAATACGGAAGGCTGAATTCCTTTACATTGACAAAGAAGAAAACTTACTTTCTCGTCTGACTGTCCTTGAAATATAAAAGTGAATCCCGTAGCAAAAAGAACGCAGGTGAAGATTAAATATTTGATAGACACGTTGCAGCGACAAAAGAAACTGTTTACATACCTTTCGGAACAATTATTATTAAAATGTCACTAGCATTCTTCAGTTAGGAAGCGGATATTTATTATTCTAGCTTCATGCTTTTAGCGCATTTCTTTAATGTTATCTCTCTGAGAAATATTTTAATATGAAGTCCGAACCTGATTCTAATTTTTGAAATAAATTGTCCGCTTTATGTGAGCCGTAATGAATTGAAATCTCTCCCAAAAACAAACATAGACAAATATCGACAGATAATGAAGCTCTTTTAGGTATATATAGGGTGTTCCAATAAGAGCGCCGGATTTAGTTTTTTAATTAAACACATTATTTATTTGAAAAGTGATAATATTTTTATTTTATTGCAAAGTACAAATGCTCCGATTATGTTTGGAATAAATTGTTAGACAAACACGCACCACGTCTCTCATTGCAAACTCTTGCTCTTTTGATGAAATTTAAGATAATGTCGTTGCATAATGCCGGAATTAAACTCCATACCATTTTTTTTTATCAAGTTGCAGCTCTAAAAATTTCATATGTTTCATCTGTCATCCTTGCTATTAGTAAATGTAGAACGCTACACGAAAGAACAACGCGTAATTATTGTTAAAACTGTTTATAAAAATGGAGAAAGCTTTGCTGAAACAGTTCGTAAACTTCATGGAATTTTTGGTCGAAATAATGGTTCAAATGAATCATTTGTATGACATTTTATTCCATACATAATCGAAACATTTGTACTTTGCAATGAAATAAAAATATTATCACTTTTCAAATAAATAATGTGTTTAATTCAAAAGCTAAATCCGGCGCTGTCCTTGTGACACCTTATAGAAATACTCCTTAAAACAAACATAAACAAATATCGACAGATCATGAAGCTCTTTAAGGTATATATTATAGAACTAAACTTATTTAATGTTATGAATTAAAAGGAGATTTTATTTGGACCAAAGAATAGAGGCTGGGAAATAGAAATAGGAGTTTTCACCTTTTAAAATATGAAAATGGAGAGCATGGAAATTGAAAAGCACACTTGAAAGAGAAAAGTTAGTTGCTTCAGATATTTTCTTAAACTTAAAAAATTAAACAAGAGTTTATATTTTGTTGATGCTAGAATGTCAGGTTTAACTTAATTATAATTAAATCATTATAGCATAAGTTAGGAATATATGGAAAATTCAGAACAATAGACAGTTGAATGTTGACCATTTCAACTCGTGATATTTTCAGGCGATTGTTTCTTCTGAAAAAAAGGCAGAAAAACACTAAATAATGGAATAATGGTACATTGAAAAGTGCCGTGAAAAGCACTGTAACAGCACGATAAGTACGCTATCACGAACTTGAATGAACCTTAGAAGCGATCAAAAGGGAACAAATGACACCGCCCCTCTTCAACCTTAAGCTTCAAAAGAAAAACTACAAAAACAAAATTACGAAATCTTTTTTTAGTTTAATACAGGTTTTTTTTCCCCCACAGTGACATATGTCAAAAATTAGTTACCAAAAAGATGGTCTTAAGAGCTCTTAATTTTTTAGTTTTACTCATTCAGCTGTCTACACCAATCAAACTTTAAACGTTGATGATTTTAGAGAAGTTAACATGTCAGAACATTAACTATATAATTCATTTAAGTTTTCATAACGTATATTGGCAGCTAAGTTGAAGGCAAAATTTCTTCTTTTTAAAACTGCTAGGCAACTTTAATTTCTCCATTTGTATTTGACAGTGTAACAAGTAGCTCAAGTTCGCCTTTTTAGAAGGGAAATTCCTAATCCAAAATAGCTGTGTCAGTTGCTCCAACATAATACTTATACATGATATTTTATTGAAGACAATTTATATTTTTTCAGTGTTCAGAAAGACTTATAAAAATTATTCATTTTATTTATGTTTGCATTAGGGCTGTAAAATCCATAATAATTTTAATTTAAACATTTAAGCAAAGTGCTGAAGATGTGTACCAACGATTTTAGGTTTTTACTTTGGTAAAATAAATCATTCACAATCTGAGAAGGGAGAGGTGGAGGGTAGGAAAATTACAGCTTTTGGGATATGAAGGGAGTATAAAAAGCTTATCACTTAAAGGTCTTGCTCAAAGTCCTAATTCAGTAATTTTGGCGTTGAAACTTGATCTTTAATGTCCATCTTTAGTCTAGAACAACGTTCTACAATTCCTGCACTAGAGTTTTTTAAGTGGCCAATTCCACTTAAATTGGTATCCATGCCAAAAATATCTCGACTTTTGCGTGGATCAGAGGATACATTTAAAAAAAGTTTTTTTTTTTTTTACTTTGGATAAGAATCGGTTTTCTTGAATTTCTTATTTATTGGTGGACTTTTGGGATTCGAAAGATTGTCACTGAATGACTTTTCTGTCATATTTAGCGTCACCTTTTACTGAAATGTAACTCACGAATGTGTCCATTACATTCTTGCAGCATACTGCTCTCTATGCATTTTGATATTGACAACTAAAAATTTTAAGTGCTTATAAGACAAGCACATCCGTTTCTTTGATGCTTGAATTTGGCAACAATGTACAGTATTAGCATTGGAGATTATCATGCCTAAATTACAAGTATTCATGGTCAATGATACAGTAAAATACCACAATATTTTGTCAATTTGTATTGCAACGTATGCAAGAATATAAACCAGCAAATGAGAGAGTCCAAAACCAAAAAATTAACAAGAATAAGAAACATCAGAGATCACGTGCTCCAGGGCGTGTTTACAAGGTCTTAAAACACCTGATGTGCATTTTAAGGTAAGTCAATGATGCCGATTAAGAGATATCTCTGACCTTGATGGTGTTAGATGTTACTGACCAGTTAAAATGGGTCGCTTAAAGTTTTTCTTCCTAACAATGCGATGTACAGAGTAAAAATTTATTAGTGTTGTTTTCATTTTGTAACACATTTAATGGAAAATCTCATTTGATTATAAAAATAGAAATATAGAACTTATTTGAAAAGTTTATTATCGTTCAGCTAAACTTAAAGAAATAAGTAATACTGAAATTTTGATTTGTAGATAAGTAAATCCAGGTTATATTAACTCTATGTTTATTTTCTATGTCGAATACGCATGAATAATTTGATACAGATATTTAGATTAGAAAATGAGACTATGTTTTATTTTGAATATGTTTTATTATCAGAAAAGTAGTAGAACTGTGAAAGTTCAGTTTTTCTTCTCTATCTTTAGTTTAATCTCTCTCCGCATTTAAGTTAAAACTGAAAAAACCCCAAATGTGAAACAAATAATATCTGTAGCGTAATACAAGTAACATTTTTAGTGCCTAAAAAGTAATTTAATCTTAAAAAAAATTTAAATGAATTTAAAAGAAATAGATTCACAAAAATTTTTCGACACATACACACTATCGCAAACCTTAATCTTGAAAGTATAATTCAAATGGTAATTTTCAAAATGCCAGGCTAACAAGAACAAGATTTTATACAATTAGTATGATTTAGTATAACTACTTTATAATTCAACACACTTTGAAACGAGAAGAGCCATATCAAATTCCCCAAAGATGGAAATTGTCATTCAAATTCCATCTCAAACAAAGAGATGTCTTTTATAGGCCTCCGTATTTAGATATCCGAACAGATAAAATAATTTCTAAATCCCCAAACTTAATTTCAATTATTCATGCTTGTAAATGATACTTTCATCAATTAACCATCATAAATAAGCTAGAATTTTTTTGCCTCATTATGGATGTAGAAAAAAAAAGTACTAGAACTTCATTCTCAAAGATTAAAAACAACTTGTTTCGATTGAGCGGGAAGGGGGAGGGCAAAGTTTTAAATCTTCATCCATTATAGAATATAATTATTTTGTAAGAATATTTTTTTAATTTGATTATTTAAGTTTAAAACTCTATCTTCAATTTTTTTCAGACTATATACTGATAAGGTTTAGTGAAAAACAATTCACATTTGAAACTGATTACGTGCTCCCAGATTCCCTGTAAAAATGCTTTAAATTGAACTTATCTGAAATTTTGGCTTTTCCCGATTTCGACATAACAGCATGTGGGCAATATGCCAAACAAAATCAACTTTAATATGGCAGGGCAGAAAATATGCGGTTGACAAAAATTATGGCATGATATCAAACAAAAATGCTCTGATTAGACTTTTTCATGGCAAGAAGAGTAATTTTTTTTTTTCGCTAAGAGAAATTCCTCCTTCTCCATGAGTTATATGAAAGTGATTAAATATGTACTTATCTTTATTCAGATAACCCATGCATAGCTACCTTTAAATGAATTAAATTCAAATTACAACTTTAATTTATTCTGTTAATGTAATGTCTCATAACATAAATGTACTCGAGTTATCCATATACGCTACAATAAAGATTCAAACACTGGGTTGAACCAATTTCCCTTTCGTTGATGGGTTTTCAAATACCTATGGAAAATCTAAGAAAAGAAGAAATTCCATGCAATGAAATATTCTACATATTCATAGTAAACGAAATTCAATATTCCTTTATCCACTAAATACATCAGCTTTAACTAATTATGCGTTATCTAGTTTATGCACATATCCACTTAATTACACATTTTCCATACTTCTGGTAACCATTCTTATTTAATAACTCTCCCATATGTGCTCCTTATATACCATATAAAATAAGATATAAGAATAAAATAATAGACCGATAAAGATTTTCTCATATATATATATATATATTTGGTAATTGCTTATTTTCAGATAGCTTATTGGATTAACGAATACATTTGTGTATAAAACACTATTCCATGGTAGTTTATTTTGAAAATTTAACAACTTAAACCCATTTTTTTCTTTTGGCATTTCAGGCATTCGGAACTTTTATTTGTTAGCTCCCATCATTCCAAGTTTTTATTCCTTCATTCTTTTATATGCACTAGTGCAGTAATATTTATTTTCACCATGCGATTTCATTTATTTTGTCTTTCAAAAAATTATCATTTTATGCTCAAAATTAAACGTATTTGATATAGATCTGATTTATAGTGTTTTAATATATTTTATACAAATAATGAAAGAACAAATGCATTTCATCTTGTTACTGAAGTCCCAAGTTGAAGAAAATGAGAGAAGACGTGAAGAACATATAAAGAAAGAGTCATTTTATTTAAATTAAAAATAATATGAAGTCAGTTCTTGCCTATGCAGAAATTATAAATATCTAACGGAAAATATAATTTATTTTTACTGGCCAATATGCCTTACGCCCAATCATTCATACGATATATCAAAAACACTGTAGCCGCTGTTTTTTTCCCTTAAGTAGTGACTACTGAGGAAATTCATGGTTAAATGAAAACTTTTTGCTGCAAATCAGCTCAATATCATGTTAATGTTTTCCATTATTTTTTAACTCATGATTAAATAAGATTTTAATGCTTCATATTCTTTCTGGGTTTCCTTGAAATATGACTAATGATATGGAGAAGAGAAAACATCTGTACATATTTATGCATATATGTATAAAATACATATAGACAATTATAGAGCGTTACCTTATATTTATGCATAAAATCTGACCATGGAAATGAGGTCCACTGGATACAATATAAAAAGTATTTTTTAAAAGAAAAATTCCATAATTACAAGGAGAAAAATATTGTCTACAAAGGTTTAACTATATCTCAGCATGAACAACAATCATAAATTTTATCAGAATCATAAATAGTAAGTAAAATCACTCATTCACTAGCATGCCGTGTTCATTAATAATTATAAAATAAAACCTTTAATTTTTATTCTTGCATGATTTTTCATTTCGAAGATTATTTTGCAAGCTCAAGTAACTGTGAATTCATGGTGGTTTCTTTTTTATTTATTTAATTTTTTTTATTCGCAATGCTCTGTTGTCAGACGTACCATTTCGGAAGAACAACTGGGAAACTGGTAATCCGCCTCATTAACTCTTTTGAAAGCGCCTTTTTCTCATAAATACAAGGTGTTTTTGTTTTTTTTTTTGTTTTTTCCTCTTTAAATGCAAGGTAAGTTGAGCTCCTTCTTTCGTAAGGGCATGTGAGGATTTTTATTCAGGTAACATATTACAATAGTTACATTTGTTATCGAGTTTCAAAAGTTGGGTATCATATCAATTTAAGAAATTTTAAATATTATTACAGCAGGTAAAGTTTAACTGTCTTCAAGTACTACTCATATTAAATGAGGAAATAATTTTAAGAGCATAAAAATAATTGAAAAGGAATTCGGAAGTAAAACAGCGGGGAGGAGTGAAAGGAAACGCATCCGTCGTATTGGAATAAATACTTCGGTACCTTCACTGGATTTTTTAGATTATTGGATCGTTCTTTCGAAAGAAGTGCAAACTGTATTAGTTTCACATCTTTAATCACATAATGTTTTTATACTTTATTTATTGATTTTCAGGGAAAATATAAATTGAGATGGCTTACTTAAATTCATGGGGTAAACATATAGAGGACACACCTAATCTCACCTTCAAGGCAATATACATTTTAGCAGTCAAATAATGGGAAAGAAATAGTTCAAAACTAACTTCCTCTCTTGTTTTAATTTGAAAAATTATTGGCCATTTACCTTCAAATTTGTATAGATAAAATGATTTTGTTGACGTTTCTGTAAATTGTTGGTTAACCAGATTTTGCTCTGACGTGTAAGAGCACATGATAGGCACATTTCATGCAGTGACGAAAGTAGGGATATATTTTCAAATTTCTACCGGAATGAATGAAGCCCCTTTTGTGTTCATTTGTGTCAGGGTTATTGTAAAATGATGAGAATTCCTTTTCGATTCTTTGATTCAGATTACAAATGTACGAAATGTATGTCTGAGCAAATTAATTTTTCTACCTAAGAATATCACAAAAGTATCTGTTATATATATATATATATATTTCTGTATTAGTGCTATTGTGAAATCAAATGAAACTCTTTTTAAAAAAGCCCTTCAATCAAAATTCCCTGCAGAGACACATTTAACCAAATATATGCCTAAACAACAAAATTTTTCATTAAATTAGCATCGTAAAAATATCGGCTTTGGAGTAAAAATGTTTTTGTTACAGTTTTCGGTCATATGAGCATACTTATTTATTTATTTTTGCATCACAAAATATTTTATTATAGGAATGCTAAGAGTACCAAAGACCTATCTTTTATACTTATAACTACATTTACAATCGTGTAATGAATAATAATTCTTTTTAAACATTTTTGAACAAACATTTAGTGAACAAATATTTTAATAAAATGTTTTTTACAGATTAAACAGATTTTTGTAAATTTTTGTAAACAGATTAAATTGCAAACAGATTTCTGTAAATTTTTGTAAACAGATTAAATTGAATAAATATTGGTTTTGGTGAATAAAAGTTTAATAGTTTTAACTTTGTAGAATGTGAACAACCGCACAGGTATTTTGCATTACATACAATTATTTTATTTTATAGATGCAAAAATTACCACTCACATTTATTTATATAAGTAATACCGAGTGATAGAGGGGGGAAAAATATAAATCTTAAATAAAACTACCTAAAACAGACACAAAATTAACTTAATTAAATACATGTGCAATCGGCAGAATTTCCGTTAAATTAATTTTAACAAAATATTGATTTCGGAACGAAAATGATTTTGTTGTTTTTTGTTCCTTTTAACAGAAACATATATTTTTATACTACAAAATATTTTCTCGCACAGACAGAGATTTATTTTCAATAGATTTTACTCATTAATTTTGACAAAAAAATCATATTGAATGAACAGTGATAAATTTGTGGAATTTTTCTGCACAAAATCATTTTCAATTTTACATGAAAGTAAAATATATAAATTCCGACAAAAGAAACGCTTGTAGTTTGCTGGCTTAAATTTCTTTTACGCTTGAAAAAAAAAGTAAAAACAGAAGTAAATTAAAAAGTTTTCCTGTTAATGTGTTTCAGAAATGTGTATTTAGGAGCACTTTTTTATTTTCTATATAAATACGAAGCCTAAAACAACTATCTTCTTCCTCCACTATAGCTTCGACAAAACTGTATAATATTTAGCATAATGAATATTTAATTCAGGAGATTGCTGTATGTTGTGATTATAACAAACGAGAAATTTCAAAAATTGTAAAAATGTTTGCAAATAATTGAAAACTTTTCTCGTTTTTGAAGGAAGTGGAAATTTCCACTGTTTACGTTTTGTTCAAGTTTTAATATAAAGTCTCCTTTTTCATAATAAAATATAAAATTCTTGTAAATTTATTAAACACCTATAATGAACATTTATTTATTCGTCTTAGATTTCCAGTAGAAATTATAAAAAAATGCATAGTAAAATAATAATCAAATTTTCCCACAGTTTAAACGTACTCTAAAGTATATTAGTACATTTTTTAAGCTCCATCAAGCAATCATAACTTTAAAATATTTTTTTACCTAATTTACAAAAAATTTAGACTAGCATGTAATGTTTTATTGTGTGTTGCTGCATTTTACTTTTTTTTAACGATGTCGTATATTTATTTTATAGTTAGCGTTTAAAGGAATAATTTTAAAACTTTTGTACACAAAACGAACTCCAATTTCAAAACAATAAATAAGCTTATAAAAACATATTTTATGAACTTATTAATAAAAGTATAATAAAACAAGAATTTAGTACCTGGCCAAAATGCACCTTTATCAATTGAATTCTCTTATACGGATTCATTTTCTTATTATAATCCTCATATTACTTTAATACTGCTTTACTTCTGTCAAATTAAGCTTTGTTATTGCCATAATCTTAGTATCTACATTGCTTTCTTAGTTAATATATTAAAAAAGCATGAACTAATAATCAGTTAGCACTCATTTCATCCCTTAGCTATCGTGGGTTGAATGCTGTTTTAAATTTAACGTACTTACCGTCTCTGTTGAAGTTCTCTAACTTCTTGCTTTATACTTCTCTTGGGTAGGATGATTTGAGCATCGTTCCAACTGCTGCCCTTGTGCGGGAGATTCCAGTAGCCTCCAACAGGCATAACTCCCGAATATAATCAGAATAAATATAAAAAAATTATATTTCCCATGCTGGATTCGCAATATTTTCCACATACCACATAAATAAATCGCTGAACCACCATGATGTCACAAAGAGTCGTTCGTCTCCATTTCAATTATCAGTCTGTTAAAAGAACTAATCAAGGGCACAAGATCAGTTTAATAACAGCAACTGAACACACGAGGTTGTGCATAGTCTAGTTCTTATCGAAATTCTTTGCCATTATTTCGAGAAATATATAAAAATCATATAGAGATGACCACAATTTTAGAGAATTTGCAAAGGAAAAAAATCCTTGCTCTTATCCATCAACTTGAAATGAATCGCATAATATATCGATGCCCTTCGGTGTGGCATGTCGAAAATAATAAAGATCTCAAGAGAAAGGCCTCACTGTCACTTTTTCTTCTGTCTGTAAAAAGTAGACAAAATCCATCGGTTTCGCGCGATAATAAATATTTTTCTCATTACCACCAGCGCCGCTGCTATTCAAAGTAAGTTCGGCATGCACATCACAGTGGACCGCGTGTAAGTTACACTGGTTGCAAGTTGGATACCTGACTACAAAAAAGTAACGAAAACAACAACAACAATAATAAAAAATCTCCAACCGAACCGTCCATCTTTGACGATTAACAACTTTAAGTGGATATAGCCATGCACACACATAAAAGACCCAGCTGTCCATTCAGTCTTAACACTAAAAGTGCTAGTTCATTACGAATAAATGTCTCAGTGCAAGGCATCCAGTCTCATAAAACTGAGGCAACAAACCAAAACAAATCTCCAACGACCAAGATTCCTTAGAACTTAATTGCGTTTCAATTTAGTCGAAATTACCCGATTTCATACCTACTCGCCAAGATTCCTTTCTGCATATCCACCATATTACGTGCCTGCAGGCTGGCGTTCTCCTATTGGCTGAATATACATATAGATTAAAAAAATAATATAAAAATGCTGAAAATAAGCGAAAGTCATTTCTGGCAGGCGCGTGCAGTTACGAGGTCAGGCCGACGCGTTGCCGCCAGCCCTAGCTGACCCCCCCCCCCTTCCATCATTTTTTCTCTACCTGTAACCCCCCTAAACTTTTAGTTTAGCTCGTTTTTGCTACCTAACTGGCTATGCTGGCGCAGATCTTCCTTCTTATTTATTTGTTTTATTGCATTTTTGTTATGAGTGAAATTTGTTGCCGGTTTTTACTGTTCAGTCCTTTCGAAAGTGCAATCCAAGGGTAGAGTTAAAGCGAAAGAGGAGGACAGAGGAAGTCATGCTATTCAGGGAGTGTCACACGAATTTAGTCGTAATGTCAAATGCCTTGCGGGAGAGTAGATTTGGAAGGAAATTTTCTGCTGTAGCATTTTGTAGATAAAAAAAATAATTATATCTGACCGGTAAGCAAATATAGTTTGCATTCCAAGTGATTATTTTCGCACTGCAGAGATGCTCCCCAGATTTACTCATAACTAATAATAATAATAATAATAATAATAATAATTAATGCAATTTTTTTAATAGACTTAGAAAGTGTGCACTGTTCTTGTGATTTATTGATGCACTAAATACTGTGTCTTACTTATCGGTTTAAAGCAGCTTTGATTTCTTAATCTAATTAAAATTACAGTGATGAATTTTTTCATAAGAGGCAAATTTTTATTAAAATGTGCAAACTACAAAACAGTATAATTTTGAAATAATTTAGATTAATATTTAATTTTTTAAGAATTCAAAACAATTGCAGCTATATGTATATATATATATTTATTTATAGCTTATTTTAATCATACATAATTTGCCTGTGTACAATTGAGCATTTATTTACTAAAATTCTACAGTATTGGATATTATTTATCAAGAACAACTGTTACGCTGTAAAAAAATTAGATACAGTATGCTGTAAATAAATTAGATACAAAAATTATAATATTCGGGAAGAGCTACCTGAAATTAATTCTTTTCCCAGTACTTTAAAAGGAAAAAAAAAGAGACGTTAATTTTCCTCATAAAAAATGTTTTTTTTCAAAATTCCCAGTAGCACTAGAAAATACTTGGAATCGTTAGGACATCGTGGATATCTAATCCACCATAATTTGAACGAGTGCATCAAGAGGCAATAATTTTTCAATAGACCTCTGGAGATTAGACATGATACTAATGCAGTGTAAACTTACAAGCATATAGAGGCAGAGTTATTTTAATTGATACTAGACGTAATGTGCTGGGAACAAGTAAAAAATAAGGAAAGTATAATAATGCTGATAAACATTACCTTGTATAAATTTTGAGCTCTTAAAAATGCGATAGCTGTGTAAATTTATTAATCCGTATGTATATGAAATATATAACTTTTCTGATGCGTACTGCAGACTTTGTAGATTAAGTAGCCGACATTATTTCCTCCCCTCAAAAAAAAAAAAAAAAAAAAAGAAAGAAAAAAAAAAAGTATAGTTCCTTTGAATAAAAATTTATCTAAAGTTCGATATGATAAAAATACAGCATAGTAACAAAATGGAATTTAATACGTTCTATTTTCAAAATTTTAGATACAAAATCATCAAAAATGTGATCAAGTGTGATTTCTCTAATGCATAACTAATTAAGTATAAAGAATGCTTAAATAAAAATAAATACAGAGAATAAGCATATATGTTTGTTTCATTTAATGACTCAAATAATTTTTTTCTATTTACGAGGCACTCTTTAGGGGCTAAAGAAAGGAAAATATGTGTCTAAAACAAAAAACAATGCATAACAAATACATAGCAAATTAAGTATAAAGAATGCTAAAATAAAAATAAATACGGAGAATAAGCATATATGTTTGTTTTATTGAAGGATTAAAAAATAAATTTTTTTTCTATTTACGAGGCACTTTTTAGGGGCGAAAGAAAAGAAAATAAGTGTCTAAACGAAAAACAATACATATCAAATACATAACAAATTAAGTACAAGGAATACTTAAATAAAAATAAATACAGAGAATAAACATATATGTTTATTTTATTTAAGGACTCAAAAATAAATTTTTTCTATTTACGAGTCACTTTTTAGGGGTGAACGAAAAGAAAATATGTGTCTGAAACGAAAAACAATACATAACAAATACATAACAAATTAAGTATAAAGAATACTTAAATAAAAATAAATACAAAGAATAAGCATATATGTTAGTTTTATTTAAGGACTCAAAATAATTTTTTTCTATTTACGAGGCACTTTTTAGGGGCGAACGAAAAGAAAATATGTGTCTAAACGAAAAACAATACACAACAAATTTAGTATAAAGAATGCTTAAGTAAAAATAAATGCAGATAATAAGCATATATGTTTGTTTTATTTAAGGAGACTAAAAAATAATTTTTTTATTTTATTTACGAGGTACTTTTTAGGGGCGAACGAAAAGAAAATATGTGTCTAAAACGAAAAACCTTCCCGATCCACAATAACAATCTTTATTAGTAGCTCGCTTTCTAGCAATATTCGCAGTTTATATTTTAGGTTGTTTTTTAAATCGTCATTTGCACATTTTTAGAGCTTCTCCTCTTTGTTGCAACACGCAAGAACTCACAAAGAGTGTTGGCATCTGTGCGCATTTATTCTGTTTAATAGTAATTTATGTATAAAGTAAATTAAGGAAAAAGACCGAGTGCATGTAGTCTGAGATTACCCAAACAACTATTGTGGTCCCGGATCCAAACAGTACGCTTGTCTCATTGATGTTGAAAGTATTTTTAAAGATTAAAATATTCGTTAAACCTTTAAAACCAAACCACTTTAAAGCTCATATAGACACAAAGCACAAAAGAACTTAAATGGGAGTTTCTGTTATAGGATCTCCATGCGGAACTTCTTTTTTAGGACCAAAATTTCAACTCTTTTGAGTCCGTAAATTGTCGTTCCACTTTTGGCAGAAAACTCGTTGAATTATCTTCGCATTTCGGGTAATCCCGAATAACAAGCCGATTCTTTCCTTATTCTTTGAAGTACAACATAATTCTTGATACCATTTCTCCGATGTACAACAACAACGGCCCGCTCCCAGAAAATAATAGTAAGGGGTTGTATAGTGAAAAAAAAATCGAGAGAAAAAGGGCAGCCATGCAAAGTCTGAGCCAGCTAGCCGGCAAACTTGTTCTACCAGCAGTATTCATTTGGTGAAGGGAATTTGCTTAGCGAGCATCCGTCAATGTCAAGGGGGCAGAAAAATAGAAAAAGAAAGAAACCAACACGAACTCGTTCTCTTCTTTAAGGTTAAGGTTAGGTCTTGGGCTGAAGGGGGTGCTGGCTCGCCTCTCCAGTAGAGATCTCGCGTGGTTGGTTCGGGTTGGGTTGCAGGCAATTGATGGTCTCCGTTACTCTTATCTCTAAACAGTGACATCTTCAACAAGCAATCTACTAGAAAAGATTTATAACTGCCTGCAATGTAAATTCCAAGCTTCAATGAAGTTTAATTGAAGAAATGAGAGTAGTTGAATATCAGAGTGTGAAGTCAGTGTAAAACAGTTTTTAGACTATACATGAGAAATAAATAGCATAAAATCCGGTTTTAAATTATTAGTTTTATCTCTAAATGCCCATAATAAGACACGTACTTTTATATTTCTAAGGTTGATAAGACATTCTCTTTAATTAATGGAATTAAACTGAAGAAATTTATATTCGTGTCCAAGAGTGTTGACTTCAACTATTGCTATTTTATAAAAAAAAAAAAAAAAAAAAATCCAATTTTAGGTTTTTAAATGTAAAAACGTCACAAAAGCACTGAGAGGGTTGGTAGGTTGGTTATATTTTAGAGCTCTGTTGTCAATATTAGTAACATGAGAGCTAAACAGACCACAAGTTAAAAAAATCAAAACAATCAATTAAAATGTCTTTAAGGATTCTCCCTTCTCCAAATTCCACTCTATAGTTTAAATCTGTCTATTTCACGAATTTAAATTCCGTGACAGCGGAAGAGAGTTTCTTTGATTCATATATACGGTATATTCCCCTCAGTAAATAACAACTTGTTTATTTCACAGTTCGATAAAATTTTCAAATCTCTTAACTTTTTCCCTTTGTTCTGAAAGTGCATATTTCTAAAAAATATTGTAGCATTAGGAAAGAAGTCATAGTCTTTTAGATTTTAAAAGGAACCAACTTCTTTGATACTCTTTGTAACCATTCCCTATACTTGCTTAAATGTTTAAATAGCATCATATTCCATTTTCTTTGAAATGATTTCAAATTATTTACTTTCCTAATATACATAGAATTGTATGTTTTCTAACTATTATGAAAATGAAAATCAGTGATGTATAATTCGGAAAACATACATTTATGATTTAAGAATAGCAGCAAAGAAGTTTAAGCATACGATTTCAGAAAAAGGGATTCTTATCTCTTTTTAACAGATAAAACTTTATTAAAATTCACTAGTGAACGGACGGAAGTTACTATAGAATAATTCAATTAAAATGTTTACAATCCCCCCCCCCCCCAAACCACTAAAAAAAGGGCGAATTTTAATTCTTATGGCGCTGAAAAAAGTACAAAATTGGATAACTTGAAAAAATCTACCATGGAGTAAAATTAAAAAAACAATTTCCGATTTCCAGGGAGAATCGAAGCGCAACACATTTTGAATACACGAGCTAAATGTTTATTCTTATAACTGAATATTCTAACACGAAATTCTATGATCTTGAAAAGTTGCTTTGTATTTTAACCCAATGAAACTTTAATATCTTACAAATTCTTCACGAATCTAATCGTTTTGAGCTTTCAGATTGCTCTTCACATTTTATTATTTTAGGATGGCATAGTAGAATTGTATATAAGTATAGTAAGGTAACGTTTGTAAGTCCTCATTATGCTCATATTCATGTACCAGTGCCCTTTATAAATTTTACTTTTTAAAATTAATGAAAAACATGTTCGTATTTTGTTCGCAAGTCGTAAATAAATTTGGTATTTTGTACTTTCTTTTCCAGCTTTTTATGGGTAAGTCTTTTTTATTTATTTATTTTTTTTTACAAAAATAATTCAATGGCTGAGAAAATGACGTATTTTTCAAAAAAGACTGACGCAGTTTGCGGATATCATGATTTTAAAAAAAAATAATAATATAAGAATTCAACGATAACGCTATGTTTTAATCCATTTTAAAGTAAAAATAGAAAGATTAGACAATTATATTTATTCTGAAATAGGAAGTAAACCATCGAAAGTCTGAAATAGCAAACTTACTACAACTCACAACACGCTGGCAACCATGGTTAACCCTCTCCCCAAAACAAAAATTTTTAACAATGTGATAAGTTTTATAAAATTACACCAACGTGTCCCTAAGTTCAGGAGTCAAGAGTATACTACGTAATAATACCAATTGGAAAACCATACAATAGATACGTTTCATTTTAGCCTGTCAGTCAAGAGACAATTATTGGAATTATTCAGACCTATAATATCCATGTTTTTTTAGAGCTAACAAGATTTCATCTATCCAGCTTTTTATGGGTTCTTGACATATAACCTGTAGAACAAGTAAACTTAGGATACACCCTATGTACGTAGAGCGTGAATGCGCGCTTCTGCCCATGCATACCCATGCAAGATCACGAAAACACGCTCGAATATTTTATCGGAAAACGTAGTTCAATACCTTTTCCTGATGAAGATCATATCGCACCTAAGTAAGGGCTCCGACGATAAGACATTTCATAAATAAAATATCTCGCGGATGAAAAACTTATCGCTCAACAGAGAGCACTGGAAGAAAAAGAAAGAAAATATTAAGAAAGTGCGCTTTTTCCCCCCTTCGTTCAACATACCATCGCGGAAACTGTGATTCTGAAGATAAGGGGAGAACATCAGGATTTTCATGTCTCGAGAATAGAGAACCTGTGGCAGGGATCTCCTTCGGTTCTAGGTCAAATAGTATTAGGCGCAGTCAAAAATGGCTTCGGCGATCATTACAGCATTATTTTACAAATATTATTTCCTACACTTTTAATAGTGCACAATAGTGTAAAGAGTGTCTTATGGAAGACATGTTGCTACAAATAATACAAGTAGGTATGTAAGTATTGTGTCAAAGAAAATGGTCTATGGCGGAGACGTTTTAATTCAGAAATCTATAGATCTTTTAAAGAGCCCGATATTATTAAAATTTTTAAAATTAAAAGAATGAGCTGGGCCTCTCATATTACTAGAATGGATGAAAAAAAAATCCAGTAAAGAAGATTTTTGTTGCAAGGCCCTTTACTAGTCGGAAAAGAAGAAGGTCAAAGCTAAGACGGCTCTGTTGAATCAGATTTTATAGTGATTGGAGTGAGGAACTGGCAGACCAGGTCTAGAAATAGGCTGTCCTGAAGAAATCCTAAACTGAAGGCCCTGGCCCACCCTGGGCTGTCGTGCCAAATATGATGATGATGTAAGTATTATTTTCCGAATTTTCCATTGAAATTTCAATTAATTATCTTATTTCGAAGAAAATTGTTTTACTATGGATATACTGATGCTCCTCGATCTGCAACAGATATACCGTGCCGATAATCCCATCATAAGTCGAAAATTCATTTAATACCCCTAACAAATTGTGCACTGTAACTTAGCCTGACTACTCTTACATGTGGTCAGAATATTAACATTAACCAAAAGAAAAAAATTATCAAATTGAAAGCTAGTTGCTTAACAAAATACTGAATACATCACGCCCTTAATTGATTACTGAGAACAAAAGAAAGGGGCGGTAGCCCGGTTGGCAAGGGCAGCGACCCATTGACCTGAACGTCGCTGGTTCGATGTCCGTCGCTGACAAAACCACCGACGTGTACACTAATGGCGGCTGGTGCACGGAAAAATCGCTCGTAGCTGCAATGTCCTCCAATTTCCCAAAATACATCTGGAGGTGCGGGGTCAAGTGTTCCGGTCTCGTCACTTGACTCGGTTCAAAATTACGGGACCGAAGTTCTTCGAGGTCAAGTCAGACTTCAGCCCTAGTGGTACCTCGCCTTAAGTGAAGCTGCTTACGACCTTTCGCCTTGCACCAAGGTCCTTCGAACTTGGTGTAGGCTTTCCTATACCAAGGGTATTGGAAACAACAAAAGAAATTGGTCGTATGGGTACTCACCATTGAAGTAAAGAGCTGAAATCACACTAAGATTCATCCAATATTATATGAACTAACATTGTACCGCAAACTGATAGCCCGGAAAAAAAAATGAAAATTTAAACTCGAGGAACGGTTTCTAACGAATTCTGATCGCTTTCGTACCATCGTAAAGCCCAAAAACTCGTGGGCGGAGAATTTTTTGTATTTTTACTGATATCTATAGCAATATCAATAGCACGAAAACTTCTCAATTTTCTATAATCACATTAGCATGTAAACAATACTGCGCGTTTATACACATGTTTATATATAAATAAGAGAGTGGGAAAGATATCCTTCACCATTTACTTAAATTTTCTCTGGATTCATTATTATCAACATTTTCTTAAGTTCATTTATATCCTTCAAGTGTGTACAGAACTCAGAAAAATTAGTATTTTTGTCGCAATAATTGACAATCTAAATATTTTATTACATGTCAAAAATAGGAAAAGCTTTTTTATTTTCTTAACGCTACCAAAAGAAGAAAGAAGTATGAAATCTGAAATAGAAACATTGAGACAAAAAATTTGGCTGTTGATATTTTAATATTTAAAAAACACACTTATTTATGTATTTCATTTTTAAAGATTCACACACACACACGCACACGCACACACACACACACGCACACACACACACACACACACACACACACACACACACACACACACACATATATATATACATATATTCAATGAGAGACAGCGACAGAATAAATGTCTATAAGTTACTTCAAAAGTATATGATTATTAACAAAACGTATCCAGATAATTTTAAATATAAGCACAATTTTTAGAAACTGTGAGAATGTAAGAAACAAATACAGTATTTAAAAAATATATATTAATTTATGAATTAAATTTTATTAGCCTGAATTAAAGTCATTAACTTGTTTTTTTTTTAAAGTGATTTATCTGTAATTCCAGTTGATATCAACTTCATGCAATGATTTTATGACTTTATTTGTGCACGTGAAAAGCTTTTTGCCACTGCTTGCCGTCTCTTTATTTTATTTTCAGAGGATCATCTCAATTTTTTTCACAAATGAAAATTTATCGCTCTAGTTTTCTTTAACAGCAGAAATTAAAACAACGTACATGAAATAATAAATTAACAAACTCAGTTTGATACTAATTTTGAATGAAATTATTTTAGAATTTCCTTTCTTTCAAAAATTACACACGAGATTTGTCGTATCCAAAAATTAATTAAAGAAAATTAATGCTGTAAACCGAGTCAGTTATCTACTTATAATTTTAAACTTCACAATAGTCGCCAGAGCATGGCAAACTTTCTGAATGTAATCAAGAGAATAGTTCGGCAAAGAGCGAGAATGTATGTCATATTCCTTGACCATGTTAAATGAAGTGTATCAGTGATAGCATTTGAAAGTTCACTGGATACTTTAAACAATGACCAAAGCTTGTCAAATAGTCCATCTCTTAATTACTGTTGCGTTGAAAAAAGATGTTCATATTCATCTCTACGCAACATTTCTAATAAAGTTCATTGCGCGCGCAATCATTCACTTTAAACATCCGCCGCACATGTCACGCAAATCAATTGTGTATAAACATTTCTCACTTTGTCTTTTTTTTTTATTATTTTTTCCTTGGCAACGATTGATGATGCCGCAGAGTTGAAGTCTTGCTCTCGCTGATTTTCAAGAGAAAGCTTATTAGGAAACATTGGACTTGGGTCATGGAACATGCATCATTACAGCAAAGTAGAGAACAAAAGAGCAGCAAGTGTGGCGGGTGCATGTTCCTTGCAAATGGGAAATTGAAACAATCCTTAGATGACTAATTTGCAAAACGTGACCAAATGCAAAAAAAAGAAAGGTTTTGCTTTTAGATTAACTAATACATATGAAAAAGCTAAGGAACAAATATGTAGAAGCAGAAACGCATTCGGATTGATTTTCCCACGAGATTTTTGTCAGTACTGTATGGGAATTCAATCGATCGTGTTTCTTATTGCCTCTTTAGTATCTAAAGAAAAATGTATTTGATGAAACTCAGTATAAATGAGAGAAAGAGATTTCTTATTAAGTGGTTTGAGTTTCAAAAATGTAAGACTATTTAAATGCAGGGGTGAAATACAGGGAGATATAGTCCAAACACTTGAATTGCTTAACTGCATCAGTTCGATTTTCCAGTTGAAAGATAATTGAATTAGCAAGTTAAAATAGGTAAACACTGAAAGAAATGTATATATAAAATAAAACTCTAAATAAAAATAAAAATAAATATAAAATAAAACTAAATATAACTCTAAATATAAAATAAAACTAAAATAAAGATTTGAAAATTTTTTTTTCACTAAGCTTAAGTTTTTAATATTGTTGAAAATATTTTTATCAAGAGATAATTTTTGTTTCATGTAGCTTAGATAAAATTAACAATTAAGAAAGATCTTTTTAAGAAAAATTTCTTTTAGAATATAACTAAAAATAACTAACTTTCCATAAAACTTCGAAGGTGAAACTATTTAATGAAAGCAATTTTTTTTTGACACATAGTGATTGAAATAAGTATCGAAAAGAAAGAGCTTTTGTTAAATATTCCTGTATTTTCTAGATTTATATATAGTAATATTGCACGTAAATCATTATACTTAATATTCATAATTATTAATATAAAATATACAATAGAATTTTTTTATAAGTGTAATTAAAAATATATAGTACTAATATAAACTAATAGATACTATTAACTGTAAAGTTGCAACCTTAAATTTATTGATTTTACTACAGCAAACAGCTTTATAATTATAAATATACAGTATTAATATAAACTAATACTTAATATTAACTGTAAAAATCCATCCTTAAATTTATTGATTTTATTATAGCAAACTATTTTAACAAATAAGGGCCTAAGAGAGAACTGCAAAAGAAGTACCACATCTCAAAGTATGAATATTAAAAAAGAGTTGCTCACATATAAAGTTAATAAATTACTTTTCAATAATTGGAAAAGTCTGTGACACAGTGACTTTGGTTTTCATCGGATATATTAAACAAAATTTTTTCACAGATCTGCGAGGTTTTTCTCATTCGCTCTCTACTATAGTATTATAATGAAGTGAAGTTCCGTACTTGTGTCTATAGGTATAATTCATCCATTTCGAGCTCTAATCTTTTTTTTTTAAAATTAGTGTATCTATAGTTCTGGTTATGCAGCAATTTATCTTTTAACGCGAAAAAAAAAATCTAACACTCGGTATAAGTTCTGACTTGAGGAAATAATGGGTATTTAAAGTTATGTTTGTAATTAGCGCATCTATAATCTTTAATCAATGCATCTATAGGTCTCGTTCTGCAGCACTTAACTTTTTTTCAATACGAAAAAAAATTCTCTAACACTTGGCTCAAGTTCTGACTTAAGGAAAGAAGGATGTATTTAAAATTATGTTCGCAATTAGTGCCTCTATAATCTTTAATCAGTTCATCTATATTTCTGGTTATGCAATTTATTTTTTTAATACGAAGAGAAAAAATTTTTCTAACCCTCGGCTAAAGTTCTGACCTGAGGAAAGAAGGATGTATTTAAAATTATGTTTGTACAGGATGTAATAGCACAGTAGAATACAGAGTAATCAATAGAAAACTAACAGCATGGGTTCAAACGAAACATTTTTATGTTCCCAACGAATGATACTAAAATCAGTGAGAAGCATGAATCCTCTACCGAAATAACACAGCTGCGTGTCGAGAAACCGAGCTGTTTCCCACATTAAGTTTCAAATGATTTCCACACCAGGAAGGAACCCATTCCCTCCTGCGCGTGTTCGTTTCCTCTAATAGAGTTTAAATTATTATTTCAGGAGTAAGAGTAATTTATTGCAGCATATATCGACTTAAACAGTGGCTCGAATTTACTGGCCGCACAGTAAATTGGTTGTTAAAATAGATGTACTAACACACGAAGAAATGATACGAAAAAGAAATAACACTCTTTAAACAGAAAACGTTTTACTTAAAACAGCATATACATCATGCAGAGATATTTTGATGCAATTTAAAATATTTTGAGGCTTTGTGATGGAGTTAAGTAAATCATATAAGAAAATAAGTCAGTTAGCTCTTTTTTTTTAATCCAGTGATTGCCAGCGATAAAATTTAGGCATAACAAGGCATATTACCTTTGCAAATGCATGAAACTACTTGAATCTACAAAATCTCACCCTGAATATCTCTAATTATATACATACATACATACACACACACACAAACACACACACACACACACACACACACACACACACACACACACACACACACACACACACATATATATATATATATATATATATATATATATATATACTTCAATAGTAATTAATGCATTTTCTAATTTCGATTAGAACATGTTGAATTCCAATTTTAAGAGTCAAGAATTATGACGTAATACATGTTTTAAAGAAACTCATTTTGTAATTCCACATAGGCTGAGAAAATGCAAAGCCTTCATAGCTTTTAATTTAGAGTAATAGAATTATTACAAACGTTTTGTGTAAGTTTTTTTAGATATGTTTTCACCCTTTTCCGTATCGGGCCTGAAAATTAAAATAAAATGACTTGAAGGGTTGATAATCTTTATAACTAGAATAACTCTAAATGCTTAACAAAACAGATATGCGTATAAAGACCATACAGCACTACACCACCCTGGCGATGAGAGCGAATTTCATATTGGGAATACCATACCTCACATTTTTTTCTACCTTACTTTAATGCTGACCTATGAGATGTTGGATATTTACACAACGTCTCAGGATGTAGACATACCACTTACGTAGTCACATGATTACTTGTTTTCTTTCGATAATGCAGATTTCCCCCCCCCCCCCTGTTATTATTCATTACACGCTTCCTAATGGTTCATTAAGGATATTTGCAACTGTCAAATGCCACTTTAACAACTGTCTGCCGGGAGCAGGGATCGAACTTGCGCCTCCAGACTTCGGTGAAACAGTCCCGACCGTAAAACTTACGATATAAGGAAATCTCAAACTATGAATTCCATACCTCACACGGTTTGATGCAGAAAATGATACTAATTTTTTATCAGAAGGACATACCTCTTTAAATCCTGATTTACGCCCAGAACTATAGTCAGTATATATAGAGGGCGTTAATCATAAGCATGTGCATCATCAAATTTTCATAAGCGATGATTGCTTGGATTTTGCATCAACACAAACGCACAACAGCTTGCATATTATGCTTGTGCATGTGTTTCTTACTAAATTAAAATCACAAATAAAACGTTTTGTAAAGAATAATTTCGGTTCCGCCATCCTAAGCACTCCCAATTACAGCATCTCAGGTAATATTTATCGCACTTGATACGTGACAAACATCCCTTATGGATTCACTAAATCAACTGAATTTCTCCCTTAACAACGACTGTCCTCGGAAGGGGAAAATTAATGATGTGTGCATGTTTTGTCTACTGCTCTGATAGCCAGTTAAAGAAAGTTAGCGTTCATGTATGAAATCAGTAAACAGAAGAAATCGCTATAAGCCTGAATAGTTAAAACACTCTCAGCGAACGACTACTTAGAAGATTCTATCACATTTTCTCCCACTTTCTTAGCACGAAATCAAGCATAAAAGAGTGTTATGCCCAAAAAAGGGTCACAGGTAATTGACAAGTAATGATGGTTATAACGGGAAATTTCTGTTGTATAGTTTTAGTTAGAAGCAAATGCAATCAAAGTGCAGTTCTGAGAAATGTTCCTGCAAAAAGAAAATGGCTTTATCACCGAACTTGATTGAGGAAACGCCTCAGTTATTTAGAAAAACAACTTAATTTAGATCCAGGGGGAGTGGACATTCAAATTTAAAATAAAAACATACACACGTATGTGTGTGTAGCTTGGTTTGTTCTTAATCAAAACATTCCGTGATACTGATTTCATTTATTTTTTCTTTTCCTGCTGGAAAGCTGTGGAGTTGATTCTTATTTATTTTATCATTCCGTATATTAAAAAAAAAAAAATGCCGTGGCAGAAATATGTTAATGTGCAGAAACATTTCAACGCATACTTGAGTTGATTTCCTAAGAAAATATATTAAAGGGGAGGAGTATATTTAATATCTTAATCACTAAGTGAAATATATATCATAGATTTTGAAATTATAGTAACGACAACTTGACAAGCAAGAGAATTTAGATCAATTCGTCAGCGATTTTTTAGGTTTTGTTTTGACGTCTCTGATAATCAATCCCGAAAATTTACACAACTTGGAATAAAATGCCGACTAGGATCTCCGAAAAGGCAAAAATTCAAAACTGATATTCAAATAAAACGGCACATCTTTTAAAGATTACATTTCATTCGAGAAACAAGTGTCCATCATCACAAACTCGAACAGAGCAAGACACTTTGCACGGAAGCAGTTCCAAGTAATTTTCAGCTGGCATTTGCCTCTTCGAGCAACGAGACAGGCCCAATCGAAAAAAAGGTTACTAACCCTTGCATTATAGGAATCAAAAAATAAAACGAGTAAAAGTCGCGGCGAGGTTGGTATCAATATTGGTAAACACTAGTAGCAAGCTAGATGCCTATATAATAACCTGCCCTCCCGCTCCCTCGGATATCCTGCTTGACCAATCAGGTTTCGACAAGGTCTATCATCAGCTATTTAAATCGTGTTTACGCCGCTGCATACGAAACGTCGACCAGCGCGCCCGGAAGGGAAGATAGAGCTCTTGATTCTTGGATTGTGGGTTTTGGTTTTTATCGAGACACTACGTGGAGTTGTGCGGAGAGTTGTTATTCTTTATGGCTTTTCGGTTCAGAAGTAGGAATACTGCATAAATGTTGGTTGGTTCAAAGACCTGTGCTCTCGGCTTAAGTCGTGAGTTAGTTGCAAGTGATTAGAACAACTAGCAGACGACAAAACGAACGGTTAAAAGTACAACCAGATGGGATAAAGGTTAAACCAGGCAAAATGATAATAGTTAAAAAAAATAAGAAAGAGAATGCGGTGCGAATAATTTCTCTTAGATGGAGGAAACAGTAGTATATCGGCATAATTCTTGTGACTCTTTTCTGAATTATATAGGTTATTAAATTACAAGATTTACGAGTTTTATTAATACAAGTTTTGGCTTTTAAGAAGGAGTTTAATTGAATATACGGGATTCATGAATCAAGAAAGATTCATGAGTAAGGACCTAGATTAGACCTTACTAATGATCTGCTATTGTATCCTTCAAATTGCAATTTTATAAGCAAAAAATAATAGGACTTATACTCATTCAACATAGGATTCAAAGTAAAGTGTTAAAGAAAAAATAATTTCTTACAGATGAAAATACTAATTAATAAATAATCAGCTAACCATGAAGTCACATTGTTATGGAGGGACACGATCTTCTCACGCGGGGCTACGCTGTAGGTCTCGGCCAGTTTAGCACTAGAGTCGATTCCGAACGGCTACAGACTTACGGCGAGATTCGAACCCGCAGACACTGGTTCTGAAATCTAGAGTCCTAGTCATATGACCATCACCAGACCCGGATAAAAATTATACACATACACATACGATAAATCAGTTTTAGAAACCAAATGAGATTAGAAGAAATAAACTACCGACAAGGGTGTTTATAGTCTCTACTCTTTTGGTCAAAACTTTGATCTGTATTCACATTTCTATATAAGGTTTGGCTCGAATGTTCAGGGAAAAACTGCTTATTGTCATTATTATTTTTAGAGGAAAATTTTATATTTGAATAAAAATTTTGACAGAGATGTGTTCGAGTTTAAGAATTCAATACATGTTATTGAAAATATATACTTTTTTTCCCAGGAGACATTTCAGAAAAGATTTCATTTATGCGGAATTAACACCATACTTCAGCCAGAGAGTAAATTTAAAAGGAAAATTAAGAGATGCAACATAACAGATACCAGATACTTTATAATGAATATTGTTCTCTGAGTTGCTTGATGCTTTTATGAATTTTCTTTTTAAGCTTTTTTAATAATCTTGTTCTTAAAATCGCCTACAATTTCAAGGGTAAATAAAAGTAAATGATAGTTGAAATTTCAAGCTCATGTAAACCCACATGGACAAATTACAGAGTTAAAGATATATTTCCAATATCACCAAATCTTGAATCAAATGCTAACATTTTGTAACACGTTTGGAAGTAGTTTGTGAAAAAGAAAATTTTAAGTATTCTTTAAATGCTAACGTTTAGGTTCATTTTCCACACGCTAGAAGACCAAATTAGCGGTTCATTCCTCATCTGTGAATTGACAAAATATTACTTAAAAAAATTGTTAAAAAATTATTCTAAGCAGATTTTTAAAAATTTGGTGATCAGTTACATAAAGGGTAATAATCATTTACGTCAAAATTTTCTATGCAGATTAAATATTTGAAATGCAATTTTAAAGTAGTTGTTTCCTATTCCCCTTGGCCGGAAGAGTACATTTTTTAAAGTTATAGTATAGTTCAACAATTCAAATCCAGAATTCATCAAAGCAACAGAGTTGTATGATTAAAATATATTATTGATAAGACAATTTTACTGCAAAAATTGAATTTTGTATGTTTTAGTGATCTTAAACCACCTAATAAACACAGAAAAGTATCACTATGCCAGTCTCCGTTTGATTTATCTACACAATTGTCTGTAGGCATGCTTGCATGAATAAATGACTTTTAGAGAATTTAGATTCATTAGGAATAAAGAGTAAGTATCGTGACAGTTTGTACTATCATTTCATTTTATTATTTTAATTTGAAAATTTAAATCGTGCATAAAGACCTAAAAAAATTATATTCAATATTTCTTAATTCGTATTTACTTAACCATCAAAGGGAATTCATGCTTGCGGAAAAACAGAGAAATGAGGCTCCTCAATACAAATATTTAAAGTAACCCTCCTTAAAACATGCAAGGCCAGTTAAACTGACCTTGCATATTTTAACGATCGACTATTCAGGCACGTCAAGCATCTGAACTATGCAAACTATTTTTGTACCAAAATTACTGGAATTCGGTCATCACAGTTAATTCCACTGCGATACAAAGTTATTTACAAATCATTTTAGCGAAAGGCCATTTGAACTGCTAGGTAACCAAAGAGTTCAAATATTGGCCTTTTAACTATGTTTGGCTAAAGCATTGTTAAAATATTGACATCTACTTCGTTTTTCGTGAGGGCTGAGAAAAATGATGGAAAGAAAGAAGACGAAGATGGTAAGAACAGATGCGTCTTGTCAGACGACAAAGAGGAGAAGTAACGCCCTCAATGTCGGCGGCCTTGCACGAAGGTGACATCATAAGTAAACAGTTGTGGTTGCATAGAAGAAAAGAGAAAGGCTCGTTCCATTATTCTAGTGAAAGTAGGAACTACTTTAAAATAATTTAGCATAACGCTGTGATCTCTCAGCTGTAGGGTGTGATGTCTATGAAGGACAACTGTCAAATGCTAAGAGTAAGTGGGATTCATACTGCGCTTTTTCAAGCTTTACCAGTTTTAATTCAAATATTCAAGGAAAAAAGTAAATAATGTCTATTAAAGGGGTAGGTTAAAGGAGCATGGAAAACAAATGAGAATTAAATTTTAAAATAGCAAAATATTGATTACTCTTATCTCGAAATACATCAGCAAGTTAACATATAAGCTTTATTTACCAGTCCTACCACATGGCTCATCAATCAGCTTTATAATCCGAAAATGAAAAAAAAAATCCTGATGTTGCATTTTACCTTAAGGTGTCATCACTATTTTTTTTTCAATGTGGAGGTAATTGTTGCGAAGACATTCGCCTATAAATCACCGCAGTTTTGCTGGCCATTTTACTTTGGGGGCGCCATATAGGTGGACCAGAATTGCCTCCTATGAAGGGACGACACAAACGGAGGCATTTTAGTGGCGCCTCTCCAGGATTCGATCCAAGCACCCTCAGCACCGAAAACCAGCGCGCTGTACCACAAGGCCGCCACGGCCCAGGTGTCATCACTATAAACTAATACACTTTTTTTTAGAGTGAGGAAGGGAAGTTTTTTTTATAAAAAGATGTGCTGAAAACACATAAAACCCAATACATTCACCATTATGCCCAAACAATAGATGTTGAAGAGCAATATTTAATTAATGACATCTGAAGTCAACATGCCATGTATTCATGTAAAAGTAGTAAAGCGGCTATGTGGTTGTTGCTACTCAGCCTATTTTCTATATAAACGTAAGAAAGTTATTAAGCATAAGTACCAGTTGTACAATAAATAAACATGGCTCTATTTCTTTAATAAGAAAATAACGTGTGGAATTATTCCTCTGTATTACATTTAAATCCCCTGGATTATCACTCAACTGAGTGGTTTCAGAAGTTATGGTCTATTAGGAAGCTCATATAAATCTACTTGCTCTCGACCTAATAATATCGGTCCAAAATTTTTAATTTAAAAAAATTTGTGCAACAAATTTTTAAGGTATCTGCCTTGAAAATTTCAATTCATATATCGGTTTTCATCTCAAGATCCCTAACAGCTGATTTTTTTTTAAATTTCCTTCATGAATAACGTCCTTCTTAAACACTGCCAAAAACCTTTGTAAAGTTTACTTGTCATTACATTCTATATTACGTAGGTAAGCTGTAAATACACATTACTTTATGACATAACAATTCATAATAAACAAATCTTCTAAGATAGTAATGAGCTGAATTATGCCCTGGATTTTCACGACACTGAATAAACAAGAGTAGGTGCAACTTAAAAGCCTTTACTCTGAGAAAGAAGAGCTTTATGCTTAGTCTTTTAGACACTGCTCATACAGGATTTTTCCAGTTCCCTTTTCAAGTCGGGAAATTTTTTTTCTATGCATGCAATAAATAGCCTAAACTAATTTAATATTAATAAAAAAGAAATTTCTTTGATAAAAAAGCTTCACTGATTAATTGTTTAAAAACAATTTAATCTACAGAAACACATACAAATAAGCCACAGTTTGAATTGAAATTAAAATAAAAACCGTTACGACAGAATGATAATGTTTTCATCAATGACTTCAACTAGGACATAGTATAACGTATACAGATGAACCTGGATTAAAAGTTGATTTACAAAAAACGGCACTAAGATTTCAAATGCTCATATGATTTTAATTTTTTATATTTTAAATTATGCATGTCTCTTTCTGAAAAGCACAAAGTATTGATAATTATAGCCAAAAATAGTAAGCAATCCTTTGATGCATGGTTCTCAGCTGTTGATGGTAGAATTTCTACCCTGACAGCTGGTGTTTCTTATATAGCATCTTCATTCTACTAGTTTCATTCTGATGCTAAAGTGGCATGACTGCCATGCAAATATATCCTCTTTTGACAAAGTCGGAGTGACATTAAAGCTGTCGGCAAAAGCAACTTTAAAGGCAAACAATGTATTCCACCAAATGATATGTAACAAAGGAGGATAAGAGCCGCATCCTGCTACTAATGAAGATATTGTTTCCATACAAATACATCTTATCTTCTTTGTTCCCAAAAGCTTTTTGTCTTTGCCTCTGTTGACGTACAAATTGTAGTACACTCTTAAAAGTTTCTTTGTACACGAGTATCTATCTTTTGAAAAAAGATTATACAACCAAAGAGGAAAAAAAAACTAAATTATAAATCAAACTTTGAGGCTTCAATATGATTTTATGTGATGGATTTTCTGACAGCAACCGCATGATGAATAATCAGTGTTTTTCCAAAAAGTGTGGTATGTAGATGTATTCTAACGCAAATGAAATTGTACGAGTAAACAAGAAACAAATTTTTAAATGGTTTTGGGTCATAACCTCATACACTTGCAAATAATATTAGAAGGATTATTCAAAGAGCCTTAAAAATAAAAAAGAGCCAAATTTCTTTATGTATAGATATATAGAAGGATTTTCTTACATATATACAAATAAAAAATTGACAAACTTAAATAAAAGGAATAATGACTCCCCCCCCCTAAAAAAAAGCCAAAAATATGCAGTTTCTCTCTATTCTAAAAGAAAGTAACTGGCGCTGCCGCAGCCGCAGCCGCCGCCGCCGCTGTCAAAAGCTTGTCACGTTATCTCCTCCGAAACCGCTGGGGGTATGGGGTCGAGACCGATACCAATCGATGCAGAACAATGTGGGGAAGAAAGTAAGACATGTCTCATATTCGTCGGACTTTAAGTATTTTTTTTATTTTATGTTTTGTGGAAAAATATTGACTTTTTCATGTTCAGATTACGATAACTCGCCAAAAAAGGATCGTAGATTTTTTTTTTTTTACAATCTAAGACTACAGACATTTCTCCTTCAAACAAGACGTCATTTGTTTAAAAATAATTTAAAACAGACTGATATTTATATTAAAATTGAAAACTCACTTTTTGGAAAAATTTATGCGTTTCGAGATATATAAATTTGATGCTCTCAGACTTATTATGTTACAAAGAAAATATTTCTATCAACTGGAAGATGAAAGCTTTCTCATTCATATAAACTACATTTCAGGTCTCTATCTTAAAATTTCGATTTTTAATTGAATTTTAAAGAAATACTTCAAAAAAATCTTCTCATTCGCTTCCTTTGAAAGAAGATCCAATTTTTCACCCGTAGGCAGGGCTCATCTATTTCGCTGGGAGGGGGGGGGGGAGCTTCAACTGTAAACAAATGAATGAATCAATCGCTGTAAGCAACTATTGAGTCATTCATTCACTTGATTCACCAGAGGAGCGAGCGTAGCGGGCCTAGGGGCGAAGCCCCTAGTATTGTTGAAAATACTTCACTCCACATTACCGCATAGGATCCAGGTTAAAATCTATGCTAATGTAAATATTAGTAAAGGGGATGCGTTAAGAGAACAACGGAATAAGAAACTAATGTTGAGAGGCATTTCAACATTATCCTACCTTTTTATATAGCTTATTGAAAATATTTTGGTTGATTAAATACGTTCTTTCATGACCGTAAAGGAATTAATTTCCTAGAGACCACAACAGCTCCTTCGTTGCTTGTAGAGAAAAAAATATTTTGGTAACGTTGAAAATTGTCTTTATGATTCTTTACTGCTAAATATTGCAACTTCTTCATAACTCTTATAATATGAAAGAGTGAGATGTTTTAAGTTTTTTTAATTCGTATGCATGTTTAAGTCCCTTTTCTGAGGGTTAAGTCACAGTTTATAAAAATTGTTTGATGTTTTACTGACGTCACTCACTAAGGAAAAGACTAGAGAGTATCTTGTTTTCAAGCAAGTATATTTTTATAGGAATACCCATACACACACACACACATATATATATATATATCTAGATACATACATACATACGCACAAATTTAAGTTTATCTTTAAATAACGACACTCGTAAAATACTGAAAATTAGTCGCCACTCAGAGTTCTATAACTAAGAGTCGTGATTTTTTTAAGTAGTTATAATTATTTAAACTCATTAAATTTAAAATTTAAGTAGAAAAGCCAGAAAGATCTGGCAGTCCAATGATATTAGAGAATTACAAAGTAGTATCTCGTCTTAGAGAATAAATAAATATATAGGAATGTAACTAAAAACTTTTGTTATTTATTCTGTAAAAAAACAACTAAACTTTTATTATTATATTTCCCTTAATTTGGTAGAAGAGGGATAACACGTAATTTAGGAATACTCTGAGCCCCCATTAACTTTGAAGAATAATTTACAATTACTAAAATTCCTTCTTTCTTTTCAAAAGTAATGCTGTATTTCATTTGAATCGTAGAGGGAATTTAAATAACTAAAGCAAAATCTGTAGAGCTTCTTTTTACAAACACTATTTCCAGAGATGGTCGGCAATCAAAATTCTGGCAGCTGAAGCCAAAGTAGTTGCTAAATACATTATGAATAGAGAACAAAGAACGACACTATCCACACGCCACGTCGCGTGCATCAGCTCTTAGCTTTGTTCTTCGCAGCTATGCGCCATTTATTATCCATTTTTGACTGATAAAAAAGTGCCTTTCTTATATCAAAGCAGACAAGGGGACGTCCTCAAAGATGCTGTGTCAAAGAGTTTGGAATTAATCATTATGAAGCTTACACCAGGAATTTGACGCTAATCTGGCAAAACTATCGACAACAAAAATATTGTAGACTATGATCGTCAAAAGCGTAAACCATTTTATTCGACATTCAAATCTTTTAAGGTAAATACGCAATAATTCAGCTCAAACATCTATAGCTTAGCTTAGTCTCTAAATTTATTAAAAGCATTGAAAGTTTTTCTGTGAATATTTGTGATACTAAGAACATCTCACCTCTGTAAATCCCCTCACTGTAATTTCATGAGTTGTACAATTTTGTAAGTCCTTCCTTATAAATTTCAATAAAAAGGGTCTTTTCAAATAAATCTGTTTGTAAAGAATTTTCTCTAAGAATGCGTTCTAACAATTTATAACAATCAAAGCAATTATTTTTTGGAAATGAGTCTGTGTTGTTCTAAAACATTGTCTTTTGGGAAGAACTGAAAGCTTTGGTCGCAGCCTTGACTCTTGATTCTTGATGCTATAATGTCCCTTAAACATTATAAACTATTCATCATGGCGAACAATGTTTGGTGATCGAGCTTTTACATATTAATCATATCTGTGTCATACCAGGGGAGTACTTATTATCACAGACATATTTACTTGAATGAAACAGAAGTGACGAATGTTTCAGTAAAATATTAAATTTTGAATATTTTCTTAGAGTTGGGTAAATATGAAACGCAATAGAAGGGAATATATTAAAATCCATGATAAAAATGGGTTTACATATCCATTAAACCTTTGGAGTCCGCGGTCTTTCCACCTTGATTCGAAAGCAATCTTTACCCCCGCTCTTGACCTTGGGAGATTGGAATTAAGCGTCAGAAATAACAATTTGTTCTAAAAAAAAGAAGAGGTATGAAACAACTAATTAGATGGCCCTCAACAAAAAGAAATCAGGCTAAAACTTCGAAATTCCAAAGCGTTAAACTGGAACATGATGCAGAGGAAAAAGTAACAAGTTTCTTGTTTTATTTAAAACCTTTTTCTTTTGCCTCTGACAATTCTATCATTACGATGCTTTCTTTTCATGAACATAAAAGGAAACAAAGAATAGTTGTAAAGTGAAAAAAAAGGAAATAACTAAACTCTCTCTTTTTTCAACAGCTAAAAAAAATCCTCTGAATTTAGCACGCAAGGACGAACTTAAAGGTCATTTTAAAGTAGCAAAGAAAGTAACTTAAAGCCCCAAGGTAAATAAAAATATTTTAAATGTCGAGAAACGAATATAATAAGATCCTCTGTTGATCTATTCGCAATAAATTATTCAGAACAACCACTTCTTGGAACTGCCCTGTTTTCTTTTTCATTCTACAACTGATTGTCATTGCCCCTTTCGATAGATAAAGTCCATTAAATGGCAGCTGGTGCTCTGATTGATAATCGAAAACAATTTTCAAATTATAAAGTAATAGTTGTAGTGATTTGTGCAATTTGATGTATTCAGGAAAACAAGGTATTGTATTTTCCCACAGTATAATAATAATTTTAAATTAAAAAAATTCTTTAAGTCCTATCAATTAATAAAATTGTCTTAAATATTTCACAGATTGTTTTAGAGATTTGAGAGAAGATTTGACAAAATTCGATAACTTCTTTTTTTTCCTTTTATAATACACTCATATTTTTAATCACTGAAACCAAGAACTCTAAAACTGAAAATGTCAGCACAGTATGAAGTCAACATTGATGTACTATTGAATTTTAGGGGGAGGAAATTTTTTTATTATTAAACTCATTGAAAACAGTTATTTTGGCAAACAAAGACTAAAATTTGACCAATTAAGGATATCTAAAATAAGGTCTTATTCAGCTGCAGTGACTTTCAGACGGCCAGAGAGACATGAATACAGACAAAATTCTATAACAACAATAGTTTCCTGCTCTACTTGAACTCAAAACTAAATTTAAAAGCAGGAATATAACAGATCACCTCGCTTGCGAGTATTTTTTATCCAAAGGTCATACGACTTACTCCTAACATGTACTTCTAAATCTCACACCCAACATTTTAACTCTCACAGATAAATTCCTTCACTAAGCACCAAAGCCACCGTACTAACCACTTATGGTTGACTGCTGGTTCACAGGGTTGGCTGGCTACGGCAACTACAACGTCTTCCATCAAGATCCCATATCAGCAGCTTCCACTCTGGCTTGGAAAAAATCCCTCCTCTGGCTCGTTGCTTTCGTTATTCTACCTAAACGTTATTCTACGTATTTTTGTGAAATAATGCCCGGTTTCTTTGCATAACGTTACAAGAGTGAGCTACACGCAAAGTTATTGAAGAATTTGCTAGCAGACTTCCGCAGACAGAAAAGTGAATTAAAAAAAAATACTTAGCATCCAGAGTATGAAAACGAAGTACCTTACAGGGTGTAAAAATTATCCTCTTTGCTTGTTGAAAAATAACTTAAAAGCAATGACGTTAAAATGTATAAGTTCGCATGAGTTCCCGTCCTATAATTCCATTTCTTATAAAAAAGTTTGCAGTATTTTAGGAGGTTTATGAGTTTAACATATTAATATCCATATCAGCTGAAGATTGGGAAAAGAGTGAATAGCAATATATAAATCCATATCAAGTGTTTTCCATCGTCTTTCAACTAACAGTATGTGAGTGATGAAAAAGCCAATGCTAGTTTGTTTCCATTTTTTACACCATTTTGTTAATGATAAAACCTCCATCACTTTTATCACTGCTTGCTGATACGACACGGAAAACCTTCTTTAAGGATCTAATAATATTTAACTTTAAATAAAATTTCTGTTAAATGTCATGATTACTAAACTTTGAATTTCACCCTCTCGTGTAAACGGTCTAAATATGATAAAAAAATTTGATGTTTTGACGAATGATTTTGTTACAATCAACTGACGAATAAATATGTATTACACACACACACACACAAGTTAAGTGAACTGTTTGCTCCTTTCAGAAAAAGGATGTGAGACCTTCACATTTTTTTTAAAGCACAATTCTGACTAAAATACAGGTACGCTTAAGACAGCTTAAATATTAAAAGTTAGCGACAAACATACAGCTCTCTTTCATTGTGTTTCCTGTATAAATATTTCATATGCAGTCCTACAGATGTATACAGATAAAGCTGCATAAACATATTTTTAAGGGAATATATTTATAAAAGATATGCATATTCTTATATTTATCATAATACTTTTATAAAGCTGGAGGGTAGGAACATTCCTTTCTCCCAATTATACGGTCAACCTTTTCAGCTCTTGAAATTGCATCAGTAGAACAACCCATTTCAGCTTTGGGGGATCTTCTCACTATTGAAAATGTGTAACTAGTGGTTGTGTGTGTGTAAAATAGATTAATCTGGCAAAGCAGAATAGATTAATCTTTATTTAGTCGTTGGATGTTTGCAACATCAAATGCATTTAAGATTACTCTCTGTTAGTCGATCTACAAATAAAATTCTGCAATATTCGTAGAAAATTCAATGAAAATTTTCCACATTAGAACAAAAAAATTAAGACAGACATCATCAAAATTAGAAAACATGCTTTTGAGCAATCAATATAGTATTATATATATATATATATATATATATATATATATATATATATATATATATATATATACACGTATAAAAGTTTATATTCGGTGAAGTACAAAAAATAATTTATTTCTTAATCCGTTAAGTAATATACAAGTAAATGGACACCATAAAATATTCTGGCATAAGAAAAATTGAGGAGGAGAGATAAAATTTATTACTTGGAAAATCAAAGGAGTAGTTCAACTCATTAAAAAGCAATACTTCGCGCCTACAAAATTCACAAATTCGCATGATCATAGTACATGCATCTTGAAAGCACTCATATGGATTTAAGCAACAGAAAAAAAAATGTGCAAAGCCCTTAGCTATCTACAAATAACCGCATGTTTTTATTAGGTATATAAATGTTAAGTATTTCATATTTCTCAGACAATATTTTTACAAAGAAATTTTTATATAATCCACCAGTTCGTTGTTCAGTCTTATCTTCAGACATTTCATCATTATTTCTTTTTGCTATTTTGAGTTATGCTTCTTATTACACTTACGAGAGCGCAATAAATTCTTCCACGCATCTTTCCCTTGTCTGTGAGTTAATCATTATTTGGAATGCGATGAATTAATGAATTTTTATATGTTGCTTTTGATTATTAATCATCTCCATAACAGTACATAAGGCTTTTAATGGGTATTAATTACTACAAATACACATCTAAACATTTATTCTAGATTATGCCCTTTTCATCGCAATAAAATAGATTACATGAAAAATGAAATCTTTCAATCTCGCGAATTAATTTTAGCCATTAGTGAATCCCATGTACATTTGTACATGCAAATTTATTTTAATCTCTACGTTGGTCCAACACTCGCGTTCATATTAATAAGGCAAAATATTATTAATTTAACGGGTGAATAACTGTTTGGAATAATAAAAAAGGCATTTCTCAAGCATACAAGAATACATTAGAATACAGTTAAACAAATAGCATATGTGAAGAAGGAATTTTAAAAAATATCTTTCACTAATTAACCACATTGAGGTTTTAATACCATCATTATTTTCTTTTCGTCCATCACGCATTTAAAAAGATCTGTACATCATTTTAACCATACTATATGATACGTTACAAACTAAAAAATTTTACAGCATTTTTAAAAAATCCGTTAATACGTACATTTTAACACTTTCAAACTGCATCTAAAATGCAATTTTTTTATTCTTTTATTGTTTTAAATTTTCATGATATGTTTACTATGGTCCTTAGATTAAATTATACATATATTATTTAAACATCAAGAACGAGAGTAAAATACAAGAAAAATTAACCTTAACTTACGGGGGCCCATTTTTCCGATTCCCTCTTTAGAACGAGAAATTTAGTACCCCTTTTGTAAGAACGGCCATTAAGAGGGATATATATATATATATATATATATATTCCTTCTTGGGCTCGTATTCTTGGGATACATGCCATCCCACCCCGTAAGGAAAAGTTTAATTACAAAAATTAAATACATATTATTAATTGTTTATTTATTTATTACAAATGCCCAAAAGATTGGCTATGGCGCCATTAGTTCTCTTGCTTTCCAATACCTTTGAACTTTACAGTTTATGAACAAAAGTGCAGAGCACGAGTCCAGATGAGTAGCATCAAAAATTTGATCTTGGTCGCACTAAGGACATAAGGGGGAGCTCCAAAATTTGAGCCGGTGAAAATATACGAGCAAAATATTATTAATTGTAAACTTTGGCATCTAAACCTTTCCTGTTTGAAAACATTTTTCATTCGCAACGGCCTGTAACGTTTATTGTAAGAGTTTCGAATGGCTACTCAAAGGAGTTTTATAACATTAGTTATGTTTACAGTTCTTTAATTTTGTGTATGTAGTCACTTCAAAGAAAATTACTGATGCACTCCTTTAACTGTAATTTGACAAACATATTTATATTCCTCTGTCTTGTATTGAAATCAACTTAAAGAAAGTGATTCTTATGCATAATGATAATATTCTGCAGAATTTATTCCATTCAATTTTAAAACTTTTAATTTCAATTTAATCACTCAGAAGTATAGATTTAACTTCATTGCAACAAATATATGTCCCCTTAGAAGACCTATATGAAACTGTGCATTATACATGAAGAAGCCAGTCTTCCATTTAATGCTAATTGCCCAGTCTCACACTCTTTCTTCCTACTCATTTATAATTTAGATTTTATTAATAAGTTGCTTGTATTTCTCCTAGTAAATTAATTTAAAATTAAATAATTAATTAAACCATAATTTTTCATCCAAAAGAGCAAGCCTTAATAAATAATTTGCTCTAAGACCATGTCTAATTAAAAATAGCACTTGTAAAAAGATAAACTTATCTCAACACTTTAAAGAAATATATTTAAGAAAAAAAAAGAGTGAAAAAAAACTATTTGCAAATTGATTTAAATGTTTTTTGAGGCATTTACGTAAATTTCATAGTTTTCAAGCGTGGGATTTTCTCTCTTGTCTTGGACAGGCATATCATAAGAGTTTGGTGATGCTTTTTGTTTTGTTATTGAATTATGAAATCACTTGAAAAGCTGATATGTAAAAAGAATTTCTGCAAAATAAAACTTTATTTAAGTTTATTAGTTAGTCTATAAAAAACCCGGTCAGAAGGAACATATGCTTTAAAAATATATTAGAAAACTGCATAACAACTTATATAAATTTATAGTGTTTATACAATAAACCAAATTCTACTTTATTGAATAAATTTATAGTTGAATGTCCAAATCAACAGATGTCTTCATATGTAGGTAAATTTATTTTTGAACGTCTGTAAACAAAATATACCTCTAACGAAATTAAATTTCGATTATTTATTACTGAAGCAAAAAAATTCGTGGCTTTCATAAAAATGTATAAAAGCTTTAAACCCGGTTAACCAAATATATGGTTTCATATATTAGAAGTCATTACTATTTTTATCTGATTAAAAGAAAACAAAAACACGTTGCTTTGTCAAAATATCACAATCAAAGAACTGTTTTCATTTAAAATGCAGATTTTGAAAAAAATGTATGTTTAGAGTGATTAAAAAAAATTTCTTCGCCCAGAACAAAATTTAAGTATGTCAGAATTTCTAAAGAGAATGAAAAGTTTTGTGAAAATTTAAATGAAACTGAAATAGCATCATAACTTGAAAAAAAAATGCTTTAGAAATGTAGATGGATGCCATTTAACTGTAAATTACTTTTGGTACATGTGAATGTACGTATTTTAAACAAACTTGCAGCACTTCTAAGAATTCCATCCCCTGCAAGTGTTCACGTACACAAGCCGAGTCGCATGCTAACTCCCAAAACCCATTGGATACTATCGCTTTCTTTCATCCCTGTCACGTGCTCGATCTATCTCAACCCTCCACTTGCATTGTCTGCAAAAACCATCAACGATTTCTTTTTTACATCTTTTTTATGACTCTTCCAAATAACAAAACGCCAAACAGTTCATTAGATAAGTCCGGCCAGGTTGCTTTCAAATCGTACATAGGCTGACAGAGGAGCAGATTCAGGGGTCTGATAAAGAATTTTTTTCTTTTAATTTTGTCTTTAGAAGTATGTCCTAATGAGAAAACAATTCTCTGCAGTTCTGTCTCTTAGCAATAAGTGATAAGTATGCAAGCTAGATACCACCATTAGCGCTGCTAACATACTTATTAAAACGGAGGGAAGAAGAATGGAACAGTTCCATGTGGCAGTACAGCCATCTTCACTTTTGTTTATAGGTTGCCCTTCAATGTGGTTATGGTATCAAAGAGTGAAAATGGAGTTTTATGAGTAAAATGGAGTGCCATAAATGTAACTACGTAAAGTGTTTTATTTTTCTTCATCTTCTTGATTTTGTTTCTATTCCTTTTACTTTCAACCAAAGGAAAGGGAGAGGAAACAACGTAAAATGCATAGTTTTCTCAGTGTTTAATATGAAAGAAAATATTTAATGCAATATTCTTGAGACTGACAATGTAAAAATTTTCAGCGGATCTAAGAATCAGGGGTTCAGCGAGAAATTATTGTTTCTTATAGAACATAACTCTAAAGACATTCTTTTTATTCCTTTTACTTTCAACCAAAGGAAAGGGAGAGGAAACAACGTAAAATTTATCGTTTTCTCGGTGTATAATAGGAAGGAAAATATTTAATGCAATATTTTTGAGACTGATAATGTAAAAATTTTCAGCGGATCTAAGAATCAGGGGTTCAGCGAGAAATTAGTGTTTCTTACAAAACATAACTCTTTTTATTCCTTTTACTTTCAACCAAAGGAAACGGAGAGGAAACAACGTAAAATTTATAGTTTTCTCGGTGTATAATAGGAAGGAAAATATTTAATGAAATATTTTTGAGACTGATAATGTAAAAATTTTCAGTGGATCTAACAATCAGGGGTTCAGCGAGAAATTGGTGCTTCTTATAGAACATAACACTAAAGACATTAAGTAGGGGATGGACCAGAGAAGACAATCAAATTTGGAGGTTAATTTTAAAACTTGTACCTAAAACATGAATATTAAGATTAAAATTATTCATCCTTAGACTTAAATATTTTTTCTGTAGAATATTTTCTTCTTCGGGGAAATTTAATACGTCATTTGTTAAATACAATAGTATAAATATGTAATCATACAGATATGAATTAAAAAATCTAACAAAAATTCGCATGACATTATTTTCGACATCAGATTCACATATTAATCTTCTTTATTAGCATAAATTCTGTTTATAACTTCATTTATTACATAAAAGCGGTTCTTCAGTCATGACACAGATAAGGAAGTAAAAAAAAGTATTATTCTCAGAAATGTTACTATGGTAACAAGTAATGTTGCTATACAGAGGTTTCAGGGGAATGGAAACCACATAGAAATATCTGCAGCAGCGTTTTCAAATAGTGCCTCCTTTCACATTTCATAAGCTTTTATTAGAAAATCTCCATCTATTCAAGGTTTTAAAGGTATGAACATGGTCTAAACTTTAAAATATAGTTATCTTATGTTTAAGATTCATAAATTTCTTTTTTTTTTTATAATAAAATATGTGAAGATGTTTTATCACACTTTTCAAAGGAATGTACTTTTCTGTCCTAATCAATGGCTTGCAACAAAAAGCAAATGATTTTTTGGAGAGTTTTAGAGCAGACATAAACAATATTTTATGTTTGGTAATTTAATTTTTGTATTTCATTTATTTTCGCATTATATAATTATAAAATTTGCTCTCACTAAGAAACAAAATTATAAAACATTGAAAAAATAAAGAGGTTTTCATAGAAAAAAAAGAGTGTTTATTCGTTCGTTGGATGATTTAGAGCAGGGGTGGGCAGACTTTTCCAGGGTACGGGCTACTTCTAATTTTTTCAAGGTGTTGCGGTCCACCCAGTGATGTAGGTGTGGTGAGCTAAAAAAAGGGTCTACAATATTTATTATAATCTAATAATAAATACGGAATGTGTACTTATCTACATAACTACAAGAAAAAAACTTACTCTTTTAAAACTGCATTTAAAGAAAATCGCGTCGGTGTTCATTAAATATGTTTCTTTTAGTATTCGCGGCTTAGGTTTTAGTAAAGGCGGTCACCCCAAAATGTCTTGGTGGTCCACCGGTCGATCGCGATCGACTTAATGCCCACCCTTGATTTAGAGGGTATTGAGATATCAAATTTATTTAGTACTAAATTTATTTAATTAAAAGTATAAAGTGAAATATTGTGTGACTAATCACAATACCAAAATCCCCAAAACCAGTTACTAATCAGTCCTTATAATATTCCTTATAATCCTTATGATATTCTCAATACTTTTAGCTACACATTCCTGTGTAAGCTAAATAAATATAAAACATGCGCATGCTCATCATGTGATGCCAAACGAGTATGGAACGGTAATGCATTATGAAAAAGTTAACATTTCAGTTTAATTTATTTCCTTGATATTAAAAATGTGCAATCATAACGACAACCTCTTTTTCCGATTGGAACTTGTTTCCCTTGAAATATTTTGTATATTAGCAAAAATTCCGCAAAGCTAACACTTCACCTAAATAATTATTTCTATTTTTTTATTTTCTTCCAGAAATCGTTCAAACGAGATTGAAACAGCATTAAACCATAGAAAGAATGGGAAGACAGAATAATAGGTCGAGCTCTGTTCCGAATTTATATCAATGCGAAACAAATGACACTTCAATGCATGATGTCATATCAAAATTTAGAGCCTAAACACATGCTAATAAGATGTGAAGCAGAAAAACACGATTCTTTTGCCCTTAAATCAGGGTGGGGAACTGGACTTTCACCTCATTATAAAAGTGAGCACCGGTCGTAGGGTGTGTTGGTAAAGTTTTGTCTTTTGCTCAGCATTGTGTTTTCTTGTCCATGACCTATTTTAATGCACTCAATCTGTTGTAAGCTACGATTAATACCGCGTAAAAGATAGTTTCTTCGGTTTTATTCAAACACCATGAATATGGCGGGAGGAGATGGTCTTGTATTTCAGTCCTATCAGATAAAACTAGAAACTTGTCACGCCTTGGTTCGCCCAGGAATGGATATAATATAATTGGTTGAATAATGCAAATACGAAGTTTTATCAAAAAATTTTTTTTTATATTGACAAAATAAAAGTGCCTTTTTCCTCATTTGAATTCACATTGTTTAAGCTCAAAAATCTTGAATGCAATGCATGACCTGACAGTTTTAAACCAACAATGAGTAGAATTTATATTTTTTTTCATTTTCAAACTTTACATAAAGCTCAGGTATTTAGAGCTTCTCTTCTATCACCGCCACTTCATATGGCATATTTATTCTTCTGAAATGAAATATATTTAATCTTCAAGTGTTATTCCAAATGGACTAATTATAAATCTAAGAATTCGATTAAACAGCTTGTCTATCATATTTGAGTCTGATATTGTACGAGTCACAATGACAAACTTTACCTTGAAATTCTTATTTTGATAAAAATTATAAAATACATTTCTGTGTAGCAATGGATGGGTTTTTTACAGAAATTTTTTCTTTCAAAATTACAATTCAAAAATAAAATTCATGATATCAGTTTGAAATTTATGCCAATGATGTTTTTCTCTGCAATCCAGCGAATCGGTTATAAACACATTTCTTACACGTGTATATGATTATATATTTATATATATATATATATAACATGAAATTAATTTCTTCGTCAAAGAGATAATTTTTCCTCCTTTTGTTTCGTTTATCGATACTTTAAAACATATTATTGTTTTTCATCATATTTTTAATTAAATTGGCAGTAAACATGAAAAAATACTCTAAAGTATAATTAGCCTTAACCAGAAAGAGGGCTTTACAATAAAATGACGATTATTCTCAACTTTGTGTACAAAGAATATTTCAAAAATAATTTTCCTGAAATCCCATACACAATAATAAATATATAAATAATTTACATGACATTAAAATTATGCTTTGAATTTTCTACTAAATTCATTAATCATTATTGCTATAGTTGGGAAACTAAACTAATAAGGTTGTGAAATTATAGACTTAAATTGTGAGCTCTTTATATAAAAAGAGCCGAGAATTTTTCTTCTTCTGTATATTTGTGAACCGAAGTGCAACTTTCGCTGAAAAGTCTTTGACCCAGTAAAGGTGGGATGATACCCCTTTAAATCAGTGGTTCCCAAACGGTGGTCCGCAAGAACCTCGGGAGTGGTCCGGCACCACATTAAAAAAAGTTGGAAAATAAATGGGGATTTTGAAAGCAATGTTCGCTGAACTAGATGGGCCGAATATTTCCAATGACTATCAGGTGTTGAATTAAAATTTCTTAAAGGTTTAACTAATTATTTTAATATTAGAATATGATACGTTATAATGTGAGTACGTTAATCATGTATCCCTTTTGCTTGAGGGATATTCTATACCCCCGTACCCCCTCAAGTTGGTGGGTGGTGGTGGTGGCCCGCACAGGGTTCAATTTTTGGCTTAGGGGTCTGCAGACTACGGGCTTAGTAATCCGCAAACTTCTACCACTACTGTAAATAATGCCTCTGTTTTAAAGAGATGATCTATCCCCCTCTCCCAAGCTCACTTACTTAGGAATTAGAAATTTAAATAGCTGTAATGTAATTTTAAAATTATACGCTTCTAAAATCAACAGCATACACTAAATACCTCTGAAGTAGGTGAACCAAATCAAGATGGCTCAACCTGACGGTCTGACAAAGAACTTAGTTGCCTCGGGCTCCCTTTTTTCAAGGATACCTAACGCCAGACAATGCAAAATCAGTATTACAAGATATAAAAAAAATCGACCCCGGTCACAGCTAAAACTCCTCCCCACACCAGGTGCATTTGGACTTGAACCTTTGCGAGGTACATCGGAGGCATAGAACTATCCTAACGTTCAAGAATAAACGGGGAGACTGCAGCGGGAATTCGGCATACCTACAAAAGCTCACCCCTCGGTAGGAAAAGATTTTAAGGGACGATTGTGGGGGGGGGGGGGGGGGAAAGTAGATCTACCATGTATTTCCGGTGTACCTGTAGGGAGAAGAGATTCAAAAAGTGGGTTAGAACTCGAAATCTTACTATGAGATAGCTGATTTAACGGCAAATAACGTGCAACAAGGGAAGCATAATAGGATTTCAAGGCATTTAAGAATTACAGAGCTTTAAAGGAGATTTATATGACAACCACCAAAAGGATATATATATATATATAATATATATATATATATATATATATATATATATATATATATATGTGTGTGTGTGTGTGTGTCTGTATATATGTACATAGAGATAGATAGATAGATAGATAAATGGATAGATAGATAGATAGATAGATGATATATGATAGATATATTTAGATATATTTAGATATTCTTGCACTGATCACGAAAATAACAATTTTCAAGCAGCAGTATTATGTACCAAGCATTAACAAGAAGTAATAATTTATCAACAGTTATAGCTATGCATCAGTGTGTGTTGTTGTGAAGCACATAATTTAATAAATATCATAAGTGTATGGAGAGCTATGTATATACATATATAAAATAGATAAGGTCTCCCGAGCAAAATGTCATGAGAAAAAATTGATCATGTTAGGAAACAAAATTTGAAGCTAAGACAAATTACAGAATTAAAATGATGATTCAAGGAAGAAAAATAGTCAGCTGAAGAAGAAGAGGGGTATTTTATAAACTTGAAATCTGCAGAATTTAGTTCTTCATTTTTAAATTCCGAAATTTTTGCGAATTTCCATGAAACTTAATTAAAATTTCATGTCATTAGAGAGATACGTTTTAAAAAAAATGACGAAAAATAGGATATTTTTTGAAATTATAAAAACGTTTACTTTTGAGGGCTAATTTTTATTAAACACTAAAACTGAAATATTTATACAAAATTTTATATTCATATTCACGCACTGCGTTGCTAGAAATATTTGAAGAAACAGAAATTAAGAATAAAAATTACATATTTTTGTAGTATGACTGAAATTTATGATATTTAATGCTTCATTCCTAAAAATATGAAACCTTCCCGTAAAAAAAGAGAGGAAACATACAATCTATTGTAATCTTCTTTCGTTTCCCTGATACCCTTTTGAAAATCTAAAATTCCACACATTTAAACTATTAGAAAGAATAACTATCAGAAAATTGTGAAAATGTTTCCTTAGTACTGGGGGGGGGGGAAATCAGCAAACTGACTGTATTAATTTTTTAAAGAAAAAATCATAACAAGTTAACTAAAATCTATGACTAAACAGCGACCTGAAGGCTTAAAACTTTTCCTGTTGAAAAATGTTTTGAGTGTGAAACGTGTATATTTGAGGTATTTCATACTTTGTGTGCTTTAAGCATAAAAATGGTAACAGTAAAGGGGAATCTTTTTGAATGTATAATGCTTATAACGAAACAGGACTGTGAATGTACAAAATGATTATTCATCATTAAAAATATTCAACACAGTAATAAAAATTTTTCTTTTAAATTTTCGGAAGTATATGCGCACTTGATTATATTATGCAAATATTTAAATAAGAATGATTTATTATTTGTTTAACTTTTCCTCGCATGTAAAATTAGACCTCGTATATATTTTTCTCTCGCTGTGTGAGAGAGTATTTATTTAGGGTAGTCGTCTATCGATAGTCTTCCTCCAAAAGGGAAATTTTCATTCTATAAGAGTATTTAGTGTAACGAATGCTGAGTTGGTGTGATTACCTTCTGCATTAGAAAGGCAACAATTGTCATGATACGTGACTATCTTCTGTGTCAAATATACGATATATTCAAAAAATTGTACTGTTATGTCTTCTTAATGATACCTATAAAGTAAATAACGTTAGAGGAAAGAAAGTTATCTTTCCTTAAACAAAGTCATATTTTCTTCGTTCAAAGCTAGTTTTCTTTCCCGTTAGAGGAACTATTATATCAGATTTAATGAGGGTGTGTAGGAGACATTTTACTCAACGGAAAAGGAAAGTAATTTGATAACAATTGGCAGCGATATTTATTTATATTAGTGGTGAAGTAACACAAGAAATGACGTACGAAATCATAACCCTATTACTTTCTTTAAAAAAAGACAGGTTTAAGTGGAAAATAACAAAGGAATTTTCAAAACAATTTAGATCAGAAGTGCAATTTTTAGGCAAGAAAATGAGTTTCGCGAGTTACAATTATTCAGACTTGACAACTGAATAAAAAAGAAATAATTTCAATGTATCATCATTTTTCAAAAATGCTCCGAAAACAAAAATTCTATTCACCTCCGCAACTAAGCCATCTGAAGAAAAATAAATCTTTTGATTGATAAAAAGAATTCTGTTGAATATTTATCATTTTATTCTGCTGAAATAAACCAAAGAATATGTAAAATCCCTCCAATACAAAGCTTTAAAACACCTTTTAGATAATCACTGGGATTGTATTTTTTAGGAAAAATCTTTTAAGTGAGAATTGTTTATTGAAATAGTTGTGTGATTATTTTAAAATATGTTAGGTTTCAATACCGTCTACAGAACATCAAATGGATTTCGGATGTAAAGTAATTTTACAATTGAGATCCATTTTTTCTGGGTTTGGATGAAAAATTAATGGAATAAAGAAAATGAAAAATGAAATGGAAAGTTATTTTGAAAATTTTTGAAATTTGTTTGTGGAATGCAAAATGAGGTAGTCAGAAGTTTCATTGAATCTTGTAAGGTATACACAAGATTCGATTCACAAGAATCGAACTTTTGAGTGAATGAATTAAAGAAGTTGCTTGAGATATGCTAATTTCGGCATACGCGCTTAGTATAAATACCATGCAGCGTCATTAATAAAAAAAGGTGGTTAGGGTTGAAGAAGGTTGTTAAAGTTGATAGATAAGCGATAGGGAGCTACGAGGTATGCAGCTCCAGTACTATCCTGAGCTAGTGCTTAGGGGGCCCGAAGTTTACGTGGCAGTACTGCTGGTTTGACTTACTGTTCGTGAGTATTGAAAAATATATTGTTCTTGAAAGCTGTATTTATATATTCCGTACAAGTGGTACGTATGCTTATTGCTGTAAAAACAAATTCTTTATGTGCAAAGAATTCAATAAACATTGTTTCATGTATAAACTGTGTTTGCATCAAATTCATTTAGAGTGCCACTTCAAATTATATACACCCAAGTCTGGGTAGAAGTGAGCTATATTCTCTATAATCTTTAAAAACAATTACCGGTTTTGCAAAAAGGTTTTGATTTATTTCTGATCACTGTTGATCTCGATATCGACTGAAGTGCCCGTGGTAAAAAAAAAAAAAAAAATGTTTTAAGGGTAGACTTGACTTTGAATTTAATTAATACTCACACACACACACACACACACACACACACACACACACATATATATATATATATATGTGTGAGTGTGTGTGTGGGTGTGTATATATATATATATGTGTGTGTGTGTGTGTGTGTAACATCAGCACGGCGGCGGCGAGGGAGAAAGGTGTTGATGCGTTACAGAAAGTTTAATTCGTAACTCAGTTCCCGCGTATAACAATGTAGTTGGCCGGTGAAGTTCGCTGTGGATTTCGGCATCTCAAAGATCTTTGTAAAAAAACCCTCTCACTGGCCCCTCCAGCCCCGGACACACACGATCACCCTAAATTTAGAGAACAAAGAGACTTTGATGAAAAAGACTTTATTGCCTCCACTGTTACAAGTTATCGAGGCAACGACAATTCAAAAAATCCCCGGCCAAAACCTTGGTGGGTCTTTTAAAAACTTTACGAGGTCGTCGTCACATGACCCATGAACTTTGCATTGATTGGACAAAGGATATTTCTGGGCTCGATACCCTGGTCGGTTATATAAGATTTGGCACCAACGAGACTGGGGGTTAAAGGGATGATATATAGATTACCTACTATTGCTTTTAGGTTACGCTCAAATCCTTTGCTCTTAAAACAAAACTGAAATTAGTTTGCTTACGACCAAGTAATTTTAAAGAAAAATAAAAAGAATTTGGAAATTGAAAAAGGTTTTTGTTTTGTATGTTATATATATATATATATATATATATATATATATATATATATATATATATATATATATATATAAATATATATATATATATATATATATATATATATATATATATATATATATATATATATATATATATATATATATATATATATATATATATATATATATATATATATACATACATACATACACACACACACAGATAAATATAGATTGGCTGGTATTTTACAGCATTACTAAAATCTTTTACCGGCTACGAGCTACGAGTAGTACAGCACAGCCCGGCATATGTATGTTAACACGGATGTTACAAAAAGTCTACCGAACTCAAAAGTACCTTCTTGCGACCTAATTATGAATTTATTGATTAAAATATTTGTTATTGTGGGATTGGGGGAAAAAAAAGAACATAGCCACAATTTTTTTTAAGGTATGCGACCCATCATGGATTGCAACCTTTGAATTTTTCTGAAATGATAAAGGATAAAATTCCCACGTATGTTTGCCCCAAAAATGTATCAGACAAGGTACATTTTCGATTATAAAGATGTAAATTCTTGCGTGTTTCAAGGTTAAATTGACAGTCCTCGGAGGAAACAACTTTGAACATTGAATATCAGGAACAGAAGAGCGTAGTTTACGGCTAGAAGAGAGACGTTTATTGTGAGTAATGTACGTCTTTATCAAAATGCTATGGAAACATTTATTAAATGTGTCCAATAGAGCTATAGTTTATTAATATAAAATGCAGTTGTTTAAGTTTTAAACACTTCACCGTGAGCATCTCTATATGACAGTTTATGTGTTATACAATTCATACGTATAAGAAATATGATATCTTTAATCTCCTGTCAAAGATATAAAATGTTTCATTTGAAACGAGCAACAAAACCTTTTTGAAAATATAACCACAAATGTTACGGGTAAATTTTACGATTCTTGGAAGAATTTACTCCTAATATTTGTTTAATAATTTTGAAAGTACGAACTCGAACTTAACAATGCATACATTCCATATTTTGTATTGTTAGATGTTCTTCAAGGTCTCCATTGAGGTAAGTTGGATCAGTGGCGCACCCAGGATTTTTTCTTGGGGGGGGGGCGAGATGAATGGATAAAAATATTTATAATGCATGGGGGGGGGCGAGACGAACGAATAAAAATATTTATAATGCGAAATCAATATTTCTACTTCTTTGGGGGGGGGGGCAGGACCCCCTGCCCCCCCCCCTGGGTGCGCCACTGAGTTGGATTATGCTCCATTTTCCACAGCAATAATGAGGGTGAAACATAACATCATATGTTGAGATACAATGAATGCGTGTATCTGCAGCTTCATCTAAATTTGAAACTCGTCCTTGAGATTTTTTAAAGGCAAGCTAGTCTCATATATGAAACCTAGACTGTACAGTTCGTTTCTCAACGATATTTCTTTTAAAGAAAAACATTGATACACGATGGAAAAAAAAGTGAAGGGAACTTGCAGAAAGATTATTTAGATGTTTTTACGAGTTTGAGGCGTTGCCACCACATCATGCACGAAAACCTCAATTGGAGCCATATAAAAGTTTCACGTTGCCGGATTCTTTTGATAATTCTTTGCATTTTCCCCTTCAATATTAAAATCCTTTTAAAGGCCAGCGTCTCCAATAATTCGCAAGCAGCACAAGATTCAGGAAAATATAGGGGGTAGGAGGTGGAAGATGTTCAGAGTGAGCGATAATAACAACAAAATAACGCACTTTTTTTCGCATCAGCGTGGTTTTATTACAACGAGAACACTTTAGAAGTTGTTGTAAAAACCATTGCAAGATACCGTAAAAAATCGCAAGTCATAAAGAAAACATGAGACGTGAGGTGACTATATTAGCTGAAAAAGGAAGAAACAAAAATTAGAGTAAGAGCTCTGCCTTTTGAATGGTGCGCAGATAGGTGTAGCACGGGCCAGAGAGAAAGTTGCTGCCCAACCTAGTCGCAATTTTCACAGCAGGAAAAATGAGTCTACTCTGTTTGTGATGAAGGAACTAGGCGTTAAAGGTTCTTTGAAACTCGAATCTGAAAAATCCCTAAATTGATGTGGCTTAGGATAAAATTTTCCCTGCTTCATTAGTTTCTTTGGAAACGGAAAATATTGAACTCTTAAAATATGTCATAAGTCGTAAGAAAAATGTTTTTTACAAATGACTATTTTTCAATGAATATTTTTCCATCTGTGGAGCTAAACATATATTTTATGCATGAATTTAAAAAAAAAATTGGTGAACCAAATGTGCATTAGTAAAATTGGCTTAGTATAACACGAACAATGATTATATTAGAAAAGCAGCTGAGAAAAGATAACAATATATTTTGAATAAAACCCTTTAAAATGCTACTATACTATATATAAGTAACGGAATGCGAAAATATCAGTTAATTATTGATGTATATTAGAAGTGAGACAATATTAAAGAAGCTGAAAATATAATTGTTGTATTAAAGTAGCTGATGGTTCCCTTCAATTGAAGACTTCAAATTGCGGGAAATAAACAGCTAAATGGTCCGTTCATAGTTTTTAATCATTCAGTTTCATTAGATAAACGGACTTACACTTTTCGGAATAAAAGAAAATAATAAGAAAATGAAATAAGAAGTTCGGTTGGTGATATTAACCATTGTTTTTTCATTGTTATATCATTACGCACATGTTGGCTAGAATAACATGAAATTTTATGCAATGGCAATATAAACATGAATCATTAAAATGACCTACTACTATGTCATTGCTATCATAAAATTTATAATTACAGTAAAATTTAACAATTTGTTTAAAATTAAAAAAAAAATTTTGAATGTTTTTCCTATGAAGAACTAAGAATTTTGATTTCAAAGTTGGTCATTTTAAAGATATATTATATAATTTAATTTTAAAACTAAAAAAAATATGTATATTCATTAATATACGGACGCAAGTCCGCGTGCAGTGACATAACATTGTAAAAAAATGGTTGAAATTTTAAAAAATTGAAAAATTCATCTTAAAGTTAGGAAAAATTGAGAGCCATATTTATAGAGAAAGAAGTGTGTTTAACTCACTAAATTTTCATATTCCTGAATAAATGATTTTCATAACTACTGCTGACTGTAAATAGGCATATCTATGTCGAGTATCTTAGCTTTTAAAAGATACCTGACCCCTTAAGTAACATCTGCAAGTTAAATTGAAATGAAACAAGAACAGTATAAAGTGATCTAACGTCTTCGCGGTCCATCCAAACAGAAAATTAAAGAAGAAAAAGTAATTTAAACAGTTACATTTTTCTTAAAAGTAATTATTTCAATTGACTAGAAGTGGGAGCAAATATTTAAAATTTATGACTTTTAAAATCGAAACCAAAAGCACCAAAAAGAGCATAGGAGGAAGTAAAATGATATATCAACACACAGTCATCTCTCTATAAAATGTAACATAATAGTGTGTTCAAATTTTATTGCATTTTAAACTGAATTTGCTAACAGAAGTTAAAATAACTTCACCGCGTACTTTCCCCCCAGTAATAACTGTTTAGCAAATGCGAAAACACCAGATAAAGCAATTTAAACTTATGAGAATGGGTTCATTATCATACATGAAATTCCCTAATCGATAGATGAAATTCCCTAACGTGCAGTGATAGAGAATGGCCTTGAATGAAGAATAAGCGTGGAAAAATAAAATATATAACAGATAATTGTCATAGACCATTTGAAGCGTAAATTAACTCTACGAGAACATCTTGCTCTGGCATCTCTTGGTTTTTATTTTATTTTCATTTTATATATTTACCAAGATCTAAAGGGAGTAATTAGAATGTTTATTTTATACCATCAAATCCGTCAAACTTTATTCTATACCTTGATGCACATGTACATGTTGCAATATTCAGAAATTCAGAAACAAGTTTATTTAAGACAAGAAGGTGGGTGTTCTCTGAGATTTGCGTCTGAAGGAATTTCTTTTATTTATTTATTTTTATTGCGTAGGTTGCAAACTAGTATTTAAAATTCGGCATAAGAATTATATGCCCAACCGACGTTGTAATTTAAAAAAACCAAAAGTCTTTAATTCGTAAAATGTCAAATAATTTTTATCATATTTGTCTAGTAAGGGACACTAATTGATTCACTTTTGATAGAAATTAATCATCCGCCTTTGCGTTATTTCTTTTGATGTTACAATAATTATTTGGATCTGATTATCTATAGACACTTTACTTATAAACATAACTAACATTGCTTATAAAGGGTGGTTATATGTTGTTAAAGTGAAAAAATTTTAGAAAAGAAATTTGGTGTAAACGCTGTTTGATAATTATTTAAGCAGTCTTTCCGCAGCTCATACCTATTATTTTTTCACTTCGAATAATTTCAGATATTTTTTTTTCTAACTGAGATTTCCGTGAATTTCAATAACACGATCTATATAATAAAATTTTTTACCTACATGTAACCAATATTACAACTTAAGCTTCTAATGTAAATATTTTTTTATGATTAATGACGTGTAATTTTTTATTTCACCACGTTCCTTTTTCCTCTAACACACTTAGCCCAAACCCAAGTAAGCCCCTAATAGAAATGAACAGGTGAATCAGTGCGCTGAAGAGCCCCCACGGGTAGGGGTTACGGTGTCATCCAAGTTGTAGCATAAGTGATCTGTTTCCGTTACAAGATTATGGTTAATTATCATTGGGAAGCAGAAAAAAAATCTGCTTTAGGTTCTGAGATCGCTGACAGATTTCTTTCAGGCAATACTTCCTCTGGAAATTTATGTTTGAATCCTAAAATCCTTTAAAGGCAATATCAGCACTGAATATAAAAGCCTTAATAGCATTAGGACATGAAATTAAAATAATTTCCTATTATGGTAAAAACTAGAACTACTGAAATATTTTCTATGATTATAATGGTTAAATAGAAAACAACAGTCATTTAGATACATTTTTGGGACTGAAATTTCTAGTGATATGTATGAAAAATAATAAGTTAAAATAACATTGTAGATAAGTATGCTGATGTCATGCATTTAAGATCACCTTTTAACGTATCTGGCTGTTTCATACATCAAACATTTATGTTTGTACAACAAAATAATAATAGATGTCGTTAATTTCAAAGTGCATGCATAGAAGGATACACTATTGTTTATAGTTAATTTTTAATACCTAACACTAATTTAGATGACTTATTATTCTAAATTAATTAAACGGGAAACAGTGTATTCACATTAATAGCAAACAACAGAAAGATGATGTTTCCGGAGATATTTACTATAGCTTTAAGTCTACATAATGACCTACACATTGAAAGCTATTTTTTTTCTTTTCATAGTTGAAAACAGAATATGAAATTTGAAAAAAAACAAGAAAAAAAAACGCAATAAATTCATTAAATTGTAGCTGATAAAATTTTCACTTTGGAAAAGTATGGAAAGATTTTTTAGCAGAATGAAAATCGAATGTTATTAACTTTCAGAAAAAAAGAAAAAAATCCTCCATAAATGTGTTTCACTCACAGCTGAAACAATTCTAGATCAACACCATGAATGAAAGGAATTGGTGCCGCATACTCGACTGAGAATTTATTCACCTGGCGAAAGAGATGTAAATTGCAAGATAAAAAAGAAGCGGAGTGTATTTACATTATGGAATCATGGTCTCCTAGTTTCCCCCACGACCCTGACACAAATCTCTCGAGCGTCGGCTAATTTTCTGATACCTGGCCACACACAGCAGGGAGTATGCTTCAGAAATTGGTCTGCATGCAGTAATAAAAAATAGAAAAAACATATGAAAAAAATTACAAGCTAACCATCGAGCCTTTAACTATAATTTAAGACCACACAAGGCGTGATCTTTCACCTGAAATCCATCGGTATAGTTCTATCCGAGGAATTAGTAAGTTTTCGCAGGGCCTATGACATTTTCATTCAATTTAGTTCATAGCTATCTTTTGTCTTTAGGCTTCAAAGCACTCAGCCGGAACAAAGTCTGACCACTACACACAGATTTCATCATTATCATCGTAGCAAGTAGATATATCACACTGGAGTACACCTGTCTGTGTAGAAGAGCCGAGAGACAGTTGAAACTGAACTATTTCAATAGAGCAAAAGAAAGAAAAAAAAAAGCCGTTTTTTTTGTTTTGTTTTTTCTCAGTTTGTGGTTCTTTTATGCCAGAGGCAAATCATTGTTTCTGTAAACGGCTCCGCACGCATCTCATCAATTTGAAGATAATAATTTTCTATCAAAATTTAGCGACAAGCATCATGACATTCTGATACGAATTTTAACACTTCTTGGAATTTAAAGTTTAACTGTTATTAGCATTATACGAGTAAAAATGCATTTTTACTTACAGACTGCTCTACTTTTACACTATATGAAAATATTCAGAGTAGAGATTTAGTGAGCCCGCTGTTTATATCCATTCGTTCTGATACGAATTTTAACACTTCTTGCAACTTAAAGTTCAACTGTTATTAGCATTATACAATTAAAAATGCATTTTTACATAGAGACTGCTCTACTTTTACACATGAAAATATTCAGAGCAGAGATATAGTGGGCCCGCTGTTTATATCCATTCGTTCCGATACGAATTTTAACACTTCTTGAAACTAAAAGTTTAACTGTTATTAGCATCTTACGAATAAAAATGAATTTTTACTTACAGACTGCTCTACTTTTACACTACATGAAAATATTCAGAGTAGAGATTTAGTGAGCCCGCTGTTTATATCCATTCGTTCCGATACGAATTTCAACACTTCTTGCAACTAAAAGTTTAACTGTTATTAGCATTATACAATTAAAATGCATTTTTACTTACAGACTGCTCTACTTTTACACTACATGAAAATATTTAGAGTAGAGATTTAGTGAGCTCGTTGTTTATATCCATTACTATACCAAACCAAAGATTTATAGCAGTTTTCAAAATTTATAAGATAAAGTGCATTGGCAATGATTTATTATTAAGTAAGCTATATTGTACGGGTGTTGTAAAATATTTATACATTTTAAAAGTCAAAGTCAATTTTAAAAAATTCTATTCGTATAGTTTTCTAAAAAAAACCCTAAAACTAATCCCTTTTAACTCTAACCACATAAATTTTGCATTTCACATCTTACAAATGCTTAAAAGGAATCATATACATGTACTGAAACCAAGAACAACCAGCATTCTATAAAACATGGATGGTCAACAAATTGATTGCTCACATTTGTCGACTGCATCCTCAGCATTTTAAAATTAAATTTGTAACGGCCATTCGTAACAGGCAAGAAATCGTAAACTAAGAGAGTAATCGGGATAACAAAGATAGTTTTTTTCCCCATTTTCCATCTTATATTTTTATTTTTATATTAATGATAGTGTTCCAGTTATATACTCGTGATTTCTCATTTCTCAAGGTAGTTTCCAGTTACTATTGTCCACTTAATTTCATGATAACAAACCAAACACAAAACTTGATATGAAACCAGAAAACAAGCTCCTTGTGAAAATCATTTGGGTCAATAACGGTCGCAAAATTTTTTATCAGTAAGTAGATTTTTTATTCTCTGGTATAAGAAACGTGAAACTGTTAGACAGATAGGATGAATATATCGTGGATCACGTCTTCCAAATTGATTCTCAGTAAAACTCGCTCAACATATCCTCTCGAAGATGCGTAAATATTCTGTATGTATTAATCTACCCGAAGCTGATATAACAGACTCAAATGATATTGAAAAATAAATCTATATTTGCAGTGACCTGAATTCACAGAATCCTCCACATTCAAAGAATGGATTAAATGCCCTTGGGGTTATAACTATACTACAGAAAATTCCTGCACCAACTGGAAAATACAACAATAATTCTGTGTTTTCTGTGTAAAGAATGTCAATTCCAAAATCGTAGTTTTGAGAAAAACGGGACTGAAAAAAAAACGGCTTTGTAAAGTCAGTTTTTTAAGTTTAACTTTTAATTTTTTTTAAGTAAATTTTTCTAATTTTATTTTTGTTGAGTAAAGAGCGTTAAGTCCTTGATTGGGACATAACCCCTTTGACACTAACATGTTTGTGTTTTGATTCACATATCCCAAATTTTCCCTGATGAATAAAACTGTTTAGGAGTGGTATTGGACTTAGCTCTCAGTACCCTGCAGTAGCCATTGATTTTCCAAACTTTTGATTTTTTTATTATTGGTTTGATAACTCATTTTAGTCCATTTTGGACTTAACACCCTTTGCACAGCAAACACGGAATTATAACTTTAAAAAAATTAAATACAAAATAAATTTATTGTATCTGAATTCAGCTCATAAATTTAACTGCTATTTATACGAACCACAGGAAGTTTGATGCCCTAATGTGAATAAACAATACGCTTTTGCAAGGCTGGACACTTACAATGACATAGTTTAAATAATTAAAAAATGTGAATCAATTCTATAAAAACCGTTGGAGGCGCAATAGCCCCATAAAAATTTTAGTTAATACAGATAATCTTTTGAAATCTCCTTTGTGGATTTCAAAGCAACAAACTGGCACTCCCAAAAAAAAAATATTGAAAGGCTGGTCCTATTGATGAATCAAAATGTTCTTGATTATTGTTACTTGCTGGTTTTGACAAAATGCTAATGCCAGATTGGTTTTGATATTCAGGCAGGACTTGGTCTATCAAGCTTCTTTCGAATGATATATTTTATACCCTCTCACACTATTAGAATTAATAAATATTTATAACTAAATTATTATTTCTGTAGCAGTTTTGATATTTTGACACCTTTTTATTTTCTCCGAGTCTCACATTCATGCACGCTGTGACTTGGTAGTCACTTAGTAAGATATTGTCGAAAATTAGTACTTTTCATTCAAATAAAATTTGCCTAATTAAAACTGGGGGAAACAATATAGAAAACTAAAACTAATATATATAAACAAATTACATGGCAAACTTTATTTGATAACTAAACGTAAGCTTTTTTTGTTTCAATTTCCAAGTGTAAAATTTATCTACAATCAGGCATATAATTATATACAATGCATGAGTATATGAACGTAAGCTGACATTTTTACAGAGATTTTCATTTGACTGTAAAATTTAAATAGAAATGAAATTATATTACTCTTTCGGAGAATTTAAATGTCAGTGTTATTTATACGATATACATGGATGACAAATCAGTATGTAATAAACAATAATCACCTTTTCATTGCCCATGCTACATGTTTATCAGTATTATTTTGCTCTTATTTAAGAGACTTGTTAATGAAAACCATGACAAAGTTTTGTGGTACAATAATCAGCAAATCTGTCCAGAAAACAGATTCATGGAAATCATTCCTAGGCAAGTCCTTTGCGTTTCAAAAGAAGAAAAATATCAATAATTGTTTAAATAAGGGGCAGCTTTATCATTATAACTTAATATTTATTTAATTTTTTATCGTGATTCTACTAAATCTTTCCCTTTAAAATGCAAAAGTATTAGTTATTTTTCAATCACAGATGTGGCTTTCATAAGATTAACGATTTTGAAATATTCTAGATTGAACGCTTTGTAAATAATTATGCAGTAATTAGAAACTGGATTAGAAATGTAAAATTTAAATCAGATAATTTTAAGTCATGACACATAATTCTTTGCGAATAAATATACAATTTATAAATTTATCACGCATTAAATGAGTAATAAAAAATAAATTTGGGATCTATTAAAAAATATTAACTAACTATACCAAGATTACCCAATATTCTTTTTATGAGGCTTTAACATTCCCAAAATAAAGATTGCTCCGTAATCAAACCTAGTGAATAAATAGGTTGAATCAACGAATCTAACTGCAACATAATATAAAAATAATTTTATTTTCGGAATTAAAAGAGGGATGCAAATATGAGATTGTTTTAAAATCTTTTAGAACAGATATTAACCGAAACTATTATGAAAATAATTTCTGCGAAAGGACTAAAAGGTAATTATTTTTACTTAAGTGTGACGGAACTCACCCTGAACATCTGCATTTAACCATTATACTAAAACAAAACTAATTCATTCACACTAAACGATTATGGGTTGTGCTCCAAGAAAATGAGCCATCCATCTTAGCTAATGCACAGATCCTCAAATGAATTAATAAGAACCATGCTATCAATAATAAATTGAATACGCTATGCAGGCGGTATTTCATCATGATTTATCTTTCAGCGAAGAAATAACCCAGGAGATAATTGAATCTGGAAGAAGTTTATTGTGAATGTTTGGGAATTTTGCACAATGTCAGGTCCGTTGACTAGCATGTTTTGCTTCTTACGCTTCATCAAGCTTCCGCGCAATGCAGTATTAATTTCAGAGAGAAGGATCTTAGTTTTTCCCAGCTACCGTTGCGTACTAAAATCGCAAATCTAATTCTGACCTCGGCTGTTACACCTAGCAACTCAAATATGAGCTGTGTGAACTTGGTGAAGAATGTTGTGGGGAAACCATAAAACCAGTGTAAGCGAAGAAGTAGGAGATCACTGACCCTAAGATGATCTTATTCCAGGCAATTTTTTCTCTTTTTTCCACGACTGCCAACAAGGCAATGATTCGACGCCAACATTACATAATAACTTTGCCATCTATCTGTAGTTGCCCCTTTTCTTCAAAGAAGTCTCGAATTACTGTTGGAACGTATTTTGCTTAGAGGTGCTCTACAGGGCGCCCGCAATAGCAAAATCTTAATAAATCAGAAAGAGGGGACCACACACGGGAGAGAGCAACGATAAATTAGTTCCGACTCTGTTGTCTGCCTCGTTCTTACTTTCTTCTTTCAGTCATGAGATTTATAACTTCCACTTAGTCCACCGGTCCTGAACTATATGTTTGTCTTTGTGAAAAATTCTATCAATGCTTCCCAAAAGAGTAAATCTAAGGCATTTTTCTTCCAAATTTATGCTCACACCAGCTTAATTTTAAAAGAATATACAGGTTTCGAAGCTTTCTGTGATTACGAAACAATATATGAAGAACGGAATGTGAATTTTTGCTAATTGTTAATCAGCTTACAATATTCAGAATTATTGACAGTTCTTTTTATGTGTCCCAAATTAATAATAAATAAAACAATCTTCTCATAATATGCCCCTACACAATGTGGAAAGTTTTCTAATATTAATTTGATATTTATGCGGTGTTTGGAAACAAAATTTCTTAAAAAAAAAAAAAAATTCTTCCTTAGCTGACACATACGTATATTACGTGTTTAAATCATAATTTCATGCTCTCTGCTTGGTTTAATTGTGGTTAATTCCTGTTAATGACACCACAATCTTAGAGCACTAAACAAACAACTTTCTTTCAATATTTAGAGTATCGTCCTAGATGGAGATCTCATTCTGGAGGAATGTAGCCTTATTAAATTCTTTGCAGCATTTCTCACTATGTGCTACCTACTTCTTGGGCTTATCATAACGTTATAGATAATATATATATATATATATATATATATATATATATATATATATATATATATATTCGTTGAAAAAAAGGTTTAACAAAAGCATGAACCCGTGGAATCTTTGCAGCTACGAATTCCATAACATAGAATATTCAAGATTTAAAAGAATAGAAAGGGGGAGAAGAGAAAAAATAAAGCACATACGATTCACTACACAATGACCTTGAAGTAATATGAAGTGAAACGCTTCATTGAGATTTTTAAACACTGTGTCCACGCACACATACACACTCTAAAAAAAAATTCCAAATATACATATGTAATACCGAGAAGGTCAAGTGCACCTCCATATTCCCCTTTCAGCTTCTAGAAACCTTAAAATTCTTTTTTTAGAACAAAAGAAAAAGGTAATATTCGATAGGTGTCCAAAAAAAGACACGACACGAAACTTCTCCAATTCTTGCTGAAACATACATTTTGCTGTTGAAAGTTCATAGAAGCATGCAGAGGCGGATCATAATAATACTGAAGCGTGTCAAAAAGCATGGATAAGCACTCAAAGGATCCGACTGGGAAAGGACAAAAGTATTAGGATTTCACTACACAACTGTAAATCTAGTAACTGAAGAAGAACGCATTCCAAGGATCTATGCGTGGACACAACAATTTATAAATGATTTAAGGATGTGAATAATAGAAAAGAAATTTATCTTTCTTTATAGGCGGCAGTTTCGTAACATTGTGCTTTTTGTGTGAACTGAAGAGTGAAAATCTGATTAAACGAATTTACTAATCATTATGTTTCATTTCATAAAAATTAGTTAAGGCAATACTAGACTGGAGTCGTTCATAGCATCTTTTAACTTTTTATTTGTTTTCGATTGATCACATCAGCAAATAGTAAGAAAAGCTAGATCAATTTATGTTATTGAATTTTAATTCCTGTTAACTTAGGCATCTGTTGTCTTGACTTAACCCTGAAATTGTCTTTCAAAATGCTCTTTAAGAAAGTTTAACAAACACCATTTAGAACGTTAAGAAACTCGACATTATATAATTTTATAAATACTTTGTAACAATATTGTACATTGAAAGATATGTTAGTATTTAATACATTACCACAATAAGCTGAAGTCAGTGAGGAGAGATAGTCTTTTACAAAGTAACTTTCATATTAAAAGCCCTGTATTTAATCAATCCTAACAACTTATGGATATTCCAAGAAGTATTTTTGATCCCATCTTGGGAATACCCTGCATTAAAACAACCAAGAACAAATCCGGTTATTACATCACACTCTCTTATATGGTTTGATTTTCTTAGAAATAATGGAAAATATACAGTTCGTTTGGTATACGTAAATTACATAGGCTTATCTTGCGGATAAGTAATTACTACAACCGCTCTCTCTAAGCAAATTACGTCATATTCGTTCTCATTCCGTGTAATATGCATATGAGCGTGTATTTATAAATATTTATCCAGATCTCCTCAAATATTTAGTTAAATGAAATCAAAAGTCTTGGCAATGGCTTCAAGCGAAACGTGAAAAAGTTTGCCATTAGTGTTGTTGGAGCTATGAAGAAAAAACAGTTCTAATTAACTTTTCATTTTTTGCATACATTCTTTGCGAGGTTACCGATTCTGTCTTCATTTAACTAAATATTCTTGCATTGTTTAGCGCTGTAGTGTTTGGGCTTTTCATTGACAGCATGTTTAATGTAGCCTTTTTGTCTTGTTGCGAATCTTTACTTAATAGTTTTATAAAAATTATTGTTGAAAATAGTTGTTTCTTTCAAACCCTCCTTTGATCTTTTTATCTATATAAATGTATATGTAGGGGTAGGAAACACTAACAAGATTGTAGAAAATTGAAAAAGGAAATATCATCCCTCAACCTGATATTGATATCAATTTTAAAACATTTATAGCAAGGCACTGTTGCAGTATTTCTTCGTAAAATAAAATTCAAATAAAAAAAATTTAAAATTAGTACTGATGTTTCCATAAAACTAGCTTATGTGAGTTGGAATCTAAACTAATTGGTCTATCAATAAGCCATGTTTCTGTGCTTCCAGGTTTGGACATGGATTTACTTTTTTCAGATATCTGGATTCTTTATTTTTGCCTCGTGGTATACTTTGTGGTACACGAGGGGTTTTTAATTTTCTTTTAATGTTACCATAAAAGGAAGTATATTTTCTGAATGGTTGAATCTTAAATGGTTGAATCGTAATTGTAAGTCACTTTGACCCAATGCAATCTTTAAGACAAATCTGTACTAACCAAATTTTAAATTGATCGAAGATTACATCAGCAAAACACCTAAGCAATACAAAATCGCTATTTATTTTCAAATCTGGTAAGAAATTAAATCTGTTTAAAAATAACATCAGTATACTTAAAAGCGTAATTTAATAAATAAAGCACTCTGAATAAAGCGAATAAGAAAAGTTATGGAAGAACTAGCTTATGGGAGTTGGAATCTAAACGAATTGTTCTATCAATAAGCCATGTTTCTGTGCTTCCAGGTTTGGACATGGATTTACTTTTTTAGGATCTCTAGATTCTTTAGTTTTTATGCTTTTAAACCTTAATTCAATAAAAGTAGCAAAGAGTAAAACAAAAGATAACAATAACGTCGGTGATACCAATTTCTTGTAAAGAATAGGGCGGGAAATCCGTAAAATCATACGCGGTTATTTCACAGAAAATTTCTACTTAGCGTGAAATTTCTCACACCTTTTCCCTGCAAACCCGGCGGCATCTAAATAAACAAGTAATCCAAAAGGATACGCTTCGTCACTTTAAAGAACAAAAAACCGCCACTAAAATATCTGGGTCCTCGCGAACCGAAGATGTTGTGGATGACTGGTTGACTTTTCCGTCCGAAAATTTTTATTCAATTGTTCATTTGTAAAAATCTTTTCCGGTGCACTGGGTTAAGGGTGTTTAGTGTTTTCACTCGTTGGGGTTAATGAGCGCACAAATTAAAAAATGCCTGGCCTGCGCTGAACCGTAGACCTTTGTTGCAAGCATACTCTTTTTTAGTCGGCATGAATAGCAAAAGGTTACTTTCTAGATCACTGCGTTAAAGTGAATAATTAGACAAGTATGGAAAACGTAACAGTGATTGAAAGCTATGTATTAACCACTGCTAAATCCTACTCAAGACAAAAGGTTTGATTTTTAAAATTAATGAAAGTAAAAGCAATATTTAAAATTTTACTGACACGTCCCTGGTTCGATGCTCGTCCATCGCCGTGTTCACTAATGGTGGCCGGGGCACGCAAAATAGGGCGGGGCTACAATGTCCTCCAAGTTCTCAAATTTACCTCTGGAGGTGCGGGGTCAGGTGTTCCGGTCTCGTCACTTGACTCGGTTCAAAATTACGGGACCGATGTTCTTCGAGGTCAAGTCAGATTTCAGCCCTAGTGGTACCTCGCCTTAAAGTGAAGCTGCTGACTACCCTTCGCCAAGAACCTAGGATTTGAGGACCTAGGTCCTTTGGACTTGGTGTAGGCTTTCCTATACGAAGGGGGTTGGAAACAACAACAAAATTTTACTGACAGTTTAAATGATGTGAAACCTCCTTCCACGGAGAATATGAAAAGGTGTTAAAAGAACCCAGCAAACAAAAGAATGAACAGTCAGTATTGAAACTAAGTTAGAGGTTTCTCTACATGTGTATAAAGTGGTTTTATAAAGTGCGGATATTCCTTGACTTACGACCGAGATCGGGACCGAGACATTGGTCGTAAGTTGAGTTAGTCGTAAGTCGAGTTTCAAACATTTTTTTTTTTTTTTTTGTAGTATATGTACATGCATATATTTTTCACTTTCAGGCATACATACGTAATTTAAAATACATTGTATTTAGAAGACACAAATTATTCTTCAACATCTCTACTTATTTTGTTAGTACAATCCATTGGCTCAGAATTTGCGACAAAAGATCCGTTGCAAGTTTTTTTTAATAAAGTTATCCAAGGTAGTTTGTACAGTTCGCGTGTTCTTTACCTTGTATATTGTATGTTAGTAAGCCAGATTTTCCTGAATACGACGATTTACACTTGTGATTATTTCTTCATTTGGATCCATTGCCTCTAATTGTTGTAGCCCCTTACTATTATAATGAAAAGCTGAAGCCATTCCTGAGGCCAATGAAGGTTCATTTGATTTATCGTAAGGATATCGAAACTATTGTATCATAACATTTTTATTATTGCGTCATAAATTTTTTCAGTATTGCAGAATATTGTATCATGTTTTATAATAATTATGTAATACATATAGGTATGTATTATACATTCAAGGAACAGTATTTTTGAGAATTGTTTTTTAAATTTAAAAATTTCTGTCGTAAGTGCGAGCAATCGTAAGTCGAGGAATACCTGCATATCATTAAACAGTATGCTTTTAATATTAGAAATTCAAGGTGACAAAAGAATGCATATAAAAATATTTCAATTTTGAGAAAAATGACGACTTTTATTTTCAAGAATTATACATAAAGTCTGAGAAATCTTGCATCAGACTAATTTCTCGGAGCCTTTAGATAAAAAAGAAAAAAAGAATCTTTTGCGTTGAGAATAGTCAAACAATCATTCAAAACTTAATCATCATATTACAAGCTTAATCATCATGTAATTTAAATTCTTTCGGGATAACATTGCTCAAAAAGATATTATGGCTGAACAAATTGCATCTAATATCCATAATCAAACGTAAGAAGACAATCGAAAGTTGGATACGAGTTGGAAAAGCTTGAAAAATTTTACAATCATTTTAGCATTCTTAAGCACTAAATTTTGTAATTTTGGTTTCTTGGAAAATACCGACATGACGAAACAAATGTTTTTACTTCCCCACACCAGATTTAGAAAACACACTCGCTTTTTTTTAACTTTCATTAATGGAAGTTTACTTTTCTTAACAGTAAAATAAACAGTCTCATTTTTTTATGTCTGGTAAAAGTCATTAGACATGTACTTCAGATTCATTCATTAACGAATCATATGCCGGGTCATACAAGCCTTCGGCAAACAAATCATTCGGTTAATTCAAGGTCCAAAGACGTTTGAGGTTTTGATGATATTTACTCGCGATTGCTTTTACAGAACGGAGAGAAAATTCCCACAATGGCAGAGAACTTACACACTTGCTTATTCCTAATGAAAATACAATAATACTTACAGAATAGCTATGTTATTGTAGTCTTCTTAAAACGATGGTATAAGAAAATTATTCAGTATTCGAATAACCGTATTTCAAAACTTATGGTGTACTTTTACTCTTTCAAACATAAAGGTTTCCTTTTCAAAATAATATAAAATGGATTTTTTTTTCCCACTATTTTCAAAGTAACTCACTGTAACTGATTATCACACAAATGGCAAAAAACTAACCAAGAAAGTTTAATTAGCAGTTTACAAAGAATCGGGGATTTTATACCAAGAGTTTTCTTAATAATGAATAAATATATATATATATATATATAATTGAATTTTCATAGTAAAAAAAATTTTTTTTTTAAATCAATGAAAAAAAAGAACCTTCAGATTCATTTTATTACGCCAGAAGCCTGATCAACTCATGATGGCTTTTTTTTTTCGTTTCAAAAAGCAATATGCCAAATACTCCTCAATCACAACCTCCGAAAATAATGTTAACCTACGGGTTTTGTTTTGATAAGCGTGAACCCTCACATGCTAACGTAAGTAACAAATATAAAATTAATAAACTTACTTAATAACCACGTTATAAAATCAAATTTTATTCATTGGTTTGAAATAGTCAATAGAAAAAGACTTTTTACATAATTAGGGTATTAAAAGTACAATAATAAGAAAAAGGTTTTAAAAACAGTATCCTAAATTCTTTAGACAGATGTTTTTGCTTTTTAACTGGAAGGAAAATGAAATTTCAAATAGGATAGAGGAAGCTATAGGTTTCCTTTTGATGACTTGTTTGTTGTTAACTAAAAATACCGAAAGGTCGTCTCATTCTATTTGATATTAATATATTGTATTTAATAGGTAACAGTCATCTAGAAATCTGTTTAAATTTCGTATGAATAAGCAAGTATATAGAGGGGAAATATCAAGTCACCTTTATAATCAATTTATTTGTAGTAAAGAAAAAAAATCGAGTACACACTCCTTTTACCTCCTTCGGTTGAATTTTTTAAACAATAGTTTCAAACATGTGACCAAAAAATATATTTAGCTTCCTCTCTTTAAAACTCAGATTCCCAAAGTATGTGAGTTGGAATAAATAAGTAACACGCAGTCGAATATCCACCCTTAGCTTTTGAGTTGCAATAATAATTTATTCGATCAGCCTACTGTTTACTTAAGGTTTGCATTTTATGTCAAATTGCAGATTCTTTAGAATATGTTACATAAATTTAGTTTCAACTTGATAGTAATGGCTACATACATGACTTGAAACAAACCATACATGGCTTGAAACAAACATGGCTACATACATGGCTTGAAACAAACCATACCATTCAAATCGTTAGTATGACTCAGATTTGGTTATAGATTAATGCCCGTAAGACCTAACTGGTCGTACACCCTCTCTAATTTTTATTTTATATTTTATAGATTTTTTTCAATATGCCGGAACCTAGCTGTTTAGTAAAAAGCTTCATCTGCATTTAAAATTCCGAAACCGATTGAAGAATCTAAAGATGTAAAGGTAATGAGCTGTAATATATAAGAAATATATTTAATTTTTGTTTTTAATTTTATAATTTTGACCAAAAGTTGCAATTTTCTAGTATACTCTCTAAAGTCGACTGAATCTAAGCAATAAAGTAAAATAGTTTTATTACAGGTTAGGCTTTCAACGTGCCTGTGAGTCTTCGGAATCATTCATTTTACATCCTTCATATGAGCGATTCTTTTCAAAAGTCTCTGAAGACCCTTTCCAACGCATGTTATTGTCTTCAAGAGAAAGAACAGGCAAAACAAAGATTTTGATAAATAAATTCTGCGTAATAAGTTAAAACATACTGCAGAATAAATTAGAATTACAAAGAATAGCCACTATAAGAAAGAATAGAACGTAAAAACACTACATAAATTTCTGATTTATAAGACAGCCATAAATCATTAAGACGGAAAAATGCAATAAAAAAATCAATTCATGGTTTTTGTTTTTGTTTTCACGGCACTGTGCAAATTCAAGGACACGATGAAAAAATCCAAGTCATAATGGACAAGAAGTACACTGCATTCGAAGTAAAACGATTTCAGATCTGTTACAGACTGAAACTATCTGCATGCAGAAGATGGTCACGAGCTAAATTTACCTCAGAAATATATTACTAGAGTAAAAATATTTCACAAAACATTTTGAAGAATGTGACAGCATTAGCACTTGGTTTGTGTTAAATGGTGCGTTATATGTTTCTCCTTGAATTTCATAGCACTCGACAGTCACAGCATTATGATTTATTTACTCTACGTATATTTAACTCGAGTATTGCTAGAATAAGTAAATATTTGAAAAAGAGTCTCTAGTCTTAAAAAACAAAATTTCGAAATGAATGGAAGTTTTGGTTGTGAAAGACTGCTCAAATGACATGGTCAGACAGTAATGATTTTCAAATAGCTAAGAAAACTTCATTGCATCTCTGATGTCCCCAGATTAATACTACTAGTTTAAAATGTTATGTAAAGACATGCTTTTAATCTATTGCTACAAAATCTCAAAGATATTATTAATTAAAAAAATTTTAATAATAACTCAGCATTTAATGTTTTATAATTAATTAGTTTTTAAAAATATGAAAAGGATCAGACTTATTTGGATTAAAAGCGTTTATATATAAAAAATTATCATTATTTTTCTATGGTATAACATTAACCGTAACATAAACTTTATGGACACAGGGACATTAACAAATAGGGGATTTATGTCCCTTCAAAACAAGGATGAATATTCTAGATTACATTAAAAAACTAAAAAAAATAAATAAGGTTTATTAATAATAAATATTCCCCCACAAAGATTTCACCGCAAAGACAAACTTTTTGGAAATCTTTTCACTTTGCTTTTTGAAAGAATGAATTTCTTAAATTACACAGACACAGGAAATTTTGGAACTAATAGTTTCTTCAAAGGAAATTTTCTATAAGTAAAAAGCAAACATTTTCTTTCAAGGGAACCGCATATTAAAACTTAGACGCCAATTACAGCTGCAACACAAAGCGGCTTTTTCAGAGTATAAACAGTTAGATGCTAAAAGATGGGTTTTGATAAATTTTTAATCTATTGATGAAATATTTCAAGATAATGACTTAGAGTGTATGAAAGAGGAAATGAGTAAAAAATAGAACTTCCAAGGGTATGTGAAAATAGTTTATATGCAGATCTTTATGTTTGCTAAACCGCTAAGTAAACACTGAAGGTTCAGTGAACCAACAGTAAATATTATTTGCTGATATTCATAGAGATAAAACCTTTCACTTATTTTCAGTTTTTTAGCTACTACTTTCTAATTTAATCACAGACTTGATGAATAAGGAATTTGTAAATTTTACGTAATATTACTTCAAACTAGTATTACAAACAATAAGGATATACTAGACTGGAAAAAATAGTAACGACTTAAATTTTTTGATCAAGTGTTAAAATTATAACAATATTATTTATGGTAAATAGATTGTTACAGTTTTAAGACTAAATAAAATTATGTGGTAAGTATTATCATTATTATTATTTTTATTATTATTATTATTATTATTTTACTCTTAAAGAATGGACATTGGCTTTTAACATGTATACAAAGTTACATAATGATAATGAAAATTTTTAATATCTACAGTAATAACTGTTAGTTTTTTAAATACTAAACCAAAGTTGCAAGAAATTTAATCCGTAAAGAAAAATAATTAAATTAATCATAGAAATAACTCATCATAGAAATGGCTCTATTATCACCAAAAAGCATGGAATTCAAAGGATTTATCAGAATTTCACTCTGAAAGTAAATAAGACGTTGTGAAGTATAATCCGAGACGAAAATTCGACAGCTCCGTAGAAACACCTGTTGCCAGCTGAAATACTTTAAGCCTTCAGACACGAAGTAACCCTCGAGTGCCATAGAATATGAATGATTTCAACAAACTCTCAAAGTATGTAACGAGCTATCCACGTGTTGTATTTGTTTATGCATATTTGAAGGAACAAGAAATATATGAAGGAATCGTGTTTTTCAGAAATATCTAAAATATTAGATATTCATTTTTTTTCTTACTGGAGTACAAAAATGAATATGTATACACACACACACACACACACACACACACATATATATATATATATATATATATATATATATATATATATATATATATATATATATATATATATATATATATATATATATATATATGTATAAGCTTTTCAATTACTTTTTTCTTTATGCAAACTCATACTCTGAGAAGGATAAACGATTTCCCCAGGCTTATTTTGCGCAACGCATTTTTAATATTTAAACATATGTCAGACAACACGCATTTCAATGAACTAAAGCCTGAAAGTTTACTGCTAATGGGAGAGAAAACTTTGACTCTTTCTAGATCCAACTGATGATGCCACAGACTTGTAAGACATTACGCAACATGGCAGCAGTTTAAATATCCATCTTCAGTTTTGACGTAATCGTAGACATTTGAAGAAAACAAAAAATTGATTTGTTTTGCTTGAAAAATCTTTTTTTGAGGGTTATATCTATATCAAATATTTGAATGCTGTTAGATTCTACTGAGATTGAAAATTTCTCTCTGTTGTCATTTAGTGACATATTACTATGCTAAATTCTCTACAGTTTGACAGATAAAAAAAATTGTAAATATTAAATAAATTAATTAATAAAATTATATCAGTACTGAAGTTAACAGAAGGGACATTTTTATCACAATTATGTGAAGATATTTTAAAAAATATCAATAAAATTTTACATTAGAAGAAAGAAAATTTCATGTAATTTAAAAATATGTATTTTGAAATCCCTGATCAGCAAATTTTCAGCAAAAGTTAACATTTCAGTAAAGTTACATTTTTTTTTTATTATTCCACCTAAACTTATTTAGGGAGCACTATCAAATTCATAATTCAAAGTAAAAGGGGCTTTAATGTTTATATTGACATGTTTTCTGCCCGTATGTGTTCATATCACTTATGGGCGTACGATAAAATATGAAAGAAAATACTAAAAAATAATCACAATGATGTGATGGAACAGCACAAGGTTTAACAGCAAAGATATTCAAAGCTGATTAATAATAATGTGAGTATAGATACAGATATTCAATATTGATATTGAAATTCTTTACATAGGTTAGTTTATAAAGTATATATTTCAAATATCTTTGTAAAGATCTTGTTAGAGGTGCAGAATGCATGTGCGATTTAAAATGATTATGCTACATGATGAGGAATGTTTTCTTTAACCTATTATGCTCACAGCAACGAAATTGAAAAATTCATTATAATTAAATTATTATATAAAAGTTTATGTTGTTATAAATTTATAATGTTATTCCTTTATTTAATCTACCACCCTTTATTTAAATAAACGCACTTTATCACGAACGGAAAATTTACATATTCATTCATAACAGCTCTAATAAAATTTTGCTTCTCAAAATTTTTCAGCTTTTAAAAGCTTGAATTATTACAACTGTAATTGATAAGCATATAACATTCTTTTGAAATTTTTAATTAGCTGAAATTATTTAGAAGTTTCTACAGTCACATAACATTCATTCGAAACAACAATTAAAGGAATATTTCAATTACATCAGTTACAACAATTTGACTCATAAAACTGCATTAAGTGTTCATTTAGAATCCGACAAAAATAAATGCTATCTTATTTCACAGCTAAAATAATTATTATGACTCTTTTGCCGTTTTCAGCATCTAAACTGAGACACAGACACTCAACGTTATTCACCGGCATTTACTTTTAACGAGAGTGCTATACTTTCCCCCAGTTTGGTTAAACTCTGAACCTGACCTTGTTAATTAGACAACAAGAGCTCTGCCACAAAAGTAATCAGCAAATGAAGAGAATGAAGCATTAAATTTGCTTGTCTCTTTCCGGAAAATTATTCTGCAGTCCTTTGCGTCTAAACAGTTGCTGATAATAATCCGATTAGCAGATTTTGTATCCCAAGATGTTTTCATAGTTTGTCTTATAACCAATTTCAGTATTCATGAAGATAGACTGGCTTGGCAACACTAGAAAAGCTTTTTAAAAATCCCCTTGTTATCATACACAATATCATAAAAATGGACAAGAATAAGTAAATTGGAAAAATATTCAAATATCAAAGGCTTTCCTTTAAGAGATATCAAGACTAAAATTTTCCTTTTGAAATTATGGTTCTGTTGATAAACATAAATGTACAGTCCAAAATACTGATAAATATATTTATATAAATAATAATTTTATATTCCTTTTTGTAAAGAACCTGACAAAAATATCTACTCGTAAAATATTGTTTAATAATTACTGGGAAGATTTATAAATATAAATGTATATTACAGTTAAAACTGTTCCTATTTTGAGACTAATCATTAAATATATTTACAAAAAATATTTACCAATTAAATATGTATTAAATTCTTAATAAAAAATAGCACAATAATTGCATCAATTCTTCGCCGCGAAACTCATTACTATTAATTGTTATTTTTAAAATTATTACTAACCTACAATTAAGTTATAATTTTAAAAATAACAATTCAAAAAATTGAAACTTCTAAAATATAACAATTATAATTAATAATAAAATTACATCTATGCATTTTGTATTGCATGTAAATATTTAAAATCCATACAGAGTTTTTAATTATATTAAGTTAATGTTGTTTCATGCCTAAAAATATAACAAAAATTTCAGTATTATAGCTCAAAGTAGAAAAAGTTATGAATCGCAATGTGAAACCTATAAATAAAATTAATTTTTGCAGATATTTAACTTTGATCAACACAAAGGAATTTTATTTCTACAGAATTAATTTTATACAGTTCACCTTTTTTGTAGAATATATTTTGTGTACAGAAGTTCAAGTTACAAAAGTTCTTGAAACAGTTTTTAAGACTACTCTGATTTACGTACTTTTGTATGATAGATAAATTTTGATTGAGTTTCTACATGAAAAATAAGTTCTATTATTAATCTGTTTTGTTTTTCATTTGTAGAAAAGAATATTTGTAAGAAATCCTCACTGTTTCTTTAATGTATTTTATTTATGTATAACATAAACTCGCGATGTGATGAATTTATTTCATTCTACGGTGCTACAGCACTTTGAAGGACTAGAGGACTTTTTTGACTAGAGGATACAATTTTGTCGAATTTTATATCACGATTCTTATTCGATAAATCATTTAGTTTTAGGCTACTTTTGAAATAATAGTAATACCTCGAAATATGCTTACTACAATGTAAACGGAGCTTAGTTCCATGTGTTTTCATATCCCAAATTCAATTTATCACAAACTATTTTCATTATTTAGATACTGTTGTGAAACCCCTACGTAAAAAGAAGTTTGAATGCAGTTTTTCCCTTCCATGTCTTAAAGTGTATTACTAAGTTTATCTATAACCGGTTTGAAGCCAGTCAAAGAACCCTGTGTTCCTACTCAGATACTTTTCAAAACAATTAAATTTCGGCTTCAAATAAAGTGTTTGTTAAATAAACAAGAATCCAAGATTTTTCTTTACTTTTCCAAATATGTATTACAGGTTTAGACCGCAATTTATAGACAGATACATAACTTAATCCCTATAACATCAGCTCATCTGTTTGGCGTATGAAAAGATTTGCTTTTCTGTGTGATTGTATTGAACTACTCTCGGGGTCTGTGGCAGATATTTTTCTATTTTATGCCAGTTTTTAACCGCTGTTATTTAATTAGTGCCCATAAGTAATAAAACTTTCGAAAGTTGTTTTAAAGCCTGTTTGAAATGTAATCATTAAGTACAAAATAAAGAATTGATATTAACCTCTAAAAATAATAGTTATAAAGCCTTTTAAGAAAATATAATTTCTTGATCTTTTTCATGTTGAAACAGTTCTTTCAAGTGTTTCAGGCAATCAAAAAGGTCCGTTTAGATTTTTTAAAACAATTTTTTAAGAAATAAAATCAGAGAATGACAGTTTTTAATAAGATTATATGAGACCATCAAATTGGAAGCTATAGTAAAAATTTGCGATATATTTTTATATTAATTCTCTTCTTAAAATATCTCTTTCTCAGGGACGATCAGAGCTTATGTACAGAGACAACTAATATTATATATATGTGATAAGTAATTTCTAGTAACATTATTGATAATATTCTATTTAAATAATTGACTTTAGAGTGGTCCAGTTTCTTGATTTGTATTATTATGTTTGTCCATCGCATGCATATTTTTAAATAGAATTTAAAAATTATGTCTTCCAAACAGGATATATCCCTTCAATCGTGGATAAATATGTATAAATACATGAGAACATAAATTAGAGATGATTCTATTATTACTGTTTTTAAGCTTACTTATGGAAACGTTCAAAATTGGGAATTTACAAAAAACATTTGAATACCCACTAAGTTTTGTGTTGATATTTTGAAAAATAGTTTAATTAGTTGAGGTAAGAAAAAAAATGATTTTCTGAGTTGTAACTAATGTGGTATAACTACTCACTAGGGTACCGGCTGATAAATTTCAAGTATCTGAATTAAAATTTTTTTAAATACATAAAACCTTCAAACATTTATCTGCAGCTGAAATAACTGATAATTTCTTTTAACCACTGGCTCCATACACCAGCTTAGATATTACGGTGGATGTTTTTCAATAAAAAGAAAGATTTTGAAAGAGTAAATAGAGAGAAATGTCACAACTTACTTTTTACGGCCTAAGATCTTTGACAGGACGTGTATCATGTTGACTCGTCACACTTTCGATTCCTGGACTTGAAAGAAGGCAAATCCTGAACCGGGAAATTGTACCCAAACAAACAAACAAAAAACTAAAAGTATAAACACACGTGTCTAGCGCATCACACCAAAACCACGTTGTAATATGTCCAGAAAACAATGTTCCTGAGAACAGAAGGACGGTTTTCAATGCATTTTCTTTTTTAACTTGCGACGGCTTCCAAGTAAAAGATGCTCTGTATCTGCTCAAGAGTTCGAGGGGGAAAGGTGAGTCCGGTCCATTTTTGCCCGTCAGTCTTTCCGTTCACTGGACAACACAACAATAGAAAGGAGCGAAAAACGCGGTGAGGGACGCTGCCGCACAAATGCAGACGAATTAACCAATGAAGGTATGAGTCTACCGCGGCGCCATCTGGTGATTTGGGTGATTATGAATGAAGCCGGCGAAGGTGTATCTCTCCCCTCCCTCCCCCTTTTTTCAAACTTATAGTGAAACAGACTGTCACAAGATCAAACTGACGTACGCATTCTGATGTGTGCTAACGCTCTTTTATTTATGCGATCCTTCACGATATTTTCTTATCAAATATATTTTGCATCTGCAGTGAATTTCTTTTGGAAAATGTTGTTGTCTGTTCCATTTGTTTGGAGTTGATAACCTTTAGTAATATTCTTTCGTCACTCTTATTTCAAATACAATTTACGTAGCCTTGAATCACAGTACTTTATTTGTAATATTATCAAGTATCTAACGAATGATTTAAAGGATTAATTGCAACAATTTTATTAATATCCGTTTCATAAATATTCGTTGTGTATCTTTTGACAGTTTCAGCAAATAAATGAAAATTTTAGATTGATTACACAATGGATTTAAATGGAAGCGTTTTCCTGCCATTGCCTTATTATAACTGGTTTCAATACTTACTACACTATAGCAACTAATGGGTAATTTTTTTCTTTCTTTATTTTTTACTCTCTACTTGTTATACTCTCTAAACTTTTATTTTTTTTATTTCGAGACCTAGGATCAAATTCTAACATAGCAGGGTTTGGTCGCTTAAAAATTACTTCCTATATATATTTCTATATCAGAACAGCAGATGTTTATCTATACTGGAGTATTTTCACTGTGGTAAAGAAAAAAACCATTTTATTTTCCTATCAGCAATTAAATCAAATTCCTCTTGAGAAAATTGGTTCATAGCATCATTCTGAACGCCATAGTACAGTTAACAATCTTTCCTTAAAGATAAAATTTTCTAAGTGATTATAGGAAAGAAATTGTTTTTCTTTTTCTTTTTACTCAGAGATTCATGTAATTTTCTTTTAAAAGTCGGTATGTACATTACATTTACAATGACTCATTATCTTTACTTCAAGCTTGATCCTTTCAATCTGTTACGCATTTGCTATTAATGTAGTTCATAAATGGACAGATCCTTAATAATTTTTTTTTCAGTTTTGCTTTTCACTCTTTTTATCACTATCATTAGTAGCACAATGTTTTATTTAATATCAAAACAGTGTGATAAACTCTTCAGTCTTTTTCATTAACTATTACTGCTGGAAACATTTTATTACGAAACTCATTTCCTCATGAGATGTGAAGTATTCATTGAAATGAAAATGATTTGAGTTAAGGGAATACAATTATAATTCAAAGATGTTATAGGATATTAGATTATTTTTTGGTATTAAAAAGGTGAAATATTTTTGTCATTCGTTGCTGCGTTAGATAGATATCCCCTAAAAATGGGGGGAAGTTTTATGCATCTATTTTTAGTTTAACAAATGAATAAGTAAAGCAAATGTCAGAAATTTAGTATGAATTTCATAATAATTTATAACAATTATTACAGCTGAGGGTTTGGTATTGGACAATTTATTGGTCTCTGTACTCAAATAAGAATTTTGGGTTTTTACCATAACGAAACAAAGGAGGCAACGTTTCACAGTAATATTTAAATTGATGTTGCACTATCACATAATTTCAAATAAATAGTACGCTTGAAAGAAGATTAATATTTATATGCTCAATATTACGGAATATTATTTTTATCTCAACAGCGAATGACTCTGTTAACATGAAGAGCTTTACAAATATCTAGAAATGTAATATGAAATCTCAGTTATAGAGTATTACTTTACTGTTATCAAGAAATAGCCCCAAGTCAGATAGAGCTGTTGTTCGAGAAACTACACATCCATGATGCCCATTTTAAATACAATAACATATGCAGTGAAATAGTTTAATAAGTAACTGCAATCAATATCAAATTTGGCACTAGTAATGAAACTTTCATATAAAGTAGTCTTCGTATATCCGGAGGAATCCCGAAGGAGAAACTCCGTAAATATGACATCCGTCTAAAATGTTATGAAATACCCAACATTTCAGTTGCTGAAAAAAAAATTATTGCTGCTGTTGTCTAGAAATGTAGAACTACTGTAATCAGATCAAGGCACTAAGATTCGTCATTCCTCAAGAGTCTTGTTGACAAAATGCCGTAAATATAAAATGTTAGGAAGTGTACAGTAAAATCTCAATCACAATTATTTCTATTGATCTCAAATAATTTAGGTTCATTCATAGTAAAGTGATGAAGATCAACATTTCTCCATGTCTGAGGAATCTAATTGACTGAACTCATATGAAGTGACTCTGAAATGTTATGGAGCGTACAATTAAATGTCAATGACATCTTATTTTACTTATTAATTAAAGTTCTTAATTAAGTTTTTATTTTTTAATTAAACTTGTTTACTTTGTGGTTTAAACTAACAAATAAAATATAAAAATAGGTCTTTATCCTGAAATATTATTTGTATAAGTTATATAAGTTCTGCAAACCATTTATTTATTCTCTTGCAATAAACGCGAAACGTGACAGGATTTTCAAAAGCAAAACACTAGAACTTCCTCGACAGATTCGCCAACAAACAAATAACTTTAAATTATTGAATACTTTACCAGATATATTGTTAATGAATATTCATACTGTTTCAGTTCTGCCAATCACAACGGAAATAAAAAAAAATTCAGTATAAAAACACTTTACACCAGATAAAACACCTAAAATTGGTCCTGCAAATTATTTTTTCGTGTATGTATCAAGTGATTAATACACATTTGATTTGTCAACTCTCAGTTCTACCTGCTACAGCATAATTTTGTCAAAGAGCGCCTACGCTGTTATGAGAGAATTGTCAAGGGCTTGTCACCAGTTTTCGGCCTCTCTCCGCTTTTGAATATTATTAATGAGCCAACTATTTTTGTAGGATTTTGCCGTTTGTTCAGGCGACAAAATTGACATGCTTTCACTCGTACATGTTTCATTTCGGAGAAAAGGAAAATGGTTTTCAGAAAATCCTTTATTAATGCTATGTAAAATAATTCTATGCAAAGTATTACAATAATCAAGAATCTATTTTTAGGAATCATTTGTAAGTGTTATTATATAAACAGCATTGATTCATTTTTTGAAGTATACACTACGTTCACACAGATAAGCTATAAAGTTTTTTAGCTGGGTCTTTTTTTATCCACATTAATGGTGAAATTTTGTAAAGCTGATTATAAACAAATAGCATCGAATCATTACCATACTACTTAAGGAGTTAGAGTAGATATTGAAACCATTTTAAAGTATAATCAAAAATAAAAACAAAGATAATTTAGATTTCTTACATCTACAGTAAGCCATGACATCTAAAATTTTACATTTAAAGATTAGTTAAGATATGCAGATTTATTAATAACATAGTCTTTTCAAAATAAAATCGGTGTAAAAAAATTTAAAAATAAATAAATAAAATCATACCCATTATTTTATTTATTTATCTTGTCAAACGTTGTGCATTTTTAAAATTATCACGCGAAATGAAGAAATTTAAATACAAATATGCAAAAAATTTTGCAAGTGGAAAAAATAATAATAAAAATTTTTTTTATAGGAACACTTGTAAAATTGTCTGATTTATCTTCCATACATAAAACCTCACGACCTTTGGAAAACAATAAAAAATATGGCAAGAAAAAAATCGTAATTTACAATGAAGCTTAAATTAAATTTTTTAATATACTGGAATGTACTAACTTTTATTTGCACGGGAATAACGTAAGTAAATAAGCTTAAGTGACTGTTCGCTGCGCCAGGAATCATCTAATGATCCTGAGTTTTATAACTTCCATATCAAACTTGAGAAAAAATTCACGTGTTCAAAAATTTTTGAAACCAGAAACAATTTTTCTGTAACGTAATTTTTAGAGGAAAACATAGCTGGAAAACTTGATTATGGAATCGCGAAAAGATTTCATCTTGTAGAACTTCTAACGTATATGAGATAAAATTTACTATAGTTCTATCGCAATAATTTGAAACTTCTCAAATGTGGTAACATAATTTTGAAATTAATTTTCTACACATTTCAACATAAAATTTTTATGTATTGATACGAAGTATGGGTTTCACTTTTTTCCATTCAGCACAAAATTAAAAAAAAATATTTTGTAGATTTGAACTGATCCTTATAAGATGTTTGACAATGCATAAAAAATGCATTAGATATAGCTAATTAGATCAATGAAAATGGTTGCGACTCACTCAAAAGTTTTATGGTTTTATCATTTCTTAGTTCCCCCTCTTTCTAAATCATCATCCCGCTTATTTTATTAGATTTTTGTGAACCTGATAAAAAAAATTCTTCATTATATGCGCTTCGCTTTATTCGTCACGCCACGTAATTGGCCGGAATATTTAAACACTCGGCATGATGAATTAATGGCTCTTTCCGTTCATAATCCCACGACTATTTTTTTCATACTATCATATTCTTTTACAAGGAGATAAATTTACATTTGAATTGACCTTTACTCTCAAGTTCAAGAAGTATATTTTAAATGTGTCAGGATGGGTGTAGCCCCTGGGACTGTAGTTATGCTCTATAGTGTTTAGAATTTCAATGTTTGAACGCCCCTTTTTCTGCTAAAAAGACCAAGTCATGAGGAAGTTGAACATAAATAAATCTCTTGAGGATCAAGTGTAAGGATTTTGAGTCTGAAGAACCTAAATCTTGGGAGTCATTCTTGTGAAATCTGTTGATATTCCAACGTATCCGTCCTTGTTCTTTTGTCTCCCAGAAAGTCTCATGGAGTCGTATTTGTAAACATTAACTTTTTCCATAAGGGGTGGGGTAGCATATATCCCAAGAATACAGGTCCAAGAATGAATCTACACACACACACACACACACACACATATATATATATATATATATAATTAATATATATATATATATATATATATATATATATATATATATATATATATATATATATATAACCCCCTTAATGGCCTTTCTTACAAAGGGGGTATGAAATTTCCCGTTCTAAAGAGGGAATCGGAAAAATGGGCCCCGTAAGCTAAAGGTTAACTAAAGCACAGCGTCATTCAACCATACGAAAGACTTACACCGAACACTCCTAAACGTATTGTAAGAATGTTAGTACTGTGGAAGAACCTTTGACTTCGATCAAACGAATTCGAAAGACAATCAAAATTAATTTATGCTATTTATAACCAATTCATATAGATTTACTCCTCATTGGAGGAAATCTCATGCATTAAAGCTCTTATATAGAGGGGAAAAAATCAAACATTTTCAATTCGCTTGGTAGATTAATTATGATTAGGTAGACCGTTGATTTGGGTGTAGAGTCTGAAAGCAAGACGATTATTGCTGAATAAAATTGTAGTCGAGTTAAATCATGATAAAATCCAAAATATCAGTCTTAGTAGATAAATGAAGTGGTGCATAGTGATGACTCACTTTTGCTGAATAAAGTGTGACCAAGTCTCACGAAATGTTGAAATCCCACGAAAATGATGGCCAAAAGTATACCAGCTAATAGAAGTTAAAACGAGGAAATAAAAATATATACAATACACCGAATTCCTGATTATCCGCATCGTTAACCTTTAGCTTACGGGGCCCATTTTTCCGAATACCTCTTTAGAACGGGAAATTTCATACCCCCTTATATACATATATATATGCATATATATATATATATATATTAATTATATATATATATATATATATATATATATATATATATATATATATATATATATATATATATATATATATATATATATATATATATATACATTTATTGTTGGACCCGTAATCTTGGGATACATGATATCCTACGCCGCAAGGAAAAAGTTAAAGGTACGGGTATGGACGAAAAACAGGAAAATATGGACAACTGAAATATGACCCTCTATACCTGAAAACATGTCCTATTCAGTGGTTTTAAATGAAATTTATAGTGATTTAGTTAGGAAATAATTAAAATAAAACTTATATAGATTGTTCCTTTTTTGGGGGGGAAAATGTTTGTTATGTTTTTATGCTGATGAATACCCTAAACAAACTTATGGACAATTAACATTTTGTTTTTACATCTTTTCTTTTCTAAAACCCCACGGATAATCCGCTCATAGATAAATGGGTGTTCGACATAAAAATTACTGTACATTTGTTTTCCATTAGGTATCCAGGAAAAAATTATAATTAATTTTGTCTTAAAAATGGGAAAAGGGTAGCATAAATTTTTGAAACCAGAACCAATTTTGTCGACTGTTGATCGTTCGATATGAAAAAAAATGATGCGCGTAACTAAAGAATCTTATTCGAAAGTATATCTATTACGAAGGCGCGGTGGCCCGGTTTGCAAAGGCAGAGAGCCAGTGATCTGAGCGTCTCTGGTTCGATGCCGGTCGCTGATAGAATCCACCACCGTGTGCACTCATGGCGGCTGGTGCACGAAAAATTTGTCGTGGATGCAATGTCCTCCAAGTTCTCAAATTTAACTTTGGAGGTGCGGGGTCAAGTGTTCCGGTCTCGTCACTTGACTCGGTTCAAAATTACGGGACCGGTCCTTTAACCATGTCGGATTCGAACCCTTGTGGTGTTACTAAATAATTGGAGCCGCATCACTTCGCCCAATAGCTGTTATGGACTTAAGAAGCATCAGTAACAACAACATGTCTGATTTTCAAACAAGCCAATAAAAGTGATCAATGTATTTTACAGTGAAACTAGAATTTAAAACTTTTCTAAAACTTTCATATAGATCTATATTTTACAATATTTTTTTTTCAAATTACTGATATTTAGCTCCTTCTGTTGGCCGTATAAAATGAACGATAAACGCAGGTAAACCTTGAAGCTAGTGGATTCGCATTCCATTTCCACGATAAAAAGTAACCCTTAAATTTATGAGTTCTGAATGCCTGATTTTCATTCAAAATAGTTACTTATCCATATGGCCTTGATCTACAATGGAAATACTCTTAACTTTTCAGAATTTATTAGAAAAAAACAAGCATTTTATTTAGATTGAAAAGTTAATGAAGCTATAATTCAGGCCGGAACGTGGAGTGACGTCAGTTTAACAGTAGTCCGTGATATTGCTTTGAAAATATGCTGCTACCTCTTGAAATAAAGAAAAAAAAAAGTAAATGATTCTGTGGTTGCCCTTACGTCCCACACCAATTTATCCTTCCTGTCGTAGCAGGACTGTTTAAAATAATGCCCGGGAGTGTCAGCTTGAAAAGATAAATGGCTTTGAAGAAAAGAAAGTCAACCTTGCCATGAAGATTCTGAGATCAAATTTCCATAAATAGTGGATTTCAGGCGTATGTGGGAATTTACAGAATCACTCAACTTTAAAGCCAAACGGGTAAGACTTTATCTATGCAATGCATGTTTTCAAATCTTTGAAATCGAATTTCAGAGTGTGATCATGGGAGGGATCTGAAATCGGAAATGAAAAATTCACTCTTCCCGGATTATAGGTTTTTCAAGATAATGTTTGATATAGCGTGTGTATAGAGTTTTAAAGTCAAACATTTTCGAATACTAGAAGGTGAGAAATTTGAGGTGAGTCTTGAATTGAAAGACTACAGAGTTGTGCGAGGGTGGTGATAAATTTTGATAAATAAATAAATCTTTGAAAAAGAAAGGCACAACAATTTTTTTTTCTTCTTTCGAAAGATTGATAGACGGATTTAAACAAAGATCCTATATAATTTAATACTTCCAACGATAATGCTTCTAATATATAGTGTTATTAAATAAATAATTTAGTAACTCAAATATTTGGACACTTACAGTAAATTTCTTTTATGAAATAAATATCAATTTCTAGATATTGGAAAATTTGGATGCATTACGTCTAGAAAAACTTAAAACATGCATTTTACTGAATAAGTAGCCGTTAAATTGAATGTAAACAACAACAAACATCTTTTTGATTTACTAAACATTTTAATCCTACCTGTTTCTTTCTAACTCTTGAGTGCTCTGAAATCTAGGTGGAAAATATGAGAATAAAATTTAACTGAACAACGGATGCTGTAGCTTCATATACAGGACACAAATTCATTCCTAATATTTCGTACTATCGTTAAACTACCCGATCTTGTAGAAATGTACTTCATTTATTTTATCCTCTAACACAGATGTATTTTAATATCGAATTTCCATAATTGATTCCCACATATTGTGAAGAATGCACCGCAATGAATTTTACTAATTTTCCCTCCTAAAAATCCGGGCAATAAATTTCTGTCAAATTGTTATTGGCAACATTTAATCTTTATTTTCGTTAACAAGCTCACAAAAAAGAAAAATGCGACTTAAATTCCCAAACATTTCTGAATCTGAGCCAAAATTTAACTATAACGGTAATGGGAAGCAACCATTTAAGATTCGAAGCCCAGGTCAAATTTATCAAAGAATAATGCAACATGCATAACTGTTCTATTCAAATATAATTTAATAATATTGACTACACGGATATTGCAAGCTAAATGAAATTTCTTTAAATGAATTATTCTGCATAAATCGCATAAACGTATTATTACGTAATTGTTCATAAACGTAATTGGTATAATTCGCATAAACGTAGAGACTACCTAAAACAAACTGGGGTTGAAACTAAGTGACTGAATAATAATAATTTAAAAAAATTATTGCGGAAAGTAATAAATGTCTGTAGCTGTTGAAGTCCACTTTTTTACATAAAATAAATGATATTCGTATAAGTTCAGCCTTTTGGAAGACGCGCATCAATTGAAAATTTGATGCAGTTCGTGGAACATACAGTGAGCAAGTCTTAATACAGCAAGTCTTTATTTCCCGCTGTTATACTTTTTGGAAGCTTTCAGTTCGACATTTAGATTCGGAAGATAACCAGGAAACCGCAAATATAGTAGAAGGGGTGGGTTCACCCCCATCCCTAAAAATTGTATCATAAAACGTTAACAGCAATGTATTACACTACTAATAATATAAATTTATTATTTTTCTTCAAGGAATATAAATTTACATAATTTTTAGTATAACACTAATAATGCAAATTAATTTTTGTTGAAAATTTGCTTTTGAGGCTTTGCGATATTTGTCTTGCTTTGGAGCTATTGTATTAGCATTGAATCAATGGCTATGAATTTAAAGTTGTTTTTTTTTATTAAACAATAGCACTTAGACATACATCTTTACATTATTACGTGCCACTAAAACACAACAAGCAAACAGAAGAAACAAAACACAAAACAAAATGTCATATAGAAATCTTGGAGCAGAAACAACAGTCTAATTGGATTCATATCCATTCGTCCTCATCAGTTCCCTAGCCTCCCAATACCTGCCATAAAGACAGTTACTTGATAATGCGGAACACAGTGACAAATGCTGTGCATCCATAGGCACTTCCACACCACAAAGAGTACAGTTTGGGCTTTCGAGAATACCTAACCTGAAAAACTATTTAGGCAAACAGTAGTATCCTGTGGCAAGTCTATGAGCAGCAACATTTGTTCTAAATTTAAAGTAAAATATTGTAATAGTGTAAGAACAATTTATGTCAGGGCAAGGCTTTATTTAACTTTTAGCTTACGGGGGACATTTTTTTTTATTCCCTCTTTAGAATGGGAAATTTCATACCTTCTTTGTAAGAACGGCCATTAAGATATATATATATATATATATATATATATATATATATATATATATATATATATATATATATATATATACAGAGTGTCCATAATTAAAGTCCCACTTTCAAAAGGCAACAAAAAAAGAACCACTGGTCAGAATGACTTCAAATTTGAACTAAATATACTGGAAGAAGGGGGAAACGATTTGGCATACTAAAAAAAAAGTTCCAAAATGTTACAGCGCCATTTATTGATACATTTTGGAACTTTTTTATTATGCCAAATCGTTTCCTCCTTCTTGCAGTATATTCAGTTCAATTTTGAAGTCATTCTGACCAGTGGTTCTTTTTTTGCAGCCTTTTGAAAGTGGAACTTTAATTATGGACACCCTGTATATATATATATATATATATATATATATATATATATATATATATATATATATATATATATATATATATATATATATTCGCCTATAATTCACCGTAGTTTTGCTGGCCATTTTATTATGGGGGCTCAATATAGGCGGACCAGCATTGCCCCCTATGAATATATATATATATATATATATATATATATATATATATATATATATACACTCATGGACAAAAAAATTAGCGCACCAAGAAATAATTGCGGGATCGTAACGAAACTTGCAATGAAGGTACATGTCGGGGAGATATGCAAATGATTAGAAATGCAGCGTGATTGCGCATTACATATAGCCGGTAGAGGGCGTTGAACATCGTACTCTGTGGAGTATAAAACAGGTAACCAAATCTTGTTTGAGTGTGCTGAATCATTTACAAGGGAAGAGCTGAGATAGACATGCCATTTCGCCGTGTTCGAAGACAATATAAGCAGTTGTCGCAGTTTGAGAGGGGGAGAATCGTCGGGATGATGGAAGCTGGGTGGTCAGGTAGGCGAGTAGCTCGTCAATTAGGCCGCTCTGATTGTGTTGTGAGGAGGTGTTGGGACCAGTGAACCCGAGAGATGTCATGTACACGAAGACCAGGCTCAGGACGCCCTCGACAGACCAGTCGTCGAGAAGACTGCCACATCGTAAGAAATGCACGCGTACAGCCAACTGCTTCATCGGCCGCCATCCAGGCACAGGTAGCACCTTCACTAGGGGCATCTGTGTCTTCTCGAACCATACGAAGGCACCTGGCTGAAGGACAGTTGGTATCGCGGCGCCCATTACGTGTGCTGCCCTTGACGCCCACCCATCGACGCCTCCGTTTGGAGTTTTGCCGCGCACGAGGAAACTGGACTGCAGCGGAATGGAACCAGGTCGTCTTTAGCGACGAATCCAGATTCAATCTCGGCAGTGATGACAATCGTGTTCGTGTGTGGAGAGCCCGTGATGAACGCTTCAATCCTGTCTTTGCTGTACAGCGACACGTCGCTCCCACAGCTGGTGTGATGGTATGGGGTGCCATTGCCTACAATACACGGTCACCCCTAGTATTGTTCCGTGGCACCATGACAGCCCAGCGGTATGTTCATGAAATCCTGCAACCACATGTGTTGCCACTCATGCAACGGCTCCCAGGAGCCATTTTTCAACAAGACAATGTTCGGCCTCATACGGCAAGGGTGTCACAAGACTGTCTCCGCACTGTTACTACCCTTCCTTGGCCTGCCCGATCCCCAGATTTGGCTCCAATCGAGCATATCTGGGATCATTTGGGACGACGAGTTGGGCATCCCACGAGTTTGAACGAACTAGAGGCAAGGTTACAGCAAATATGGAACGAAATGTCTCAAGACATCATACAGAACTTGTATGACTCAATGCCCGATCGTATCGCATCGTGCATTCGCGCTAGAGGGGGTCCAATACTCCACAGAGTACGATGTTCAACGCCCTCTACCGCTATACGTAATATGCAATCACGCTGCATTTCTAATCATTTGCATATCTCCCCGCCATGTACCTTCATCGCAAGTTTCGTTACGATCCCGCAATTATTTCTTGGTGCGCTATTTTTTTTGTCCATGAGTGTATATATATATACACATACACACGTATATCATTCTTGTGCTCGTATTCTTGGGATACATTCTATCCCACCCCGTAATGAAAAGATTAATAAAATATAGGTCTAGCATGGCAAAGATTGTGGTTTTTATTCCCGCACTTCAATTATAGGATAAAAAATAAAATAAATGCAGGTGGTGATTAGCACAGACTCTTTTTCCTAGAGGAAGCCTCTCTTTTTACACTTTTCTGTCGGCTTCAATTGCCGAATGGAAAATGCCAATACATTTTCCGGAAATTAGTGTAAAGTATGCCCAGACGAGTTGACGCAGTCACTATAGCCAAAAAGAGTAAAAAATATACTGTTATTTTTTAAATAAATGCAATTTCTCCCATATCAAATTTGTTATTCGAAGACAATATCGTGAATAATTTCACGTAAACCAAATGTAAATTCAAAATTATGACATTATAATTGTGATTCAAGTTATTTAAAAATAATTTCCATGCAAGATATTTTCATTCATATTTTGCATCATTATTATTATATTTCTAACTCATTTCATAAACACTATTCAATCGCTTTCCGTAAATATGCGCTCATTTTATGACACACATAATTTGGTGCTTTCTCAGGATATAATAAACGTCTTCGTGACGAATAAGGAAATTATTTTATTATATCTACGCAGTCCAGTAATTTGCGATGTTAAAAATAACAATAAAGAATAGGGTGAGAAAGGGAACAATAATTTCCATTCAATAGTAGAGGGATCTGACAATGAGAGCACTGCTTGTGTATTGAATTAACTTACGGGTATTGAATTAAAAAGCACTTTTTACCCTCTGTTCAATTACAGATATGTATGAAAGTAATATAACCGCCTGTGCTACACTATGTTTTAAAATTTGATTGATAATGAATAGACAATGCTCTACCGTTCAAATGAAGATAATATTCGAAATTATCTATATATATATATAACAGTTCCGTAACTGACTGGTTGACTGACTGACAGACAACGCACAGACCAAACCGCTGGACCTTAAGGGCTGAAATTTTGCATGGCTATTCTTCTAGGAGTGTAGGGGTGCATTAAGAAGGATTTTTGAAAATTCTTCCTAGATATTTTTAAATTAAATTTTTTAGCTGTTTTAGTAACTTTTTTAAAGTTTTCATTTAAAATAATAATTTGAGGGTTATAAAATTTATATCACGAGAAAGATCATAAAAATTCCTTTAAAATGAAATCTTTTTTGAATTTTTACCTCCATTTTCTCATTTTTGTGAATTTTTAAAGATTAATTTTTAAAATTTAATTTATTAACTGCTGATCACGTGATTTCTTTTTCAAGTACTTTAAATTAATTTATCGTCACGTGCATAACAACGAAATAGACAAAAAATTACTTTTTTTCTTGCCAATGCGGCAGACGATTGGAAATTATCCAAAAAAATATTAAAATACAGTAAACGATGTGTTCCTCAAACTGTATTATATTAACTGTACTATATTCTTTAGTATGTTCTATTAGATTTAATTTGAATATTTTCTTCTACATTATTTTGTCTATAAAAATATCCGTTACGATTTTTTATAAATATATTTTTTCTTTCTTTTTACATCAATTGCATACATTGATCGTTGTATTTATTATAAATATATTTGCACATATTTTTGGCATCAATTGCATACATTATCCGTTGTATTTAATTTGAATGTGCTCCGTAGCGAAGTACGGGTTTTCAGCTAGTGCTAAATAAAGTTTGTTCGAAAGATTTTTATTCAACTAGCAGTAAAGTAAATACCTCTTGAAATGATTTTTATTTAAATTCCTGACTTGTAACTAACCATTTTTTTATGAAACTACAGAAATGTATAAAATTTAAATACAATATAGACGAATAAATGTCAGTTGTACTGATTTGAAAATATATAAAAAATGGAGTAAAATTTCTGTTATATTTCAGTAACAAAATAGCATTATAGCGCATATAGATTGGTGCAGAGTTCTCTGCCTGCAGACCCCCGACTCCTGTCATCACATTAGTCACGGTAACATTAGACACGGTATTTAGAACCACCCCCATTCCCGCCCCCAAGGTTTCTGTGATCTGGTGTCTCCCCCGACCCCGCTCGACACCATTTGACCCGCTGACCCCCCGCCCTTTCTTTGATGGACCGCCAGAGGAGGCGATCCACGCATAGTACAGAGTACAGAGTGAACATAAATCACTGGATTCCCCAAGGCACAGGCAGAGAACTCTGCACCAATGTATATGCACCATTATAGTAATCGATATTCTGATATCGGAAAGTTCTATTCAAAAGAAAAGTAAGAAATTAATGTATTCGATTTAAATTACAAAATGTTCTGCCTGGATTAGGCATCCTGTACTATTGTGACACTAATGTGACTAATGGACACTAAATGGGAATTTTGTGGAAAATAATGAAAAAAACTGAAAAGTTTAACAGATAAAATAACATAGACATTATTGTACTAAATAGTGGATTATTGATACTAGGTGCTTCTCGGAATTTAAATATGTGTGAAGCAGCATCACTTGTATTAAACATGATGAAATTTGCCTATTATCATAACGACGTAAAAGGAAATGAAAATCGTATGTAAGTTTACGCTTAATATCTAGAGAAATGCCTTCTCTAATAAAAGATTTGTTTACTTATTTGAATCCACCATGTATCGTAAATAGAAACTTAATTTTCAAAATATGAAGTAACGAAGAAAAGAAGAGAGAGAAAGTGTACTGAAAGGATGTTTAAATTAAAAGCCAGTTGAGGTGAGGGGTTAAAATTTTTTTTTGTCCACCCTTCTTTGTGTCCAAATCTCATTCCCGCTGAGGAATAATAATAATAATAATAATAATAATAATAATAATAATAATAATAACAACAACAACAACAACAACAATAATAATAATAATAATAATAATAATAATAATAATAATTATTATTATTATTATTTAAATAATATTTATAAATAACTAATTTTGTATAAAAATGCATAACATGTTTATGAGATAGTCAAAGTACTCATACAGTGAAACTTCTCTTTGGCAGACATTCAGGATTCCGGAAAAAATGGCCATGGAAAAGGGGTTACTTTCATAATATTGGCTGTATGGAGTCTTTAACTGGTTCTAAACAAAATATGGCCGTTTAAAGGGGTGGCCGGATAGAGAAGTTTTACTGTATATACAGAGCAGAAAACTGTTTTAACATCCATTCCGTGTAATCACAGAAATAAGTTAATGCACTGCATTTCTCTGAAAAAAGAGTTAGATAACGTGTACTTTAAATCAAGTATGAATCATTATGTCGGTTACTATATTTTTATAAACTATGTTGATTTTATTATCAAATTTTTACTAAGTTATAGTTTAATATTTTATCAAAGAGCAGAAATCTCATTCCTTGTCACTTCGAGGCATGTCATAAAACTTTAAACATATTTTAAAACTCGGTCAAACGGACAAGTTAAAATTATTTTCGATTAGTAAATGACATTGATTACGTTTGAAAGGCATAAAAAGTGACTACTCTTTCACCAAAAAATCACTTTTATGGTCAAAACGAGGATATTTGCATTCATGCGTATTTTCCAGAACATTTACAGAGCTTCCAGCCTGAGCAAATCGTGGGTAACTTGCAAAACTTCTGGAACTCTCTAATAACTTCAATGGTTTCCTAGAATGATTTAGAACTGCCCAAAACACTCTAAAAAGTTTCCACTTTTTTTTTAAAAACTCCACATCTTTCAAAATATTTCAGAACTTTCAAAAGACTTTTAAAGTTTTTGAAAATAGAAAGCTTTCAACTAGAAATAATAAGTAAACTTGAAGGGACGGGTTGAAACGCTGGTAAACAATTGTGCTGAAAAAGGAGCTCTAGAATGTCCCTTGAAGTCCATGTATTTAGATTCTCATCTTGATCAATATATGGATAACATAGAAGCGCTCCTATAGGAGCAAGGCGATTGTTCTCACCGGGATAAATAGGATTTGGGAAAATGATTAACAGGATCATGATAAATCACGAAAAACTACTCACTTCTGAATTTGTGGTCCGTGTTTTGGACACTTATTACACATACTTTGACATTAATAAATAGATGTTCTTTTTAATAGAATGCTGTTATGACTAGGGATACTTAATTTTCGTATTTACGAAATAGATGCGAATAAATGCGAAATTTGCCGATATGAGCGAATAAATGCGAAAATTATTTTTTTACTACTTTTCGGCGAAAACTCGTTGATAAACGACTTTTTAGCAAAATTAGGCAATAACAGTAATGATTTATTAACATAATAACTTAACTAAGACCATTCGAGGTCTATATAACTGAGAAATCACACTCACCTTCGGATTTGCTCTGAATTTCACCCGGACAGTTTGTCCGTACCGGAGTCGAACCTGAAAATCTAACTGTAAAAGTCAACCATGAAGTTTTGTGGAGCAGTTTAGGAGATTTAAGAACGTCTCTTGAGTGCCAAAGTCAAGGGTATTTCAGCCACTTAGTAGTCAACCACGAGACTTCTATTCATGTTATACAGATTTTAATTGAAACGAAATGCTGCTACCTTAACTTTTCAAAGGCAGCTATACAAAGCCTGTATAGTCCCGTTAAAAGAGAAGATGCTGAGATATTTTAATATGTACAACACAGTAATTAATGACAAAAGGCAAAGGGAGACTACTACAATATTAGATTTTAACTAAGAATTTTGATACTTACCTATCCAAGTAAGTAAAATTGTAATTTTTTTAATAAACGCGAAATTTTTAAATTTATATAAATTTTTTTGCGAATAAATGCGAAATTTTATATACTGTATTTTTTTTTGTTGTTGCGAAATTTCGATTTTTTTATGCGAAATTTACATATCCCTAGTTATGACTTATCAGGAGCAAATAGATACAAATTCAAACGGTTTCAATTTCATGCGGAATCAAACATGTTTTCTAGTCCCGGTCACAAAAGTAAAATTCGAGGACAATAAACTATTTAACTCATTGCTAGTTTAAATAACTGGAAAATTGTTCTTTTTCCTTGGAACAAAGATAAAGGGAAATTTTGCAACATGGTATATTCCGATATACAGAGGCTGACCGTAAATGTAGAATATAATAGTTGAGTATTACAGACAATTTAATAACATAATTCATTATATCTTACCAAATTAAGTATAAAAATTGAAAATCGTGTTTGACAACTCATATTTCTGCCCAATCAAGTCAGAATCCCGAATATATTTTACGAACGCAACAGCTGTTAAAATGCTATTCATAAAAAGAAGCTTCAAAGCGATGTTTTATAAGGATGTTTTTCATCAAGAATAACAGTAAAAATAGACGGTTAGAAAAGTGTTCCTCGATTGTTATACTTAAATTCCAGGGAAAAATTATAATTTGACTTCTCCAGGGAAGGTCTATTACAATGAAGTTTAAACCTTTATGTCTGCTCTCAGCCACCATAGCCCTTTTACCGTTCCGGTAGTATGTCTGCTCGCAGCTACGAAAATGAAGAACCATTCTCATGGTATATATTAATTAACTGTGACCACCATGGCACTTGCAGACACACGCAAAGTAGTACGAACGCAAAGGGCTTCACTATAATCATAAAGAAGCCGAAATTAAAAATGAAAACTGGAGTAAAAATTCCACTAATAATAAGAAAATGAGCGTGTTTAAAACTTTCTAACCCTCCTCCCTCGTCCCCCCCCCAAAAAAAAAAATTGGGGGGGGGGGTTAGACTGAATGATCTGTCCATTAAAATATGAAACGTTCCACTGTAATGATTTTGAATGAATATCATTCTTTGTTTACTCATTTTTACTTCTTAATTCTCGGAAATCCAAATTCGGAACAACTTTTAACCAGTTTAGCTAGTTTATAGCTAGATAAGCCACCTAAGCTATTTTCTGGGGGACATCGTAAATGCAGGTTGAAAGTAAACAGAATCATACATTTTTGAGCAGCTAAAGAAGAAAAATTGAGGGTAAAGGACCACCCGTTAGAAGAGGAAGGTTTTCCATAAAATGTTACCCATTAAAATTTATTTTGAAGTAATATAAATGGATACTCATTTTATAAGGTCAGGCACTTTAAAACTATTGTGAGGTCCGCACAAATAATTTCGATATTCATTGTCTTTTTATTCGAAACTAGTAGGATATAATTCCTTCACATGTTGTGTTTATAATTTGGTTTTATTGAGCAATTTTTTAATCCTGAATGGCATTTGAAATTGAACTTGATTTGTACTTTATCAGTGAGTAAATACTGAACGTCTTAATGACTTTTGAATAATATCTGTGGCGTTATGGCAGGTGTTGATTTGTCCAAAAAATTCAATTTTATGTTTTAAGTTGATATGTCACACTTAAAATTAGTTCTTTAATGTGGCAAAAGCCGATAGTTGAATTATGAACTAATGCTAAGTTATTCGTATTGGCAAATGCTGTTATGTATAAAAGAGGTAATACTTGGTCCCAAACTGAATATTTTAGTCCCTAATTACAAATTTGATTGAAGACCAGCCATGTGCTTGAGGTTAAATATGAGTATTAACTAAAGATTATTTGGATTGCAAAACTTAATTGAGCGATTTTATATTTCACAACAAAAGTTACTTTTTCAATTTGCTGAAAACATGAAAAAAAAAATGACATATCAACATCTGCCATAATGCCACAGATATATTTCATTTTGTTTTAATGCTTATTTAAGTCCAGTACTGCAACTTCAACCAAACTAGCAACATAATATATACAACAGAAAAATACAAGTAGCACAGGCTACAGGCTCCAAAGAATACTGAAAATTCCGCTAAAGTAAAAACAGGAAAACTACAATTAAGGGGATTTAATTCAGTTTATACGTTTGAAAATATTAAAAATTCTAAGTTTAATCCATGTTTATTTCTTGGTTATGAGCACAAAATATATGATACAAGTTTCAAGTTACTCCCAGGCTACATTTAATCTTTTGTAAAATACTTATCCTGGTACGTTAAAATAATAAATTTTTATTTCAAGATAATAAGTGAAATGTACTTGAATTTGTTTAAAGATTGATAGAATCTAAGTTGATAAAATTCAACTCAGCACAATCAGGTTACAAGCATGTTATTATTCTGACCCTAGTTTTTGTCCTATGATAAATGAGACGGTGCGTTGATATAAATCCAGTCATCGTCAAGCGCATCCTTGCACTTTATTTGCGTTGACCTGAATACAAAACACATTGTAACCAGCCTTGTTCTTTCCTTCTGAACTTGAAACAATTAATTCGATTTGGGAACAATGGACGCAACCTTTGTCGGAAGTACAGTGATCTTAAACAAATTCTGATATTACTATGATAAGAAAACTCGTTCGAATATCATTTTAAAACTTTTCTTAGCAACTCATAAATATTTTCACATAAGTCACAAGAAGAATTTTATTACTTGAAGCATTCACGTGTATTTACATAACAAAAGATATTTCATTTTATTTGACTGGAAAGAAAAAAAGGTTATTTTTGACAGAAATTTACGATTTTAGTTCCGAAAAAAGTGCAGACATGTCATAGAAATTAGATCATTGCGTAGTTTATAATTTAGTTTTTAAAGTAAAATCATGTTTTCACATAAATTTATTTAAATAATTAAAACAAATTTATACTAATTAGAGTTTACAAATATCTTAGTCTTATCAAATATGGAACACACTCACATTATGATTATTTCTCGTTTTAATGAACTCCTATCTGATATACAGTCGAACCTCGTTATAGCGAACCCGGTATATAACGAACTCACGGCTATGACGAACGAAATTTTTGATCCCACAGTTATCCTATTGTACGTAATTTAATTAGTATTGTGTCAGTTTAATGTAATCGATTTTAGTCGCTTTAGTTCATTAATGATTAGATAGATTTTTATCATTTTTTAATACATCATTATTGAATTCACATTGCAACTAATGAGTTATACATTTTGTGAACTCTAGCATTTTTCTTAATTGTTCGGATATAGCGAACCACCGGATAAAGCGAACAAAACTTTTGGTCCCTTGAAGTTCGTTTATAACGGGATTCGACTGTACCACAAAGCTTTCAGTCGAAGCCTTGTCGACCACACCAGATGATATTGCAATTTGCGCTATATACCACTGGTGTAAGAAATTAAGAGAATTTGCAGGACTTGGTCGATTATCTCTAGAACTACTGTATCGATTTCAATGAAATTTGATATGTACATACATTGATACAATACAAACAAATAACCATTCAATAATTGTAATACACACGCATGATCGTGCGTAACACTCGTTGGAGTCGGAAGGTATGAAACAGCGGTTGCAGAATAAATAAAAAAAGGTTAATAGATGGGTTAATAGGGGGTAGGGTCCCCTCTTACAGATATACAGGTCTCGCAGCGTGGATTTCATACTTGAAATAAGGCAGTTTATCATCCTGTGGCAATTGGTCCCACTCGTTCAGAAACGCTGTTTTCATTCCCTGTATGGTTCTCGGAGGGGGGTTGCGAGTTGCAATTTCCCTCCCCAGAGCGTCCCAGACATGCTCTATAGGGTTAAGGTCTGGAGATCTGGCTGGCCAATCCATCCGGCGAATATCCCCACTCTCTAGAAATTCGTCGACCAGAAGAGCTCTATGTGGCCTCGCGTTATCGTCCATTAAAATGAACTCAGGGCCAACTGCACCCCTGAAAAGGCGAACATAGGGCTCCAAGACCTCATCCCTATATCTCACACCAGTCACAGAGCGTCTTTCAAAGACATGGAGAGGTGTGCGGCCATCCAACATGATGCCTGCCCAGACCATTAAACCTCCACCGCCATAATGGTCGATTTCGCGGACATGGAGGGTAGGTAGCGGTTCCCTGGCTCTCTCCATATGAACGTACGGCGAGAATCGGTGTTTAGGCTGAACCGGGACTCATCAGTGAAGAGAACGGTCGCCATTGATCCATACTCCAATCTCTATGCTCTCTGCACCATGATAAACGGATTATCCTGTTCGTAGAAGTGAGCGGGACGCAAACAGCAGGTCTTCTTGCAAACAACCCTGTCTCATGAAGTCTTTTGGAAACAGTCACCCTTGATACACGGGTTCCTGTGGCTGCATACAAGTCACGAGAGAGCTGAGAAGTTGTAGCACTCCTGTTACGCCTAGCTATAATCGACAAATGGCGATCTTCTCTGACCGTCGTGGCTCTTGGACGACCTTGCCCAGGCTTTCTCTCGATGGATCCGGTATCCTGGAACTGTTTCCATAAGTTACACAAGACGCTGGGCGTTAAATTGAACTCTCTACAAATTTAGACTTGAGATTGGCCTGCTTCTAGCCTCCCCACAATTCGCCACCTCATTCCATCATCTAAACGTTGGTGGTTACTCACTTTTACTGTTACAATTTGAAATTAAACGATTGCTGCAAAATAACACCAAGAAATTCGCCGAGGTGTGCTAGCGAACGAAATGCGTCTTAACTTACGCGCGCTTATAAAGCCTGTTTCTCTACTGGCTCCGCCTACACACTTACGTATTTGACGTACAAGATTTTCATTTTTGTCTAGAAGCAGTGGTTTTGCATTCAGTTCAGTTCTTTTCATGAAATTCGATAAAATATGCAAATTCTCTTAATTTATTTCACCAGCGAGTATCATTTATGGGTTTTTGGTTGAAAAGAATCATACTATTTGTTACACATTATAAACTCTCTTTCTAGGACAACAGAATAATACAGATTAAAAAGATTTTAAAATCCCCAAAATGTTGAGATATTGAACTTTAATACAGCCAAAATTTAGATGTATCATAAGAAATTTACTTTACAGTACCTTTGGATATCATAATGCTTATCAGTTCTAGACTAAAGCCGTTTCGTGTAATTGCAGCTTCAAATGAAAAAAAAAGCATCATGGATGAAGTTTTGAAATGAACCTTAAGAAACGTTACAGCAGTTTTTATTCTCATTTTTTATTTCACTGTATTAAAACTACCTTGACATGGAAATGGACATTGGTTGGTTGGTTACCTGGGAGCACTACAGTCATCTTTTGTTACACGAGGGCTATTAGAGTGGAATATACAGTTTAAGCCGATCCGAACAATTGCAGACACACGTGCCAACAACGGAATATGAACCCAGGGTCTCCGGTGCCTAATGACAACGCATTAGCCATTCGACCGTCGTCCCTCCTGGCTCTGGATTGATGTGTATCACATCACCTTGTCTGCCATTGTTTCCATGATATCTCTCTCATAGCCGGTATATTTTTCAAGAAAATTAAAATAAAACTAAAATTTGACGTCAGGTAATCATTAAAGTTATTCATCTCAATTTCTACGTTATCATATATTTAATTAACTTTAAAATATTTCTGAAAATTGCAATTTTCTACAATTTTTTTAAATTTGAAAGTATTAAGAAAAGCGCAATGCTTTAAAAGATCCCTCCTGATATATGTATTATTCCTGCAATTTCTCTGTTTATTAAATAACGTTTTATTATTTATTTGTCCCTTGATTAATTTTTATGCATGTGCTTTTGAAAATCAAAATTTTATCCATTTAGGAGTATAATAAATATGATATATAAATTTGTATTAATTTATCTCAAAATAAAGGAGGTTAGTTACGTAATTAATACTGTGTATAGAAACCTATATTAAAGGTTCTTGTGAATGTTTTAACAACTTAGAAACTTATATAACTTAACTGAGTCATAGTACACTAATTTATTTATTAGAATTAATTGATTTTATCCCCGCTTTAGTATTTTTTGAAGTTTGGAACCTCGAAAGTTTGCTGTCGCTAACCACATTGAACATTTTGTGATAATTTAATTCTAAATGAGGCAATATAGTATCACCAAGTGACTTAAGTATCATGAAAACTAAGTGCAGGAAAAATCTGTTATTGACCCTTTTTTTTTAAAACTCTGCGAGAAAAGCACATTTTCATTATATATTAGGCTAAGAAAAGCATAGAAACTTTTTTTTTAAACTTATGAGGCTCGTTAGCAAAAGATCATTGCATGGCCTGACACTAGAAACCTACACCCTGCTTATATGCAAGACAGAAGGTCCTCGATTCGCTTTTCAAACTTGCTAAATAGTTTAAGATGACTTAATCAAAGGGGAAAAACTTGCAAAGTGTTGTCGTTATACTTAAAAATAAAGTAAGAAGATTTTAGTATATTATACACCCACACGACATTTCTGCATCCACATTTCATCTAGGCATAAGATTCTGGCCAAGCTATAAGTACAGATTTTCTGCCAAGACGAACTTTATAAATAGTGTTGATTTAACTAAGCATAACAAATCCGTTATTTTTTTTCTGCAATGTTATATGTAATGTATTGTTATTTCCAATAACTTGTCTCACAAATTATTATACTAAATTTTGATTCAAACCTAGTTTAGTGTCTCATTCAGCACAGAATCAATTTTAACAGCGGGACTGAAACAAAGACCTTTCTAGTATTCTAATCTCTCATGCTCTAGCTAACCACTCATAAGCTAGTTAGCTTAGAATCCTTAGTCATTGACATAAAATATTCCCACTTTTGTTACACAATCTCTCTCTCTCAGCATGAATATAGCATTTTAGTAAACCAGGATCATAATTCATCAAACTATCCATGGTCAGCTATTTGTGAACTCTAGTGGCACAAGCTAAAACTATTTAAACATTTTAGGAGGATTTTTAATTAAAACTAATCATGAGAAATTAGTTTTGTAAAATTTAGTTTTGGTGAAGAATTAATTTTAAACAAAACTAAATATTCCCGAAGCTTTGAATTAATCAATATATTTTTTTTTTCTTACAGCGATTTTTGAAGCAAATATTTTAGAAGCACTTAATGGAATAAATAAATATTCAATGGGCTCTCGATTTCTCCAAAAATGCAATTCATTTCATCCAAAACGTAAAATAAGACATAAACGCGTAAAAAGTTCACCTGTGGAAACGAGGAAAAAAAAAAATAAATGTGAAGTGGTGAGCAAATATTCCATTAGAGTTAGTCTGATCTCCAGAAAGCACGTTTCTAAGGCGAAGGTCGCTCGTTTCTCCTTTGTTAGCATATATTGATACCGAGAACTTGAGGTAATCGAGATCTTCCTTTCCAGGCCATTAACACTCATTCGAACGTTCAAATTGCTCCTGAAAAATCTACTGGGAAAAAATCCTCAAGAATGGTATTGGGTAATGTCTGAGATCGGTACGAGAAGCTAGCTTTGATTTATAGCTCCTTGCTGCACGACAAAGAGGAGTTTTCCGTATCTCTATACATAAAACCTCTCAGAAAAAAGGATGTTTAACACAGACGTTTCTTTAAACCTAGTATTTAGTGTCGTTCTTTAAGATTTACCCGGATCTTTAGGGTATTCAAGAACCAGATACCTATCTATAACCGCTAAGACTTAAAAAAAAGTTTTAACAATTATCAATCCCTTTGACAAATCCCTCAATATAATCATTTGTGAAAGAAATTGTGGCTCTCAAGAAACTTGATTAATTCTAAACCATTTGCATTGAAATAAAAGTAGTTAGAATTTTTAAGTTATTATGCTTAAGATATTCAAAAACTAAATTTAATGAATCGTTGAATCTTAGATATTTCAAAATTAAAAGAAAGTGATGTAAAAGGTTTTCATTAAAGTTTTAAAAGGGAATGAAATGTATTCAACAGGAGAATGGTAATACCCAGAGGGAGATAAACTACTGAAGTTCATGAATGGTGCAAAAAGGACTAAGGCCATCATACAGTGCGTAATAATGGTCAACATACACTGCTGGCCACTGTAAATGCAACACCCTGAAGGAAACATGCAAATAACATGAAATTTACAACATGCATTCGCGGAGGTGAGATATGCAAATGATTAGACTTTCAGCGCAGGCGCACATCACGCGCGCCTGTGGCGCCACTTCAAAACGCTATTTAAGGCTAGAGATTTCGACGACTTTCAAGTTCGGCAATTGTGTTTTCTTGTGGTTTTTTCAAAAAAACGACCAATTATGCCTCGTCGAAAACAGCGATCATCTTTTGATCAAGTATCCGAGTTCGATAGAGGAAGGATAGTGGCATACCGAGATGTGGATTATCTTTCAGGGAAATCGGTAGTCGTGTGGACGAAACCAAACAACTGTAATGCGGATATGTATCGTTGGATGGCAGGAGGGTAACGACGGGGACCGGCGTGTTCGATCGCATCCACCTCAGCGCCCCACTTCACGTGATGACAGGCAAATTGGGCGCATGGCAGTGACGGATCGCTCAGTCACTTCACGAACCATAGCACAGCACATGCAGTCTGTTAACGCATCATCCAGTGTCTGCGCGTACATTCGACGCCGTTTACCGCAGAGTGGTCTGTCCGCAAGACGTCCATTGCTTTGTCTACCCTTGACGGCAGAATCCACAGACGTCTCCGCCGCCATTGGTGCGATGACAGAAGGATGTGGACGGCAGAATGGAATGAAATTGTCTTTACTGACGAGTCACGCTTCTGTCTGCAACACCACGAGGTCGCATTCGAGTCTGGAGACACCGTGAAGAGAGGATGCTGAACCAGCTGCGTATGCACCGACCACACTGGTCCTGCCACGGGTATTATGGGAGGGCGGTATTGGATATCACTCTCGCACCTCTAGTAGCATTGCCGGTACTTTAAAACAGCTAGCGCTACATCTCCGAGGTATTGGAGCCAGTTGTCCTTCCTTACCTTCAGGGCTTGCCCACAGCCATATTTCAACAAGATAATGCGCGACCACACGTGGCACGCATTGTCCAACGGTTCTTCGTCAATCGCCAGATTGAATTGCTTCCCTGGCTGCCTCGCTCTCCGGATCTTTCGCCGATAGAAAACATGTGGTCCATGGTTGCTCTACGATTGACCCAGCTTCCACCCCCAGCTGCCACAGCAGATCACTTTGTCAACGTGTGGCAAGCTGCTTGGTCTGCTGTACCCCAAGAACTCATCCAAAGTCTCTTTGAATCAATGCCGAGGCGTGTTGCAGCGGTGATCTCCAACAATGGCGGCTACCTGGCTACTGATTTTGGCAGGAACCACACTTCACAGAAGTCTATAAATTTAATCATTTGATACTTGGTCAACATGTTATCTACAAAATAAATTTTGTTGTGATATATCTTGTCGTTCTTGGTGTGCAATTTGGGTGGCCAGCAGTGTATTTGAATGTTCTGGATGTGATTCCCGGGCAAGTAGTATTTAAGTGAAAAAGTTCTCAAACGTTGATGCTCGTGGCACAGTGATTGTTATACTTAATTAAGAATTTTTTTTTTGATTTATTTTAGCTATAACATAACAGAAAACGAGGGGGTTTATGCCGAGGATTTTATATGGACGATAATACACGTATTTAGGTTAGTGGGTCCAAAGTGTGGTCAAGAGAAGAAGTATGTAAAATGCACTGAAATACGTTTTCCCGTATTCCTGTTACAGTATAAGAAATCTGTTTAACAGACAGGAGCGCTGCAATTTTTTCTGAATTTCCATTCGGGCCTCGGGGGGCTTTCGACGTTAACTGTTATTGTATAAATATCATTCACTGTTGTTTATTTTTATTTTTTACTATCTGAAGGGTTTGAGAAAATTTTCAGATCATGGAGGTCATGTGATGTTGGTGTTCACATGATACTTTGGTTCAAAGGCCTAACTTGGAAAGTCCAATGTGATTCACCGAGGCACATGCGGTTCTAAGTATGACGAAGTTTTTGAAGTCACTTAGCCAATTCATTCATAATACAAGAGATCTTATTCAGAATTCCCATTGAAAGTTTCTTTCCCTGTGAAAGTTTCTTTTTTAAGAGCAATTAAACAGGAGAAACATAAGCTCAATTTTTCGTAAACTAAAATTTAAGGGATTGATTCCTGTTTATGTGTAGCTGACCACACAAAAGAAAAAAATAAGAACTTTTATTTAAAGTCCTTCATAAATCTGACCACACCCTTCAAAGGAAAAAATTAACTATAAATTTCCTCCAATTATTTTCAGAAATATCACAGTATCAGTTAACATTCAAACACTCAGTATCAAAAATATAAATCTTGATAACTTCTTTTATTCATTATTTACTTCAGAATGTATATGTGTTACGTACAGAGAATAAAAATAAACTGCTTTAATAATTTACCATTTAAGTTCACTAATTTTTAACAACATAGCAATAATCCTATCTATTTAAAAAAAGATACGCCCAAATTGCTATCTGTTTAAAACTACTTAAAAGAATTCTAGCACAAATGGAATATTCTCATATTAATAAAAATCTTCATTCCACGAACAGTTGGTTTGATTTGACCTTTCTTTTTCAAGCTGACATTATTATCTCTAATTACATTAAACCATTCTACTTGAAAATAATCTTCTGAATAACTAATGAAATGCTGATTTTACTTTATGTTGCGTTTGATAAAGCCTCATAGCCATTTGCTACTAAAAGATTCATCCCTTTATTGTTGCTTCTTAAATCCCAGTATTCTTTCGGATCTTTGTAGCTCCAGTTTCGAGTGAATACGTAAATACCTATTATTTCTTCAGCGATCTATTGTTAAATTATGCATCACTTAAAAGGCATACTAAAAGGTTTACTATTATCATAACCCAAGCAAAGAAGGTTATATAGTTAAATCTGAAGGAAAAGATTAGGATAAATAATATTACAGACTATTAAAACTCTTTTACTTACAGTGATACCAAATTTTATCTCAGGTAACAAATTATTTTTCTTTATAATAAAAGATTGATATATGAAGAGTAAATTTTTTCAGAAAAAATGTAATTATGACTTTAGTGAATACGAAATGTCGGTACTTAAACCTTATTTTGTAAACCCTATCTCTTTAAATGTTTTGATATCTGTTTCATAATTTTTATAAATAGATAAAACCTTAAGCTAGTGTCCCATATTTAAAACTCTAGCTTAAGTGTATTTAATATGAGGTAAAATTATTAGGCCATTTCAAATAAGGGAAAAATATTCTGATCACCCTTAGCGTAACAATTATAGTTTCTCTCAAGAAAATATTTAATTTTCTTAAACCACTGAAACACTTTAAAAATGAAGAATTTTGAATTCTTGAAGTCCTATAATTTATGATTGCCTTCTCTTGCCCCCTTTTTTGAACTAAATATTTATATTGCACGTAGGTATTAATGTAATTCTGTAAGCAATTACGAATTATTTGCTATCAAATGTTATAGCGAAGGTACTGAATGAACTTCTTATGTCGCTTACCTTGTAAACAAATTCTGAGTTGCAGCATCTGAATCAAAAATATAAAGATTGGGAGGAAACATTCCCTTGAGAGAATGAGAGCATTGTCATTAAGTTTTTATTCATGAAGAACCCCAAACGCCTCTCACTTCAGAACAATTTCCAACTATTTAAATTTTTAAAAATGAAATAATTAGAAGGATAATTTAAACACTCTGATCTATCCACTCTCCTCAATGTTCAATCCTCCAGGCTAAGCTTTTTTGCGATCCTTAGAAAAGGCCTGAAGGCGCAAATGTTGCGTGCAACAAGCGACAAGACATTCCAAACAAACTAGTTCTTCAGTCCCGGCGATTCAATAATAGGCGTTACACAGACATCTTTAATATATCGTCATATCACCGTCAAGACCTTTCTTTTTCACCGTGCTATGCATGCCGTATCTTCCAAACAGCACCGGTGAGCAAAACTTGGTTAATTTGTAACTAATTGATCAGATCACGGGCATTCAGAAGAAGAGTAAACAATTAAGTTCCAAGGTTTAGCCACTTCAAAATGGTGCGATTATTTTAGATTACCTTACCTCTATTTTAAAGCCACCAGAAACTCGCATCGTGTAGTAGGACTCTTGATAAGTCAGTTCAAAGAATTTTGATACAGTCATTTATACTGACAGAAGCAGAAAGAAGCATTTTTCTTTAAGAACTACGTTGGAGAAGCTTAAAATCTATCATTGCTGAAGATCGGTCAGACATAAAAATAATTTTAAATTCACCATATATATATATATATATATATATATATATATATATATATATATATATATATATATATATATATATATATATATTATATATATATACATACATATATATATATATACATACATATATATACATATATATACATACATACATGCATATATATACATACATACATATATATACATACATACATATACATACATATGCATACATACATATATATACATACATACATACATGCATATATATATATATATATATATTATCTATTCAAGTTAATAATATTGAGAAGTCTAAATGTTATCTTTATAAAATCCGAGATGCTATTATTAGAGTATCTTCCAAAGAAGACCTATCTTTTAAATGTGTTCTATTGACAAGTAAATTATAATAGGATAAAATTGTAACCCGAATTTTACGTTAAAGGATACTGCACACTATCTTATTAATATTGCAATCTTTTGTTTTACTTTCCCTTTTGAATTATGCTTTCTTGATACAACATCATCCCAATCATATATGGGACAAGATGTCTCTACAAATATATTTTTACAGTGGCCCAATTAACATCCCATTAAAGTGAAATGAATCATCATAAGGATCGTTTTATTAAAATAAAGGGGAAAATAATGTGTTTATTAATGTCTGGAAGTGAAAATAGTTTCAAACAGAACCTGGGAAACAAACAAGGTATGTGAAGGGTTTTGGGGAGTTGAAAACATGGAACTGAAATCCATTTTTAATGAAAATACCTGGATGTAAGGAGTCTGATAATGGACCAATTATACCAATGAACTAAAGATAAAACAGAACTTAGAAAGAGGAAAAATTGCTCCAAATTCTGCGCTGAAAAATACTTTCAGAATAAATTAAATAATTCTTATAGGTATAAATCCTTACTGGTACTCAAAGAGGAAGTTCGTCCTAGATAATAGGTGACTGAAAATATCCTCTAAATGTACTCAAATAAACGTAAATTAGTAAAGCTGTGAGAAAAAATTAATACACCAAGTAAATATTTTAGGGAAAACAAAAAATGAAAGAGAGAAATGACATGAAGTCGTGTGAAATTTTCTGGCCTAGAGTGTTTATCAAATGTAATGAGTATTTATCAAATGTATATAGAAAACTTTTATAAAACTTCTCTTCAGAAAGTTACCTTATAACCTACTCTCAAAATATATGACATTTTGAATTCAATGGCTGAATATTGAATAGCTATTGATTCGATTCGATTTTTTATTCATTTTTTTTGTATCAGAACCTTTCTTTTATTAAAATACATTATTTAATATTAAAAAACCAAATAACTATATATTGGTTAATAATTTCAAATAATGAGAATATTTTAGAATCTAATTAAACATTAAAAATTTTACCTTTAATGTAAACAGAAAATACGTATATATCCTTGAAGAACAATGGAAAGAATAATGACAAACATGATTAAAACTTCAATAAATTATTCTCTACCCAGTTATCCCATCATGAAATGTCTGTTCGGATGGTGTTTAACATTTTCGAATGTGATATGATCCTCTTAGTGATGCGACATCGATAACAAAACATCGATGTTTTGAAACATCGATATTCAATATTAAAACATCGATGCTAATAACAACATCGCCCCAAAACCATCGATGTTTTTAAACATCGATGTTTTAGAACATCCATTTTTTAAAACTGGTTTAGTAATCTCTAACATTAATGTTACTTCCGTTAGTCGTGGGGGAGGGGTGATTTAATTTTACTCTCTGATTGGGCAGGCACAAATGACAAAAACTTGGTTGCTTTGGGCTACATTGATGGACTCAAAATTCTCGTTGTAAATACCGCCATGTTTTGCCTTCAAATGTCCAGATAAATTCGTGGTATTGCCAGAAGTTTTGAGGGACTTAAGGCAAATATTGCATTTTCGCCAATTTGTCAGTGGTTTTGTAAAAAATATTTCCAACGGTACTTTTGGGAGGCAATCTTACTAATAATATACGTCAACTTATATAAAACCAGAACAAAACAAAACTTAAATGGATGCACTCGTGAATATACTATTTCTAAAATAAAACCCCATGGAAGGTTCTGGAGTGTCAGGAACATTTCAAGCGCTCTGATTGATTCATTGGTTGTTAATTACCATTTGTCTGTTTGCCAATGAATCATTCCCCCCTTTTGTATTCGTCCTTTTCAGAATTCATACTTACATTTACTGAGTGTGAAAATTATGCTACGTGGAAATTTTTTTTATTACGGTACTTTTTCATTAAAAAAAAAAAACATCGAGACACGTAAAACATCGAGCACAAAACATCGATGTTAAAAAAAACATCGGCTTCAATAAATCGATGTTTAAAACATCGATGTTTTTATCAAAAATCAGTACGAATGATCAGTACGAATTCCGATAAACGCTATTTACTGCCTTCGTATCTAGGCCGGGATATGGACACGTTAAATCCGTAGACCGGAAAGTCCCTGTATGAGATCAGAGAGGATGGGAGAGGGTACAATGTCATCAGATGGGACTCCTGGGCATGCTAGGTCAAAACTGAGGTGGAACCTAGCTAAGACTGAACTCCGACCCTTGTGGTGCGACTGTAGACCGGAGCCACACACCTCAGTCAATAAAGCCTGGACTGGTCTGGAACACTTCCGACTAGGGGGCATTAGCAACAACAACGACAACATTAACAGATCTACAGAGTTACTAAACTCCCCTCATTAGTTAAAATATCCTACGGGCCAAATAGCCTTTTAAATTGTTTTTAATGCTTTACTTCTATATGCTTTAACTTTTTCCAGTGAGTTAGAATGTCCTATCTTCTTTAGAAAGCTTATTCAATTAGCAAACATATGTGATCTAACTGCGTTTCAACCTGAGTCCTACCGCATCACATTTTCCTCGAAAGTTAAAAATGTTAGTTAGGACACAGTATATATATATACAACACACACACTAGTTATAAAAAATTAAGGAAAATCCCAAATAGAGGGATAACACGTTCAAACCTAGGCCAATCTGTTTAAAATTTGAATATGTTGATAAGTAAAGGTGCTGACAGATACTACATTATGCAAAATAGTGGCGCTGCAGTCGGATTACGTCGTTTGCGAGGAGCATAAAAGTGCATGTCTCAGAGTAAGGCCGGCAATTGTCGCTGCGAGGCTGAGGATTAGACATCTGTCATAGCCAAATTGTATCAATGATCTCCAGGCATCATTTGACGAAAGAACTGCGATGCGAGCTATTGGGAGGACTAGAGACAGGACAAAGTCAGACCTGAAGTGGTCAGATGCTAAATGTGAGCCCGTCTGGGGTTTTATAGACTTTGGCAACAATTTCTAACCACGGATTCGGCCTCCAGCAGGTTCAGCCAAGGACGGCTATACGCTACGACGAATGCCGATACCGATATTTGTCATTATGCGCACGAAGGAATAGAACCGCAACTCCGTCTGAAACTCCGTCCTGAACAGATCCTCCCTCACTGCAAGCTCCGGAAGGTTGGTATCAACGTAAACCATGCGTAAAAGGCTTCACAAAGGTGGTCTTTTTGCGGAGGCGACCAGCCATTTGCGTCCCGCTCACGTCACGCCATAGGCAGGGACGTTTGCAGTGGGCAACATGTCCACTGGACCCGTGATCAATGGAGGGCGTTCTCTTTACGGATGAGTCCAGGTGTAAGCCTCCAAAGCGATAGTAGGCGTATTTTGATTTGGAAGAGAACCGGAACTCGTTTTCATCCATCAACACATCCATGAAAGAGATCCATACAGATCAAGCAGTGTCTGTGTTTGGGTGTGTATCTCTTTGGGTGGACGCACAGATCTCCCATGTCTTTCCCGTGGAAATGTGAATGCTCACACCTATAGAGATGACATCCTTGATGATTATGTGCGCCCTTATGCCGGGGCAATAGGTGATGCTTTTGTGCTACAGGAAGATAACGCGACAACGAACAGGGCTCGCATCGTGAATGCTTATCTTGAGCAGGAAACAATTCAGCGCATGGAGTGGCCAGCTGGATCACCGGACCTGAATCCTATCGAGCATGGGTTGGGACGCTTTAAGACGACGTATAGCTGATCTCAATCCTCCTCCCAGGACCCTAGCCACACTTTCAACTGCTTTGCAAGAGCAATGGCTCTCACTTCCTACCGAACTCATAGACCGCATAATTGACAGCATCACACATCGCTGTAAGTGCTGTTGCTTCTCGGGGGGATCATACGCCATATTGAAGGTACTTTTCCTATACCAACTGACACATCCGATTTGTTCATTGTATACATATGCTAGTTTCTATAACACCATAATTGTCTGGCGATTTCTATTTATGCGATTTCTTCTTAATATTTCATTTTATACCTACCTATGTGTTGTATAATGGTATAATGTGTATAAGTTTCATTAAATTCTAAGCGTAACTTTTCAGTAATCGCTATTTTGTGACTTTTCCTTAATTTGGATTACCAGTGTATATATATATATATATATATATATATATATATATATAATATATATATATAATATATATACGCAGAGGGATCTGCGTACATTCTTTGTGAGTCAGTATGGCCAAGCGGCTTCATTGTAAGTGGATTTCTTTCGTTGTTGTTAGACAATTTTTTATTGTTGTGTCTGAGTGTGTTTGTGATTTTGCAATAGCCTATTTGAAGGAACGGCGAATTTTGTATCAAGTTTTGTTTAAACTTGGTAAGACTGCTGCGAAACACACAAAATGGTTAAAGGAAGCATTCGGGAATGACGCTTTAGGCCAAACACAAACTTCGAGTGGTTCAAATGTTTCAAATATGTCCGAACATCAGTTGATTGGTGATGAACGTTTCGGACGATCATCAGCGGCATTACATCAGAACATGTCTGTTCTGTACGGAATGCAGCAGTGAATGATCGTAGGCAGACCATTCAAAATATCGGTAACATTGTGGGATTATCCTATGTACATATCAGCGGATTTTATCGGAAGAATTAAACCGGCGAAGCATAGCAGCAAAGTTTGTGCCATGATTCTAAAGTGACGAACAGAAACAATGTCGCATGAACCTCTGTACAGACTTGAAAGGACAGCTGCGAACTGATCCAAACTTTCTTTCTAAGTTCGTCACAGGTGACGAAAGTTGGGTTTATGGATATGATAACGAAACGAAACAGCAGTAGCCATAATGGGATTATCCACAAGAAGTTCGTAATTGCGAGTCAGACGATTAGTGCCGAATTATGTCCTGCAGTTACTAAGGGAGGACACAGATGTCGCATTGGAACGACCTGGGTTCTCCCCTATGATAATGCGAGGCCCTATAATGCTTTAATCATACAGCAGTTTTTGGCAAAAAACCACATGGCCGTTGTTCCTCATCCACTTTACTCTTTTAATTTATATCCTTGCGACTTTTTCTTCTTTCTGATGATGAAAATCAAGTTGAAGGGACGCAAATTTGACACAATAGAGAAGATTCAAGCTGCATCGTAGATGGTACTGAACACATTAATAAAACAAGACTTCCAGCAGACATTGCTTTCGTGGTAGAAGGACCGAGATCGGTGTTTGCAATCCCAAAGGGCTACTTTGAAGTGACGGTGGCAAATAAGATCAAGATATTCTACAACTTGTTTATCGATTCATTTCGGGAACTTTTGGGTAGCACCTCGTATATATACAAGTACTTATTCCAAAACTCTATTAAAATACTTTTACAAATGAAGTTTAATCGTATCATTAGGGCCATATTAACAAGCTTCATAAACATGTCATGACCAAAAAATTAGTTGTTTTACGCTCATTTCAAGGTTAATTTGACGAAAAAGATAGATTTCGAAGCAATGACTAATGCGAATCAGGAAATTAAGATAAATTTTCATGGATGTCCCTAAAATGCTCAGGATTTACTTTGGAATCCAACAGTAATTTTTTTATAACGTATTAATTTTATATTATTTGAATAACATATTATGAATTCGTATTTTTAGGCAAAGCACCGAAATGTTAATTGCAATATATTTGTAATAGGACTTATAGGAATGTAGTCCAATCCTTTTTTTCATGTAATCCTGGTAGATTTACCAGCCATACAACCAGTCATAGAGTAAGTCATACCGCCAATCAAATTGAGTTACCAGACTGATTCCAATGTTACCGAAAAAATGCATTTGCTTCCAGTAAGCCATGTATTTCAAATATACTTATCAAGTGCAAGTAGATATATTGAGAGACAAGTTTAATCAATCAAGGAAATTATTGAACCTGAATAACAACATGTTTTTACTGATATCAGTTGCATTCTACGTAGTCTAATTGCTACAGATATACCATATTCATCATTTCTTTATTTGACCCCTTACATGCATTATCTTTAATGCCCTCTAAACATATTCTGCTCAATCTGGTTAAGTTTATTTTTTTTCAGTAGTTTTAAACTAACACGATTAATTAATTCAAAGTTGTCCAAGGTCTTCAAATTTTCACACGGTTTTATGTAAAGTAACGCAGTTACATTTCTGAAAAATGCATTCTTTTATTTCAATTCTCAGTCCTTGTTAAATTGATTATATTGTTCCGGTTCAATAAAGCACGAGAAATATTAATGAAATACATTCGGAAAACAAGAAATATTCCAGTGAAATAATTACTGATGGATTCTCTTTCTCTGACTAAAGGAAAGAAAAATAATGTTTACTTCCAAATTACAGCAAAACCATCACTGGAAATGTGACATAAAATCCTTTTTCATCATTTATTTAAAAAAAATAGCTAGGGTTGACATAAGGAGAGTACAAAAAAAAGTCTTCTTCCAGGAACAATCTATGAATGCTTTTCAAATAAACAACAGTCTAATAGAAGAATGCATTTAAAAAAAACTAAAAGTAAAGTTTAAAGAAGCAAGAAATATGAAAAATACTAGATAAACACATCCGTATAATTTGGTCATGAAGACAGAGTGAGAAATATTGTTTTTTAAATAAACCCAGAGTCTTTCAAAAGTTTCAATTAAAAAAAAAGCAGGCAAAAAGAATCTTCCAGGAAATACCCACAGAACGACCGATAAGAAATGTCTGATTTTCTGATAAGTATTGTTATTCTTTAGCCATAAATCTTTTCTTGTTTCCTTTTTATTTCTTGGCGCTTCATTAAAGGCTTAAGATGTTAAATGACTCTATCATAAGTAAAAAAAATATCAAAGTTTTTGTTTTGATTTACTTTTAACATACAAATTATTGTCGATGAAGTAACAGAAAAACACATTCATAAGTTGATAATATACGAACTTACGTTAAGGAAAATCAGATCTACGATGTCAAATTAACAACCCTGTTCGGACTATCATTGAGGGAGAGTATGAAACGGAGTTACAGATTTCTTGTGTCAGTGCTCTATGAGGTGAAGGTGTGTACTACACACATTATATATATATATATATATATATATATATATATATATATATGCACTGAAGTGCCACTGAATTAGGGATAGCAAAGCCTATGCAAATTGTGTAGCGCTGCGCATCATGTATGCGCAAATGAGGGCGCTGTGGTAACTGCATATATAGCGTGTACTGTGGTTGTTCTGAATTAGTTATTGGAATTGCCAGTATGGTAAACTGCCTGATTTAGACGCCTTCGATCGCGGACAAATCGTAGGTGCGCGACGCATGGGCCATTCAATTTCCGAAATCTTCATACAGGTAGGATTTCAAGGTCGACAGTGTCAAGAATATACCAAGAATACATGGATGGTGGAAAAAAAACTAGCGATCGGGCAAACTGCAAAGGACAATTAGCCTTGACAGTGCGTGGCGAGAGACGGCTCAGGCGTATTGTATGTAGCCAGCGAAGCCAAATATTAGCTCAAATTACCACCCAGTTTAATGACGGTGCCAGTCGTACAGTCAGTAAACGGACTGTGCAACGCTCGCTTCACCGTATGGGTTTCGGGAGCCGTCGACCTACGAGAGTACCATTGCTCTATACTCGCCATCGGGCTGCACGTCTTGCCTGGGCAAGAGAGCACAGAGACTGGAGTGTAGAGGACTGGAAACGAGTAGCATGGAGTGATGAGTCTCGATTCCGACTACTTAACGCCGACGGGAGGCTGAGAATATGGCGTCAGGCTCATGAAGCCATGGATCCTGCATGCTTTGCTGGAACTGTACAAGGGCATAGTGGCTCAATCATGGTCTGGGGTGTTTTTTCGTGGCACAGTTTGGGATCTTTGGTGCGTGTACCAACCTCCCTCAATGCAATTCGGTACGTAGAGTTGCTGGGTGATCACCTCCATCCGTTTATGCTGTTCTGTTATCCGCACGGTAATGGAGTTTTCCAGCAAGACAACTGTACCTCTCACAAGTCTCGATTGGCTACTGGCTGGTTGGATGAGCATTCCTCTGACTTCTCTGTCATGAATTGGCCACCTAGAAGCCCAGACTTAAATCCTATTGAGCATCTTTGGGATATTTTAGAACAAGGCGTGAAAGGCCATCACACAGCACCAAAGAACCTTATTGAATTATGGACAGCTTTAGCCAATATTTGGCAAGCCATACCCGTGGAACGTTTCCAGAAACTTGTTGAATCTATGCCTCGTCGTGTGGTAGCCGTTATCAAGGCCAGAGGAGGCCCAACTCGTTATTAGGTAGGTATCCCTAATTCAGTGGCACTTCAGTGTATATCGCTCACTCCTTTCAACAACGTCATACCTCGAAAACGTGATTTTTCAGGAGAGTGATTTTTAAGTTTAAAAGTAGAATAAATGTATTAAAAATAAATATTAATTCTGCTCTAATAAATATTAATAGCGGCTAAATATTGAGCGGTGAGATATGACGATCTTGCAGGGAAATACTACTCTTTCAGGACATTCTGGAAACAGGCATAACTAAAAAATCGCTGATTTTTGAGATATGACGTTGTTGAAAGGAGTGAGCGATGTACACATATATATATATATATATATATATATATATATATATATATATATATATATATATACAGTGGACGCTCGTTAATTCGAACTCGGTTAATTCGAACATTCGGTTAATTCGAACTAATCCAAAGGCCCCAAAAATCTTGTATTGGAATTAATGTTAAAATATCTCATTAATTCGAACTAAATTTTTATCAAGGTTAATTCGAACTAAAAATTTGACAAAAATTCTTTTTCCTCGTTTAATAGAGAAAATACACACTGTATTTATTATTTTGTGTGTCAAAATTTCTTTTCTGTGTAAAGAGGCCCATGCCTGCATTCCTAGACTGTTGCATGTCCGCTAAACATTAGGGACATCAGTGCTTAACGGACAAAACGATTTTCCGTTATTTGTATCGATTTTCTTAGAATTTCAGAAAAACCAGTCTTTTCTACTGATTCTTGGGAGCTGCGCCAGTTATGTTTGCAGTGCAGACAAGTTAATGTAATCTAGTTTTTCTTCCTGGTTTGGTTTGGAGCGCTACCGTCAACATTTTGCTACACGAGGGCTAGGTAGACCGGGACCTACAGTTTAAAACCTATTCCGAACGGTTACAAGCATCCGTGCCAACAGTAGGACTCGAACTCACAGAATCTGAACCGAATGCCAGTGCCCTAGCCATTCGGCCATCACCTTGCATGTTTTTCTCCTCAGTGTGTGGTGTGAACGTTTAAAAATTCAGGATGTCTACACGTAGAAAGTACAAACCCTAACTTTTGAGACAAAGGTAAAAATTTTAAAGAAAGTAGAGAATGAAGAGTGTAAAACAAAGTTAGCAGCTGACTATGGAATTGAAAAAAATAACTTGTCAACTTATTTGAAAACAAGGAGTCAATTTTAAATGCATGGGAAAAATTAAAATTTGCTAGAGGAAGGAAACGCATGAGAAATGCGTCCCAAGAAGATCTAGAAAACGCTCTACTGCTATGGTTCCAGGATGATAGATCTCGAAATTTTCCGATAAATCGACCTTTAGTGAAGACGAAGGCTGATGAATTGGCAAGTCGAATGGGTATTGAAGATTTTAAATGCAGTGATGGAGGGCTTACTCAATTTAAGTCAAGGCATAGTATTTCTTATTAAACTGTATGTGGCCAAAGCTCTGATGTAAACGAAGACGTATGCACTAATTTCGGTACGAAACTGCCAGGGCTTTTCTCTACTTACCTGCCGAAAGATATTTTTTAATGCGGACGAAACTGCATTTTTTTTATAAACTCTTGCCAAACAAGACATTACATTCTAAAGAGATGCTTGCGTAGGAGATAAAAGCAGTAAAGAGAGGATTACAGCTTTAGTTTGTGTTAATATGGATGGGAGCGAAAAGCTTAAATTATTAGTGATGGGAAAGTCCAAGAATCCACGAAGTCTTAAAGGAATTAAAACACTGCCAGTTGATTATGTATCCAATACAAAAATGTATACTTCAAATCGAGAAGCTGGCTGAACAATGTAGGCATCATAAACAAAACCAAGCATCCATTTTACAGTTTTTCTTAAAACTGTAATTCATATTTTTAATTAAGTTTACTTTCTACTGCATATCTTCTGCTTCATTTTATGATTAAGGTAAGTCTGTATTACTTTCTAATATGTTTTAATTTTAGATAGCATAGTAATATATTTTCTGAGGTTATACATACCAGGAGATTTTTCGTCTTCAGTGATACACTTTTATGGTTATATATTTTCTCTTAACATCGGATAATTCGAACTTCGGATAATTCGAACTTTTTTCTGAGAACCTTTGAGTTCGAATTAACGAGCGTCCACTGTATATATATATACAGTGATACGTCAGTTTACGAACTTAATTCGTTCCGAGACTTGGTTCGTAAACCGAGGCAGTTTTTCCCATATAAATTATTTACGGATGAAGAATTAAACCATTCACCCCCTACAACATAGTTATTTTTTCCCTTGTTTTTATGGGTTCAGTTATAAAGAAATGGTGAAAATAAATGCAAACAGATTTTATTATGAAGAACAAACACATGATAATTGTTCAATACAGCATTTTAGCTTTGTAGTGGATAATGACTGGTGCAGATGGTCGATTGTTGAAAAGGAAGGGAGGACTACAGATATTACTGCTTGGAAAGTAAGTCATGTTCTGTAATATCACTAGGCAATTCTGATTTTAGTGTTTTTCTCTTCGTTTACTTTCAATCACACTAGCTGATTTGACACAAGAAACCGATCCAAAGAAGTTTGTCTTTTGCTTTTCGGAAGAATTTCACAGAAATGGGACATCACATTGTCATTTAGACTATTAACGGCTCTATTGGTCACATATTTATTAGGGATGCTTTTTAATAAATGTCATTTCACTCCACTTGCTGCAAATTTCTTTTATCATGGCAATGGAAAATTTATCTCTGTCATTGTCTTTCTTTGATAAATACTTTTCGTGGATAGCGTTCACCTGTTGACTCTGCAGCTCAACAAGTTCTTTTGTAGTGAGTTCTTCGCTGTGTTCTTCTGCCAGCTCCTCCATATCTTTACAGTCGACCTCCAAGCCCATACTTTTGCCAATGGACACTATCTGATCCACACCTTCCCTTTCAGCCTCTTCAGTATCAAAGCTCTCGAAGTCTCTCTCTGCCACACAAGTTGGCCGAATTTCCTTCCAGGCAGACTGCAAGGTACGATAAGAATCCCTCCCCCTCCAGGCCTTATCAATAATGTTGATGCAGTTGAGCATATAAAGATGTAGGGGGCGAAGTGCTCCTTCCAAAAATCTCTCAGGATCAAATTGGTGTCATTTGTGACTTGAAAATACCTTGGAAAGAGTGCCATGATATACAATTTTTTAAAATTAAAAATAACCTGCTGGTCCATAAGCTGAAACAAAGGAGTTGTGTTGGATGATAGAAATTTGACGTTAATGAAGTTAAATTTGATGGACAGATCTTTTCGAAATTTGGAGGATGAGCAGGAACCTTATCTATGACGAGAAGATTCTTTAAAGGCAAACCATTCTCCTAGATATATTTATTGACAGCTGGTGAGAAGACCCCAACAATGCACTCCATGAAAATAACTCTTGTTACCCAGGCCTTAGTAGCATTTTCTCTCCATATTACAAGCAGTTTAGCCTTCATCACATATTTTTCTTGAATGCACGAGGATTTTCAGAGTGGTAAACTAAAAGGTGGCTTTGTTTTACAATCACCACTTGCATTAGTGCAAAAGAAAATGTGTAAGCCTGTCCTTCATAAGGCTCAGGTAGTGCCTTCTCCTCTTTGGTGATGTAGGTTCTTCTTGGCATTTTCCCCCTAAACAATCCTGTTCATCACAGTTTTAAAACAGGGTTTGGGATGTAGCCTTCAGTCTCCACAACCTTTTTTAATTCATAAACATATTCGTCTGGAGCTCTTTTATCTGAATTTGCAGTCTCCCCATGCCTAAAATCACTATGAATTCAACTTCGCTTGCGGAATTTCTCAAACCAGCCTCCATTGGCTTTAAAATCTTCACATTCAACACCATTAAGTACTCGGTGTTTTATGTACCAAATCACTGTGCAACTTCTTAGCCTTTTCTCATATTAAAGCCTCACAAATACTATCACCAGAAAGCTCTTTTTCACGTACCCACGCAAGCAATAATTTTTCTACCTTTTCTATAACTTGAGGCCTATGCTTTGTTAAAACAGTCACTCCTTTAGCCACATCAGCTGCTTTTATTCCCTCTTTGTTTTTAGGATAGTACAAATGGTAGACTTCGCCAACTCAAATTGCGTGGCGAGATTAGAAACACGCACACCAGTCTCATGTTTAGATATTATTTCCTTCTTTTTCTCAATAGTTTGGTTAGGTTTCCTGCTAGCAATATCACTTGCTCTTGCCATTTTATTAGAAGCCATATTGAGGGCTAATTTAAATAAAAATATCAACAAAAAAATTCTGTGAAATTCATGAGCAACGACCGTTTGAGCTATGATAGAGAAAGCCCAACTGAGTTTGACATGTGGATTGTTCGCGAACCAAAGCAAGTGTGACGAAAGCTTGCATCGCATTTCACCAGATGGCAGCACATATCTTGCGCTTGTTCGTAAACCGAGGTACCAATGTATATATATATATATAAAACTGGCTTTACATTAACTTACAGCTTTACTTTTAAAGTATTCTCATACAGATCTTATGGCGCTGTGTACTTCAAGACAAGGCATTATACACTGGTGAAATAAATTAAGAGAATTTGCATATTTTATCGAATTTCATGAAAAGAACTGAACTGAATGTAAAACCACTGCTTCTAGACAAAAATGCAAATCTTGTACGTCAAATACGTAATCATACACGTGTGTGTAGGTGGAGCCAGTAGATAAACAGGCTTTATAAGCGCGCGTAAATTAAGACGCAATTCGTTCGCTAGCACACCACGGCGAATTTCTTAGTGTTATTTTGCAGCAATCGCTTAATTTCAAATTGTAACAGTAAAAGTGAGTAACCACCAATGTTTAGATGATGGAATGAGGTGACGAATTGTGGGGAGGCTAGAAGCAGGCCAATCTCCAAATTTGTAGAGAGTCCAAAGTCCAAATCTGTAGAGAGTTCAATTTAACGCCCAGCGTCGTGTGTAACTTATGGAAACAGTTCCAGGATACCGGATCCATCGAGAGAAAGCCTGGGCAAGGTCGTCCAAGAGCCACGACGGCCAGAGAAGATCGCCATTTGTCGATTATAGCGAGGCGTAAGAGGAGTGCTACAACTTAGCTCTCTCGTGACTTGTATGCAGCCACAGGAACCCGTGTATCAAGGGTGACTGTTTCCAAAAGACTTCATGAGACAGGGTTGTTTTCAAGAAGACCTGCTGTTTGCGTCCCGCTCACTTCTACGAACAGGAGAATCCGTTTATCATGGTGCAAAGAGCATAGAGATTGGAGTATGGATCAATGGGCGACCGTTCTCTTCACTGATGAGTCCCGGTTCAGCCTAAACACCGATTCTCGCCGTACGTTCATATGGAGAGAACTAGGGACCCGCTACCTACCCTCCAATGTCCGCGAAATTGACCATTATGGCGGAGGAGGTTTAATGGTCTGGGCAGGCATCATGTTGGATGGCCGCACACCTCTCCATGTCTTTGAAAGAGGCACTGTGACTGGTGTGAGGTATAGGGATGAGGTCTTGGAGCCCTATGTTCGCCTTTTCAGGGGTGCAGTTGGCCCTGAGTTCATTTTAATGGACGATAACGGGAGGCCACATAGAGCTCTTCTGGTTGACAAATTTCTAGAGAGTGAGGTTATTCGACGGATGGATTGGCCAGCCAGATCTCCATACCTTAGCCATATAGAGCAAGTCTGGGACGCTCTTGGGAGGGAAATTGCAACTCGGAACCCCCCTTCGAGAACTATCCAGGGAATGAAAACAGCGTTTCTGAACGAGTGGGACCAATTGCCACAGGAAATGATACAGGAAATGACCATACCCCCTATTAACCCATCTATTAACCCATTTTTTTTTATTCTGCAATCGCTGTTTCATACCTCCCGACTCCAACGAGTGTTACGCACAATCATGCTTGTGTATTACAATTATTGAATTTTTATTTGTTTTGTATTGTATCAATGTATGTACATATCAAATTTCATTGAAATCGATACAGTATTTCTAGAGATAATGGACCAAGTCTGCAAATTCTCTTAATTTCTTACACCAGTGTAGAATAAAATAATTTTAAAGTTCAGGTATTTCATTGAATCCTATGAAACTCTTACATTTTAGAAATTCAGTAAATTGAAGGTTAGTTTGAATGCCTTTCTATTTTTTTTGGTGCGATTTTTCATACTTTAATCGTTAGATCACGTTTTAAAGCTTCTACTAATCATCACTACACGTGTTTCTATTAGTTATAATTGATTTTAGTGGGAAGTTTATAAGTTTAATTATATACTTTATATGACTATTTTCGGTAATTTTATTTCTATTTTCAACAACTTCTTATTTGCCTATCATGAAGAAAGCCTCTTAAATGATGGGCTTTTTACTTTAAATGATATATTTATGATCTTATTCATTTATCATACCATCCACTAACATTGAAATATGTTTTAAGAAAAGATTACGATATTATTTAAAATATGTTATTGAATTATGAGGGCAACTTATGCGAAGGGATAAAAGTTTTAGGGTTTGTGTGGAGAATCAATTTTGACAGGATAAGGCAATTAGCGAAGTACAATCAACTACACAAGTTTTCTAAGCGATGGTGTAAGTTCCCCGAGGCAACAAAACCTTAGTTGAAAGCCCTATCAATGTCTTTTATATATAATACCATAAATGAGATCTATTTCCATCCTGCTTTTCTGATTTTAACTGCATATAATTCTCAACCATTTGAAAGCGATAATTTTTCTCTTGGTAATGATGCTGGATGACAGGGCAGAAAAATTACATCATATTTTTCAAAGACGCCGAAAGGATAAGTTATTAAGCGTTTAACATCATGTGATTGTAAGATGTTAATTCGTATTAAATGTTCTGCTGGGAACAAAACATAACATCTGCCTATATTTTTATAAATTAGTAAAAAAAACTGTCATGTATATGGTTTTATTAAAAAAAAGCAAAGAAAAAATTAAGGAAAGGGCTTAGCTAGTTTCATAATCCTTTAGTTTTATCAACTGAGATCACATCACTGATTAACTTGTAGCAGCATTTAAATCGAGTGGTTACGACATATTCCTCGACTGTCTCAATAAATGAAATAGAAAACTATTTATTTTAAGCTTAAAATGTTTTAACTTATGTTAAATTCTATTTCTTAAGATTTGCACGAGTCTGGTTTTGTTTGGTATTTTAGGTAACGATTAATATAGCTTTCTGGTGGATGGAATAATGTTATTTAACATAAGAAAATTTAATATTTTACTTCTATGAAATTATATGATATACGTGTAAATATTTCTGTTATGTTTTATGATAACATGTAACTCTTATTTCCATAGGATCACTTTTTAATTTACTGCTCCTCAAGAGCTTTCAGAGGTCAAAGTTTTGAAGAATCGTGCAAAAGTTAGGTGTGAAAAGTGCTTTTATTTTATTTACTGTTAACTAATCATGTATGAAATTTCCTCTTCTTTTAACTCTAGGCTAACAAGAAACACATAGCAATTTAACGATCTTACATTCAATAGTTTTCAGCAAAGGGATGTTATGACCCTGCTTTGTGCCAGGTTTAGATAGTTAAGAAATTCCACAAACTGTTTCTTATTACTAGAACACGAAACAAAAAATCCACTCCACAGGAAGAATTTCGAAAATAGTGCACTCTGGTTTATGTAATTTTGTGCATGAGAATTTTTATGAAATTCGTGTAATAATAATAATAATTAAACACACACGCACATATATACATATGCCTGCGGGCAAACAATCTACCTCGATGGTGTCGACTCGCCACCGAAAATCCGCGAAACCGGCATCTGGAACTGGTCTGCAGCTGCTTTATAATGGTTGTCGCTGTTTGCCAACGATCTGTCTTGGCATAAAGCGGCCATGAGTGGCCATGAGTTGGTCTTCACGTCCTACCACTCCTAGTCGTTCGCACAGCTCTATCTGTCGTTTGGATCGCCGTCCATGCCTGTGAAACGACATTAGGGGTGACATTGAACTCGGCGGCCCCACTCCTCAAACCATGCCCTTCCTCCAGCTTCCGACTGATTTTACCGCGTGAAAAAATCATCTAAATGTGTCTTAGTGACCATTTCGTGGTCCGCAATATGGGATGAAACTCACTGAACGCCTTTCACGATTGTATGCACGTTCGGAAATTTGGAGAGAATTCAACAACTTCTGTTTTTTAGCTTTTTTTCGCTATTGACACCACCTCTGACGTCCCGATTCCAAAATTTGAATATGTACCAGCTTTCAGCTGAATATCCCCTGTTATGAAAATTGTCACAAGTTGTTTCGCTTAATGTCCAGGTTGTAACATTTAAAAATAGTGGTGTTCCTTAAGTTTCGCACACCAATGTATGAGTTAGATACATAATTTTGAATTCCCTTTTCTAATTCCTTTCCTTCACACACTTTTTAATTTGACCTCTTTCCTTTTTAACTTCATATCCTTTTCAGGAACATTGTAATTTGAATATTCCTCTTTTTACTACCATGAATATTTTTCAAATGGCGCCTGTGTTTCCGAAGTTCAAGTAAACTTAGACCTTGCCAAAGTTTTTAATTAACATAGCATACTTTCCGCATATGAAAGCCTCTTTCTTTAAGAATTATTAGTCTGCAAAAAAGCATATGGAAATATAGTGTCAGATTCAAGCCACTTGAATCTGTTACTGCTCCATTATTCAAAAATAGCTCCACTTTTTTTTAGTCTCTTAAAACCCGATCTGACCCTCCCACTCTCACAAAATTTACAGTAAACCTCCGTCATAACAAGCTGCGAAATTGTAAGGGATGCCTCTCCTCGTAGACAAAACATAGCTTAAACTATCCCATTTTATCGTCAAATTCCGCTCCTCGTTAAGATATGAGTGACAGATTTGTCTACCCATAAAAATTTCGGAGGAATTCTTAGTTTTATGGTACAAGCTTCCTACCCATGTTTCTATCGATCCGTACACATACAAATGAATAATTGGCCATTAAGACAAATAGTTTTGGATAAAAAGGTTGAAGTTTCATTGACACAAATGCCATCATCAGTAGCCTCTATAAAAATTGATAAGACTAAAGCATAGTGTTTCTAAAGACATGTTGCATAATTAATATTACTGTGGTTATGTCTTTGACAAGGGGAACCCGAATCGATAAATATGTTCATCACGAAACCTTGCTCAACCAGCATTAGACAATTTCAAGTAGAATAAATATAAAATATTGATGAAAACCAAGGAGAAAGCAAATCTCAGTATATTAAGTGCCAGGGAGTACTACTGGAAGCTCAGAGGATTGAGGCTTGTGTAATTTCGCAATTGTAAAAAATAAAATAACGAATTGTAAGGTAACATATTTATTTGTGGTAAACCGTAAAATCTGAGAACTTGATAACAGATTATGATAAATGGACATTTAGTCTATATATTTTGATCATATCAGTAATTTTTATCTGTACATGGAAATGAATTACTACTCATCAGTCACAATAAAAAATAAAAATACTACTTTTTAAAACTTTGGGGTGACACCCTTTCAGTCAAACTATTAGCTTGCCTTTTCTCATTACCATAATATATATATGTGATAATAACGGCCCACCATTATATATCTAAAGCGTATTTAAAATTATCCTGTTAATAAAGCACGACCCCTTTTTCCAAAATTGCAACCAAAAAGTAAAATAAGATAATTTATCGTAGCCCTGCAGATCATTATACAGGCATGTGAAGTAGCTGAACTCAATTACATCCCCAGATATGAGTGTTAGAAGTTATGAGATTCTGAATGTCAGTATAGTGTCAGTATAGTGTCAAAATTCTTGAAGAGCCCTCGAACCACTCTATATTTATGGGGTCTGTAACGTCAAAAACCACACTTTGCAAGAACTTTATGGCCACTTATCCTGCGCCCCGATCAATAGGTCGCGGTTCTAACAAGCGCGGGATCTAGCAGTACAGTCCCCGATAAACTTAAGTGGACACGTGAACTCCACGAATCTAAAGTCGCCCAATTAAAATATTAAGTAGTTTAGGCCCTCTAGCTTCAATATCGCAAAACACCCATTTAATATTGTGTGAACAGAAGATTTCTGTCTCTTGGTGTCTAACTCTCGTTGCTGTCGGACCTGCGGTCCGCTTCTGTCTTGTAATGTAATCCGCGCCCCGTCAGGCCAAGTCATGTGGCCACTGCAGCTAATGCCTTCAAATAAATAAAGCAAGTCTTCGAAGTGGTGTATTCCATCAATGGCTCTATGTGTGCGTGTATCGCCTAACGTTCGTAAGTGATTCCCTGGATCTACAATTCGCCCGACTGTATCACACCTTCGTGCCGGCTACGCCTCCGATTAGTGCTATGCCTCTCCTCCACGGCGTGAGGTACGGGGCATCACACACACACACACACACACACACACATATATATATATATATATATATATATATATGTGTGTGTGTGTGTGTGTGTGTGTGTGAGACCTAGGGCCGTTAACTATATTTAATTAGGTTGGTTTATGCTAAATTTAAAGGAATTAATATGAATAATAATTCTTAAACGAGATATTATCCGGATGGGGAACGGAAGAGTCATCAGATGGCGACACTTTGTCTATCTCTCGGTAACAATATATCCTTGAATTCTACCAACGGAGAATATTACGTCAGCAGAAGTACAGGTTGGATGCGCGTAAGGACTCACTCACCATGCCACGAGACGCACAACGCCACGCAATTGCAGCGCACTAAAAAAGAACAACGCAGACCGGTAAAACACTCGATTATGACAGGAACGTGAGTCCGTAGGTTCCGTGAAACGAGGTGGTAGTTAGCCATCTTGATAGGCTTAAGAGCGTGGAGCAATGGTAGAGACAGGATTCTAATAAATATGGATTAAACTTAAATAAGTCTTCTGTGTTATTCTTCGGCCATGAACTGCATCAACCACGACTTCACCAGCGTTTAAGATGATAGACGATGGACTTCTCGGGACTGCACGAAGCGAATGAATATATATATATATATATATACACACAGGTGGTTATCAAAATAATGGAAACACTAAGAAACATCATCAAAACCTTTATTAATACGGTGCAACATTACCTACGTCATGTAATATCACCTGATTCATCTTGGAATTGGATTATACAAGTCATGAATAATGGTTAAGAATATACACTCATGGACAAAAAAATTAGCGCACCAAGAAATAATTGCGGGATCGTAACGAAACTTGCAATGAAGATACATGTCGGGGAGATATGCAAATTATTAGAAATGCAGCGTGATTGCGCATTACATATAGCCGGTAGAGGGCGTTGAACATCGTACTCTGTGGACTATAAAACAGGTAACCAAAGCTTGTTTGAGTGTGCTGAATCATTTACAAAGGAAGAGCTGAGATAGACATGCCATTACGCCGTGTTCGAAGACAATATAAGCGGTTGTCGCAGTTTGAGAGGGGGAGAATCGTCGGGATGATGGAAGCTGGGTGGTCAGCTAGGCGAGTAGCTCGTCAATTAGGCCGCTCTGGTTGTGTTGTGAGGAGGTATTGGGACCAGTGGACCCGAGAGATGTCATGTACACGAAGACCAGGCTCAGGACGCCCTCGACAGACCAGTCGTCGAGAAGACCGCCACATCGTATGAAATGCACGCGTACAGCCAACTGCTTCATCGGCCGCTATCCAGGCACAGGTAGCCCCTCCACTAGGGGCCTCTGTGTCTTCTCGAACCATACGAAGGCGCCTGGCTGAAGGACAGTTGGTATCGCGGCGCCCATTACGTGTGCTGCCCTTGACGCCCACCCATCGACGCCTCCGTTTGGAGTTTTGCCGCGCACGAGGAAACTGGACTGCAGCGGAATGGAACCAGGTCGTCTTTAGCGACGAATCCAGATTCAATCTCGGCAGTGATGACAATCGTGTTCGTGTGTGGAGAGCCCGTGGTGAACGCTTCAATCCTGCCTTTGCTGTACAGCGACACATCGCTCCCACAGCTGGTGTGATGGTATGGGGTGCCATTGCCTACAATACACGGTCACCTCTAGTATTGTTCCGTGGCACCATGACAGCCCAGCGGTATGTTCATGAAATCCTGCAACCACATGTGTTGCCACTCATGCAACGGCTCCCAGGAGCCATTTTTCAACAAGACAATGCTCGGCCTCATACGGCAAGGGTGTCACAAGACTGTCTCCGCACTGTTACTACCCTTCCTTGGCCTACCCGATCCCCAGATTTGTCTCCAATCGAGCATATCTGGGATCATTTTGGACGACGAGTTGGGCATCCCATGAGTTTGAACGAACTAGAGGCAAGGTTACGGCAAATATTTAACGAAATGTCTCAAGACATCATACAGAACTTGTATGACTCAATGCCCGATCGTATCGCATCGTGCATTCGCGCTAGAGGGGGTCCAATACTCCACAGAGTATGATGTTCAACGCCCTCTACCGGCTATACGTAATGCGCAATCACGCTGCATTTCTAATCATTTGCATATCTCCCTGACATGTACCTTCATTGCAAGTTTCGTTACGATACCGCAATTATTTCTTGGTGCGCTAATTTTTTTGTCCATGAGTGTATTATACCATTCTTCAGGGAAAAATCATGAAAGTTCCTGTAGAGATGCTGTGGTGGATATCGATACCTAGCTCTATCCGCCTATACAGATCCCAGTGGTTGGATGATATACAGTCGGGGGGATTTTACAGGGCAAGATAAGTTATTTCACTTCTTTTTCATGCTCTTCAAACCAATATAATGATAGATTTATCTGTACTTATAGGGGGATTATAATCCTGGAGAACGCCATCTCCTGCAAGAAACAATGTTTGCACCATAGGATGGAATAGTGAACTAAAATATTGACATAGTCCTTCCCATTCATTCTTCCTCTTAGGGTTACAATTGGGCTTGAAGAAAACCATAATATGCCATCCCAAACCCTGATAGATCTATTTCCATGATTGACAGTTGAGATGAGACAGAAAGAATCTTACTCTTGTGTAGGTGTTCTCCAGAAATACGCACATCCTGTTGCGAAGAATAATGTGAACAATGATTCGTCGGACCAAATGCCGTTTTTCGACATATTTCTCGACCAGGATTTACGATCGTGGCACCAGTGTGGATGATAATTTGTATTGGCATCTATTACAAGTGATTTGGGAATAGCTACTCTTCCGTAAATGCTTTGCTTGTGAAGTTCCCTTCTACCTCTGATGGGTGATACCGGAACATGCAGATGCAGAGGGAGCTTTTCGGTCATTTTGGTTGCAGTTTTTTTTTTCTTCAATTCACAATCCGATTCAATACCTCGTCCGTCTCTTTCACTCAGCTCTCCCTTTCGTCCACTATTCTGTTTGGCAAAGGATGTTTTTCTGTGCACTCTGTATGCAATCATGTTCTTCCGATACCATAGCTCGAAAAACATCCATTAACCTCGGGGTTGCAGTAACAGATACTCAATTTAAACGTACTCAAACAATTTGCCCTTTTTACAAGTTCTGCAAGGTTTGATATTTTACGCTGTTCCCCCCAAAAGCACGATGCCCTTAGCTTCATTACTGCTACCTTACAGTAGAACAATACATACACTAAATTATATAAAAAAATACCGCTGGCCAAACTTGTTTTTTAAGGACTATGTAAGGTATACACAAGATTCGATTCACAAGAATCGAACTTTTGAATGAATTAAAGAAGCTGCTTTAGATATGCTAATTTCGGCATACGCGCTTAGTATAAATACCATGCAGCGTCATTAATGAAAAAAGAGGGGAGGTTGTTAAGGTTGAAAAGGTGTTATCCTGCGCTAGTGCTTAGCGGGCCAGAAGTTTACATGGCTGTACTGCTGGTTTGACTTACTGTTTGTGAGTATAAAAATATATCGTTCTTGAAAGCTGTGTTTATACATTCCGTACAAGTAGTACGCATGCTTATTGCTGTAAAAGCCAATTATATATGTGCAACGAATTCAATAAACATTGTTTCATGTATAAACTGTGTGTGGTTCAAATTCAAATAGAGAGCCACTTCAAATTATATACACCCAAGTCTGGGTAGAAGTGAGCATAGAAACTCTATAACTACTAAGAACATTCATAAATACCATTACTATTGATAGGTGTTTCAATTATTTTGATAACCACTTGTATGTATATATATATATATATATATATATATATATATATATATATATATATATATATATATATATATACACACACACACACACACACATATATATATATATATATATATATATATATACACTCTTGGACAAAGAAAACGACGCACCAAGGGTAATGGAAATTGAACACAAATTGATATGCATACAGGTTTCGACGGAAAATGCAAAACTTTAAAGTTTTGCGGCCAATGAATGAACATGTGACGCTGCAGCGCATCTTAACTGAGCATATGACAGGATATTAAAGAGGACAGATTTCGATTCCAGATCATAAATGCTTTGCGAATTTCATGCCGTGTACTCAGGTAGACAGTAACTATGCCTCGCATACAGGTACGTGAACAATATGCGCAGATGTCAGCATTTGAGAGAGGACGTGTAATTGGGCTCAAAGAAACTGGTTGGTCTAACCGGCTTCTCGCTCGCCGGTTCAAAGCTAACCGGCTTCTAACCAGCCGAATCGCTCGACATATGAATAGGAGCGATGCCACTATAAGACGGATGTTGGCAGGAATGGGTGAACCATGGCCGAGCACAGTGTCAAGAAGGAAGTGATCTGCCTAGAGAAACGACAGAACGGGAAGACCGAACAATCGTTAGAGCGGCACTCACAGCCCCAGATTCATCATTATCATCGATCGTATGTGCCACTGGTGCTTCAGTGACCTCAAGGAGCATTCATAGGCGATTCAGAGAAAGGGAGCCTGAGCTCACGGCGCCCCTTGCGCTGACTACCATTAACCTCTGTACACCGACAAGCTCGTTTGCAGTGGTGTCGGGCACATTCGACCTGGAATATTGCTGACTGGAGTAGAATTGTCTTCAGTGAGGAATCCCGATTCGAACTGAGCTCCGATGACCAGCGAATACGTGTCTAGAGACCCCCTGACAGCGATGGGATGCCAACCTGACTGTTTTCCGCCATACGGGCCGACACCCAGGAGTGATGGTCTGGGGTGCCATTTCATTTCATAGTCGGACCCCTTTGGTTGTCAGTAGCGTAACCCTTACAGCACAGCGGTACGTCGACGATATTCTACGCCCCATTGTGTTGCCCTTCATATCACGCCATGATGGGCTTACTCTTCAGCAAGATAATGCCCAACCGAACACGGCGGTTTCTACTGCTTGTCTTCGTTCTTGCCCAACGCTACCTTGGCCAGCAAGGTCGCCGGATCTCTCCCCCATTGAGCATGTTTGGAGCATTATGGGCAGGGCCCTCCAACCAGGTCAAGATTTTGACGATCTAATGCGTCAATTGGACAGAATTTGGCACGATATCCCTCAATAGGACATCGACCACCTCTATCAATCAATGCCAAGCTGAATAACTGCTTGCATAAGAGCCAGATGGGGACCAACGCGTTATTGACTTTTTCACTTTGTGGAGCTCTTTCTCTTGAATAAATTATCCAATTTTTCTCAAATTGTAATCATTTGTTTTTCTGTACATGAACATCACGTCTATTGATTTTCGTCCCATTCGGATAACTCCTTCGTGCTTCGTTTTTTTCTTCTTTTTCGTCTAAGAGTGTATATATATATATATATATATATATATATATATATATATATATATATATATATATATATATATATATATATATATATATACACACACACAAACATATATATATATATATATATATATATATATATATATATATATATACAGAGAAAGAGAGAGGGGCAGAGACAAACATACAAACAGACACATAGAAAAATTTATGAAATATCTCTCTAAGTTTTTCTTTTTATTTCATGAGTTAAATGGTGCAAAATTAACAAAAGCGAAAATTTAACTTTCAGCATGTCAAACATCATTGTAGAAATTTTCCTTTAATAAGCTATAAAAGGAGTCCAACTTACTGTTATCGTAACTCGCAGTATTTTTATCCCTTTATAAAAAAAAACTATCAATCAATATAAAAAAAAGTTTGCTGGGTGTGCCACCCTTGTCTAAAATGATCACTAGGAAATAGTGCTGTATTCGAACCTTTAAATTACGCTATCTCCAGAGGTCAATAAATGTTTGGAGGTCAACGAGGTCGAGAGGGCAAAGTAGGAGAGAAAGTAAAAAACATTCACGATGCTGTTAGCTCTTTCGTTGCGAAACCAGGATATATTGGAATAATGTTATGGCGTTTCATGTTCCTAAACAGGAAGCTATATTATTTTAAAAAGGAAAAAAATGTTTAAAGCAGGTAACGAAGAGTATAATTTGTCATTTTAAGAAATCAATTTGAGTTTGAATAGTGCTGTTGTCTTTGTTAAGAGGATTCGGCAGATCTTAAACGTTGATTTTGAGATATTTATTGCAGACATGCCGTAGCAATTTGGAAGAATTTTTTACAAATTTCTCGGTAATTAATTTTCTTCTCTCGGGGATAATACAAGACATAAAAATTTTTTATTGCATTTTCTTTGCAAAGCAACATTAAATTCACAATTTTTAATATTATTTATGTAATTCCATTGATTTACCCACTTTTGTTCAAATTAAATGAAACCCCAGAAAAAGTTTCTGTGATAAGCTCTATAGCTTTTTTTTTCAGTTAACAAACTTGTTAAATGTTATTTTGATGTGTTTTTCAATATATATAACATGCGGATAATTTATATTCCCCATAAACAATCTTCGTACCAGAAATGAGAGCCTTAGATTTGTAGAATAAACCATCTTTAAATAAGAACAAATAATAAAAAACGAAAACCAGGAAATTCTAAAATGATTGTATTTTTAATTAAAAAATAATCGCACTTAACTTTTTACACAGTGCTATCATGAAAATTACTTTTCAATCTTGTGGGAGACTAAACCAAACCACAGATACAAAAATCTATGTTTTTCTGAATTCAAAAAGCATAATATTCTCATGAAGTGCTTGATATACTATAGTGTTAAAAGAGACAGGAGAACAAAAAAAAAAACATTCTAGGCATGAAAAATACAGTTTGGGAGTCTGGTGCTGCTAAGGTTTGTTTGTAATTCTAAATTGGCAGCCATTTTTCTGTACCTACTAAAAAATACAGATTTCTCTGGGAAATGTCTCTACTGTCGCCAGTTAATAGGGAGTGAAGCATACATACTAGTTGCTATTGTTTTCTCAGAGAACTAATTTAACAGTAGGGGTTTCCATTAATTTACAGGGTAAAATGTAGATAACTTTCCGGAGTTTAAACGCAGCTTCTAAAGTTGTCTGTTTCGAAAGTTTTATTTTTATTGTGGAGCAGATCACGTAATACCTACATGCAAAGAAAAAACCCCTTTTTCTGTAATTTTGTCGAAGGAAAAGAAGGTTATTACTTGTCTAGAATCTAATGCTTGTAAGTGAGCTCATTTGGGATCCCGCTGATAAATAGTTCATTTATTTATCATAACTCTGTGTTTTCGGCCTAGACAGTGTTTACGCACCAGGCAAAAAAAAGCGCTAAATGAGATTTCTCGTTATATATGAGGTAAAAATTACTCCACAAAAACTAATGTTTTTTAGTTTTGAGAATTTCTAAATATTTTTAGAATATTTGAATGAGCCACATAAAAAATAAAAGGAATTGTAGGTTTAGTGGACGTACCTTCGTTTTTAAAAACATTAAACAATATGATTGTCATTTCAACAGCCTGAGAGGTCCACAGAACATTTTTCTCACTAAAAAAAGTTACTATCCAATATTAATTCTTATCATTTATTAAAATGCTATTCATCTTTACCATAATAACATTTGACCCTCCACATTTCTTGGTTAGGTTTCAACGAAAGTGGAAAAATTACAAATGTCTCTAGTCCCCCAAAATATCGATTCTTAATACTCTTTTCTCAAATTTTAAAAAGTAAAATGTTAAACAATACAGTTTACTGCTTTACAATATGTTTAGTCAATTCAGCTTACGTTAATATCAATGGAGACAGGCAGGCATACACACATAGTCAGATAATAGCATTATTAGACGCAAACAATATGCGATATGCCATACACGGACAACATTTAGATAATAGGAAAATAACTAAAACTCGTAAAATGAAGTATAGAGTTTTATGAATTTTAATAATTTCAGTATAAAAGTCGATTATAAAATAATTTTTTTAAAGCAAAGTTTTGAATAATACCACCGATGAAATTTAAGTCCACAAAGGTTCGGGTGCTCGGTAGAATTAAACCAAATCACTCCCTAGCTCTCTCTTTATTATCTATATATATATAAAACAGTTCCGTAACTGACTGACTGACTGACTGACATACAACGCACAGACCAAACCGCTGGATCTAAAGGACTGAAATTTTGCATGGTGATTCTTCTTATAGTGTAGGGGTGCACTAAGAAAGATTTTTGAAAATTTCTTAGATTTTTTAAAATTAAATTTTTAAGCTGTTTTAGTAACATTTTTTAAGTTTGCATTTAAAATGAAAACTTGAGGGTTAGGGTTACAAAATTTATATCACGAGAAAGACCATAAAAATTCCTTTAAAATGAAATCTTTTTCGAATCTTTACCTCCATTGTCTGATTTTTGGTGAATTTTTAAAGATTCATTTTTAGAATTTAATTTATTAAATGCTGATCACGTGATTTTTTTTCTGGCACTTTAAATTAATTATCGTCACGTGCATAACAACGAAATAGGCAAAAAATATTTTTTTTTCTTACTAATGCGGCAGACGATTGGACATTAAGAAAAAAAATATTAAAATACAGTAAAAGATATGTTCCTCAAACTGTACTATATTAACTGTACTATATTCTTTAGTATGTTCTATTAGATTTAATTTGAATATTTTCTTCTACATTATTTTTTCTATAAAAATATCCGTTACGATTTTTTTATAAATATATTTTTTCTTTCTTTTTCTGGTACTTTAAATAAATTTATCGTCACGTCCATAACAATGAAATAGACAAAAAAATATTTTTTCCCTTGCTAATGCGGCAGACGATTGGATATTATCCAAAAAAATATTAAAATACAGTAAAAGATATGTTCCACAAACTGTGCTATATTAACTACTATATTCTTTAGTATGCCCTATTAGATTTAATTTGAATATTTTCTTCTACATGATTTTGTCTATAAAAATATCCCTTACGATTTTTTATAAATATTTTTTTTTACATCAATTGCATACATTGATCGTTTTATTTATTATAAATATCTTTTTGGAATTAATTGCATACATTGACCGTTGTATTTAATTTGAATGTACTCCGTAGCGAAGTGCGGGTTTTCAGCTAGTAAGCACATATAAATATATAAACACACTCTTTTGTAAAAACAATCGATGAGCCAAGAAGGAGTTGTCCGATTGTTATCAAATTTCGTATACAAAGATGCTTCTACCTAACATGCAAATCATTAAAATTTGGTGTCCAACGAATGAATAGCGGAAGCTCCAGCGCATCAGAACTGCGCATCCAGCAGGAGTATATAAGAAGCAATTTTCAATCTGATGTTCAAAATTTCGGTTGCATTTCGACTGTGGATATCTTACGTCGACTGTAACAATGTCTCGACGAAGGATTCGGGCTCATTACGAGCATATTTCAGAGTTTGGAAGAGGTCGTGTCATTGTATAGAAAGAAGCTGGGTTGGGCAAATCGAAGAATCGCGCGACATCTGGGTCGAAGCGATGCAGCGATTAGACGATGCTGGCAAGAGTAGGTCAACAACGGCAGATTTAAGGGTCAAGAAGGAAGAGGTAGACCTAGGTCCACAACAGACGAGAAGACAGAGCGATTTTCCGATCAGCTATCACAACACCGGATCCGTCATTATCAACTACCCGACGTGTGATTCACACACAAGTGTCCAACATGTCCATTGACAGATGACTGAGAGAGCGGAATCTACGCTCGCGTCGACTGTTATATCACTTACCCCTGACGCCTGTACACCGTCATGTCCGATTACAGTGGTTCTTAACTCGATCAATGTGTTTAGTGACGAGTCTCGTTTCCAACTATGTCCTGACGACCACCAATGACGTGTCAGGGCAGCGTGGGGATCCTGTCCTTACTATTGCATGCAGCACAGGCCCACAACAGGGCGTTATGGTTTGGGGTGCCATTTCATTGATAGCCATACCCTTTTGGTAGTCATTAGTGACACACAGCACAGCGGCACGTAGACGACATTATGTGACCCATTTTGTTGTCATTCCTCTTGCGCCTCCCCAAACTTACTTTTCAACAAGATAATGCCCGACCGCATACTGCACGTGTTGCTATGAATTGTCTTCAAACTTGCCGAACACTTCTTTGACCACCTAGGTCACCTGATACCTTCCCCATAGAGCACAATTGGGACGTGATGGTAAGGCAATTGCAACTATCCCCGAATGTTGCCGATTTAGCCCGACAGTTGGGGACAATTTGGCAAGTAATCCCGCAGGTCACCATCCGAGAACTTCATCAGTCTAGACACTCCGGCTGACAGCTTTCATACAGGCCAGAGGTGGACCAGCGCCGTATTGACTTCCTTATTATGTAGCGATCAAACTCTGGAATAAATCATTCCATCGTTCTGAAATTTTAATCGTTTTTTTCAGTGCATGATCTTCATATCTACAAACTTTTGTCGCAATTGAACAACTCCTTCTTGGTGCGTCGATTATTTTTCTAGCAGAATGTATGTATATATATATATATATATATATATATATATATATATATATATATATATATATATATATATATATATATATATATATATATATATATATATATACAAACACAATATTTATGCATTAGAGTTTTTGATTTTATTCAAGTATAGCAAGAGAAATAACAGTAAGAAGTTTTAAAGATGATACCTACTTTTTATTATTGATTTACATATTACTTGTTAAATTACATCAAATAACAAACATACAACATGTTCTTTCTTTTAATGAGTGGTCAAGAAAATTTATTTTTGTTGCAAAAGAAATCTTTTACGGAAGACTGCTGAGTTTTCTTTTTCATTAGTGCACTAAATATCATAGTTTCAATTTTATTCAAGCGCATTAAAAACATCATTCAAATTGAAATGTTTAAATGTTTTTAAGACGCGCTAATTTATGATTAGTTTTTCTAAAAACACCTGTCTTTTAAATTATTTTCTCTGTGTATTGTAGTGACAGTCTGCCAAGACGAACTCAAGTCTTTAGAGGCTAGTATCTTTCCAATCAACATAGTGGCTAGTATCTTTCCAATAAGTTATCCTGGTCAAGTATGGGGACTCTCCTTTTTAAATTATTTCAATGTTTTAAATTAGGGCTCTTATATGAACCCTCTTGTAGAAAGAATACAGTGAGAACTGGACACAAAAGTATAGATTGATAATTTTATATGTAGTTTAAACACACACACACACACACACACACATATATATATATATATATATATATATATATATATATATATATATATATATATATATATATATATATATATATATATACACTATGTGTATCAAAGCAATGTGTTAAAAATGGTCTTTGAATGACAGATCTGGTCTACTAGCAGAGCGGAAAATTTATTCTCCAGAAACAGGCAAGTTTACTGAATTCAGCTGTACTGACACAGTGTGTGAAGATAGAAATTATTCAAAATTTTATGCTGCTATCTCCATAAATTAAACTCCATTCACGGTTCTGCTTCATTTATATTCCATTCATATTGTGTCCAGCTTACAGTTAATTTACGTATATTTTGTTTCGGAATATAATTTTAAAATTATCAAGATTACTGGAATTCTTTTATGAAATTATTCCAGCTTAAATATATGACCGATAAGATTCTTCACAAGTACCTTGTTTACTTTGAGAACATAAGGGAAATCACATTCAACGTTCAAATAAAAGAAATTAACATTTATGAAGCTTAGAAAACATTTGTGTGGTGTCCTCACTACGAATTTTTATGTATTACTATTAGAATGATTGGGTAAAATTACGGTAGGCACTTACTTTTACCAGAAAAGCAGCTTCCCGCATAAATTTCGAAAATTCCAGAGTAAATGAGATAAATGATTTAAATAAAGTCTTGATCAGAATAAAAGTGTTTTCTATGTATGAAAATATTTCCCATAATGTCATTGTACTATGACTATGGTATAAATGATAGTCTAATCTTTAGGCTCCCAGTTGAGATTTCTTGTATTTTCTTATGTATAATGCCTTTTATATTGGATAGGGTAATACCTTAACACTTTCTACTATGAACTTTATTTTACAACAGTGGAAATTGTATTCTAAGGATTTTTAGGAATTTTTAAATACTGCCAGAAAAAATATTCATTACGTTTCCTACAATTCCTCCTTTTTTTCATTTTGAGGTTGTGTTTTTTTATTTTCAAACATGCTCCTGAATTAAAAGTTCTTTTGTTTGACATTTAAAAGTAAAAAAAAAAACTGAATTAGGTTTTCCCGAAGGGAAAAAAAACTATTTTTTACATAATTAAATGACATTAAAAATAATTGCTAATGCAGAAATTTAAGTTTTAAAATACGAAACGGTTTCGTGAAGAGAATACGTGAAGACAAGTTAAAACAATCTGATTTCATCAAAACGTAATCGTTATTGCCCGTCGTATAAGAAACAACAGGCTCAGGTCATGAAAAAAAAAAATCGATATTATGAAATTATTTTCAACGTGCTAACCTTCTATTTTTATTCCTCTTTTGTATCTGCTGAAGACCTTTATCACCCAAATTATTCATCAACCCTGCATTCATCTCTCGATACGAGGGGCAAATTAATAGCACATCGTATGCTAAGTTCGTAATATGATGTGACATAGTACTAGCTACTTTAATGTGAAGGAGGCGTGCTGAAGTGGGAGGATTTCTCTCCCAAAGCCAGGGAGCGACGGAGCTGAAAGCAAAATTTAAGACTGATGACCAACACAGCTTCCTGCATAGTCATCCACGCCAACGAGGAACAATTACTAGTGGATTTGTTTACGTAAGAGCTTAGTGCTAAGTGAAAGCATATATTACATCGTAAAAAAAAAACTTTAAAATATATGTCAGTTAGGGAACCAATCATTTACTATAAATTTTATAGTAGAACCATTAAAATTTATAAATTTCATGACTATTTTAATCAGTAAATCATCTCAGATTCACAACTCGTGGTAAAAGTACTATATTTACTAGGTCTAAAGGTGGTCTTGTTTCACCTACATTGCATGGGATCTGTAAGTCAGACGTGACGACTTTGAAACCGTATACAAGACGGAATTTTTTTTGTCTGTGAAAGGAAGTTGGTGTAATGGGTAAATTGTTAAAAGGCTCTTAGGTGCCATGAGTTCCGAGTAAATATAGTTCCTTAACCATACTCATATCTTTTCTAAATTTTTATTTATAAGCCCAAGTCGAGTTATTAAAATCTAGTTTCTTATAACTATTATTTTTCTTTGTAGATAAACCTTCTCACATCTGGACCATAGCTATCAACACAAGTTTGGTCACGAAAACAAGTAATTTTTTATGAAATAGACGCTGATGGCTTTACTCTTCAAAAGTTTTCGCTTATACAATGTACATAAAATGAATCAGCGTTGTCTATGACCGAATAGGATGTATGGAACTGAATTAAGACTTTAAATGTTGCAACATACAATACTTTGAATTATTGCCCCTCTGTTGTCCCTAAATTATGTGTACGAATCACAGTCAAGGCTTCAGTGTTCATGTGCTGTCCCCTCAAAGGGATCTAAGTTAGTTTGCTTGCTTAGTGATCTCAAAATGAATAATAATAATAAAAAGAAAACTCATTGAGTAAATGAACAAAATGTTCCCAGGATAAATGCCTTAAACAATGGAACAAAAAGTGGCTTCTGAGATGAACTCAAGTACTGTCCTCTAGAAAAAAAAAATATAGCACCCAACTAAGTTCTCCTCTGGCATAGACAGCAAAGTATTAAAGGTTTGAGTACAAAAGCAGTCTGTACAGATGGATGCTATTAAAAAGACATTTAATTACCTTAATTTTACAAAAATTAACTATGATTAGGATACAATTGATGAAAAGCAAAATGCCTTCTTTTTACTGTAATGGACAAATTTTCTTTCTTATAATTATATTTTTTCAAACTTAATTCTTTGTTAAATAATTTTTTTTCTTTATCTTCTCTTCTCTCTCTAGTATTAAAATGTCAGTAATGAAACGATATATTCAATCCGTTAAATTTTTTGGAAAAGATTTGAAAAAAATCAAATAAATAATTATTAATTGAAATAATTATTTTTCTTATGATAAAAAATAAATTTTCGATCGTCACAAAATGCTAGTTCGTATATATCTGTAGAATAGTCTGTTTTCAGAAATGCATTCACATATAGTTCTTTCTCGATCTCAGCTGATATGAGGTTACTAAAATATAAAATATATCCCGAAAATACCAGCAGGATGTTTACCTCACATCTTTTACAGGATGTAGCTCCATTTTAAGAGTATGTATCAGTTGAAAAAATGAAAGAACAGAGAAACATAGTATATTATATTAAGAAAAATCTTGTACTTTGAGTGACCATTTGAGATTTAGACTAACGTACGTTTCAAATTAAACTTCTGTTCTAATATATTCAAGATTATCTATGTATATAAAACAGTTCCGTAACTAACTGACTGACATATAACTCACAGACCAAACCGCTGGACCTAAAGGGCTGAAATTTTGCATGGTGATTCTTCTTATAGTGTAGGAGCGCACTAAGAAAGATTTTTGAAAAATTCTTAGATTTTTTTAAATTAAATTTTTAAGCTGCTCTTGTAGCTTTTTTTTAAGTTTACATTTTAAAATAATGATCTGAGGCGTATAAAATTTATATCCAGAAAGATCATAAAAATTCCTTTAAAAGAAAATCTTTTTCGAATCTTTACCTCCCTTTTCTGATTTTTGGTGAATTTTTAAAGATTAATTTTTAGAATTTAATTTATTAAATGCTCATGATGTGGTTTCTTATCTTTTTGTGATACTTTAAACTAATTTTGCGTCACGTGCATAACAACGAAATAAACAAAGAAAAATTTTTATCTTGCTAATGCGGCAGACAATTGGACATTATCCAAAAAAATATTAAAATACAGTAAAAGAAATGTTCCTCAAACTGTATTATATTCTTTAGTATGTTCTATTAGATTTAATTTGAATATTTTCTTTTGCATTATTTTGTCTATAAAAATATCCGTTACGACTTTTTATAAATACATTTTTTCGATTTTTTACATCAATTGCATACACTGATCGTTGTATATATATATATATATATATATTTCAACTAGCGGGTTTTCAGCTAGTATAGTATAAAAATAAAAAATAAAGATTTTTATTTTTTAAACGTTATAGGATATAAATACATTCTTTTCTTGAGTTGTAAAAGCTAAAAACAAAACAAAATTATTACTTTGCCAACAAATAATATCAGCATTCCATGCTTACCGAATGGTATCTCAAAAGTACAGCCGCAAATGAAATTCAACAGAGCATGGAAAAAAATGCGTCTGTGAACAAAATATCAAAAACCAAATTATTTAACAATGTTAATAGCATAGAATTTTAATGAGCGTAACACGTAAGGTTAGTATGAATGTTTGTGGATAGTAGCTAAACAATAATTTTCCACTAATGCTAATATGACACAACAGTTGTCACAGTTCGATGATTAGACAATCTATCCTTGACGCATGTTCTGGTTGTAAAAAACAACTTCGAAATCATGTACATTGTCTGTTGAGTTTTCATAAAGCTTCACTTGTGAATTGCTACATCGATAAAAATATGAGAATTTTTCAGTGTTTTAAGATGATAATATGAAGGAAACACCCGGAAGTATTTGCGGACAATAAATCAACAAATTTTCTGTGAAAATTATGTTAAGAAAATAAAATGCCCTAAGAGGCCTGAAAGGCTGTATTATCACAATGCCCTGATAATATTCTACATTTAATAAAATTCCATTTAGTAAAATGCTTTATAGCGATCCCATTTTTTTATTATTGTTGATAAACATTAGGATAAATGAAAATACTTCAACTCAAAGGATTATTATAAATGGAGGATTTCAAGAATTTAAATAATTATCTTTCTTTGGGTAAAAATTATAATTAGGTTTTTCTTTAAGTTTGCCTTAAAATTCTAAGCAAATTCTGCTAATTATTTATTATTTTTGGCGTACTTCCCAAAGAATCTTAATAATGAAAACTTTTGTCAATCTACTAAAAGAAATTATCTAATATTGCTAAAACATCATTTTTCATTTAAATAAACTCTTAATTATAATTACTCTATAAAAAAATATCGTACAAAATAGTAAAATGTCCTTTTTGTATAAAGTTGTGCTGGATTATTTCATAAGCCCTCTCGCCTTGAAATTTTGCTTAATATGAAACCATGACCTAAATTCAAGACACTGAAACACTAAAAATATTTATTGGATTTTACCAAAGTTTAAGCAATATTATGCAAAAAATTTTAGACCTTCCTTCCCAATTCTTCTTGATCTACGATGTATCGTGATAAAATATCAGAAAACGTGAGCAATGCTTACAGGTATTTGCATGCACTGAACAACCACACTCATGTGATTATTTTCAGTAAATCCTAAATTACCTTTATCATGATTTATACCCCCTTCAGCGGTTTCATGGCGAGGAACAAATACTTAAAGTTCGGCTATTGTCAGGTTAAAAACATACTAGGCCTCTGAAATTTTCTTGTTACCCATTATAAGCATGAAAAATGTTGATTTCTAAAGATAAAGAGTTTTGATAAACGCAGACAAATCACGTGCCTTTTAACACGTTAAATCCATGTATTTCTTTGTACAGAGCTCTTTTTCATCATGGAATATTGATCTATATTATTAGAGGTAATGCCCTCAAATGAAGAATTTCTGTAACGACTATCCTCCGACGGGTTGTCTGTAATAATGAAAGAAGACATAATTCAATGTTCTTGAACATACTGAAACAATAAGTCATCTCTCATATATCTTCAAATCGATTTATTGCGTGCATGCGAGGCTCAGTTTTGTGTTTGGAAGTTGTCTCTGTTCTCTGTCAATTCACGTTGAGATTTAGAAGTGTTATAGACTCTTAATTTTCTTTTTACAGCTTGCTTCTACATTTTTGTTGTTTGAAAATGGATTACAGATGAGGCTTATGACTGATTTATATTGAAAAAACAGAAAAGGGACAAATGTATAAATGATGTTATGCTAAAAATATGTCACTTACTTTTCAACACGCCTTATATTTCTTATTGCAAAAAAGAAATGTTTAATAATATGTTTTAGTACTGAAAAATACCCATTTGCTTAGAAACAAATTATACGATTAAATCAGGGTGTTTTTTTTAAAGAAGTTCATTTGAATATTCTAACAAGAGAGTTAATTGAAAAACAATATTTAAAAAATAATTTTGCCTCTAATTCAGGGCAATTTTTTAAAGAATTTATTATAAATATGTGAGCGTCAGTGTAAATATTGATGATAATAGAAGGACTTGAATCCTCCCTGTTTCTTTTCTTATTGAGTGAATAAGAAGCGAATTCAGTTTTTTTAATCAATAATGGTCTAGCTATCTTCAAAGTCTAGACGCATGAAGTTCCCCTGTTTAGACAGATTATCCATACACTTAAATTTAAAAAAGTTCTAGCTAAATAACGAAAATAACACATCCTCATTCATAATACCATTTGACAGCAAGTTTTTATGCCTAATTCTTTCTTACACTCGTGGTAATTGAATGCATCTTTTTAAATCACTTGCTAAAATTGTGAATCCAATTCAGGTCTTTGCAGATCAAAACACCTTTGTATTACATTGTGCTACAAACAGCATTCATGGTATAGTTAGTGGATACACTGCCATAATATTTTCTTCAAGGAGACGCATAAAAGCCATAAAAGCTACATTAAATAAAGACACTAAATTTTGAGTATTGATAAACCCGGTTTCACCTTATCCAAGTATATTTTATATTTGGATGAAATATTTTTCCCTCACAGAAAATATATTTAAGGCTAAAATGACCGAAATGTTATATGGTCAGCATCAGATAGCATTGAAACCAGTTGTGTTAAAGTTACAGTTAACTCATTTTTATCACCTTTTCTTCCAAGTCTTCAGTAACAAAATAAAATTTTCGAAAGAGAACAAGGTTGTAATTTACTGTGTTTAGAGTACACTATTTATATATCTGCAGTGTTTAGCACTTCAGATATGAAAAAATATCTCTTTTAATATTAAACGCATTTATTTAAGTATAAAAGAAGAAAAAACACTTGAAAATAAAAAAATTAACAATATAAATTAATGTTTATAAGAAATAATTCAGTTTTTGAAACTGTGAAACTTAAATTATATGATGTTTATCACAAAATGTCGTCAAAACGGCACTTTGCATACTCAGTACAAAACAAAATAAATTCCGTAAAACTGACGTCCCCCAATCAGAAAGGAAAATCTCACTTTATTATTTTGGTATCATCTTCCATTTAAGAACAAAAATGACTGTTTAAGCATTTCAAGCAAGCTTTAAAGGGGGATTTCAATTGTTGAAAATTCAAATAAGAAAAGCTTCAGCAGCTGTATTTAAAAAAAATTTTGTGTGATATACATCAAAATGAAACCTGTTTATTGAGGAAAAAATCCATTTAGTCAGCTCAGTATGACAAAGCAGTTCGATTCAAGGGTGAAATTCTTTTACTATAGATTTTCGTTAAAATAGCATCTCAACCTAGAAGAAGTGATATCTTAAAACAAAATAAGTGACCCTAAATGAGATTCATGTCATGAAACTACCACCTTTTAACATTGACTGCCAGTCACTAGAGTTACATTGATAGTTAGTGCCGTGACATGGAAGTTGATTGTACCCAGATGCCAACATACTTATTATACGAAATATGATTTAAAAATACTAATGAAAGATAATTATGTGATACCAAAGTATTATTTAAGCTTTTCATTAAAGATTTTTTAAATCACGCGCCAGCGCGTGATTGGCACTACATGTCAAATTTTCCCCGTAATGCCACATCACGCGCTGGCGCGTGGCACGTAAAAAGTGAATCAAAGTAAGAAAAATTAGTGACAGTACGCATTATTTTTATATAAATCTGTATTACAAACAAATATACATATTACAAATGAATTTATTACAAGAAAAGGCCCTGCATTATCATCTGTATAACTCATATCACAAGATTATTTATTCAATAAAAAATAAAACATTAATTTCGAAACCACAATTATTTATAGCTAGTTTCTAGTCTTCTCTTCATGCCCATACTAGCAGAAATACCCTGCTTGCAGTGCCAAAAGAACTGGAGAACGAACAATCAGAAGAGAATTTTCCCGCGCCAGCACGAGACTGGCACCTGAAACATCACCCCACACCACGCGCAAGCGAGTGATTGGCCCCTTAGTGATAGCGCCACGTCACGCGGTGGCGCGTGATTGGCAGTCAATGTGTTATAGTAAACACCTTACTTAGTTTGATTGTTATTTCATCTTTTGTAGTTAAACTTAAAATCTCGTAAGGTAGAAATTTAATATTTATCGTGCTACAGAATACAGAGGCTGTTCACACATTTTTTAGACGATGTATATTGTATTCACAAAACTAAATTACATAAAATTCTTGTGTTTTAAATGTTCTATTTGACATCTCTTATTCTGAATTATCTTTCGACATCGCAATTTCCAGGATAATAATGCCTTTTGAAGTGTCAGAAGAGGTATTCTATCCCATTCCTCCTTAACAGCGTTCCAGAATCCTGTAAGGGTTTTGGGACGACGTTTGGATAATGCAGATTTTAAAAGTCCGAAAGCACAAAAATCCATAGGTGATACATCTGGAGATTTAGCAGGGATATCAGTGAAGGATATGGCCTTGATACCAGTTTTTTGTTCCATTTCTTTTAGGAAATTTACAGTGGATTTTGATGTGTGACTGCTAGTTTTGTCCTGATGGAGTTTCACAGATTGATGGCACTGTGGGTACAGCGATGGTATTTCATTCAGAAAAATTGGCGATAAAATAGGTTCCTGATAGTATTTGGAGTTAATCTTGACATTTTTTTCCACTCTCTTTATTTTTAACTTAGCACACAGCATTAGTTACACAGCATCAAATTATAAGAAAAACCAGCAACAATCATGAATCCCTTAGAAAAACTCTCTTTCGATTCTTTGAACCATGTACTTAAATTTATTTCTCCTCTTTTATGATAATAAATGGCTCTTTTTTTGTTGCAATCATTTAAATACACCCATGATTTAGCTATTGTGACAATTGTTTTCCATTTTTCTTTAGATAAGTGTTTCTCATATAGAATTCTGCAGCGTGTCCTGCGTTCAGCGATATGATTTGGAAGAAGACGATGCACATTGCGTTTTTTCGCTTTCTTAAGATTTAAATCAACGCTTATCATTTTGTTTACAGTGGACACCGAGCATTTTAATGATTTTTCAACTGTCCTTTGACTAGGGGGATTTTCTTTTAACATTAAACAACGTACCTTTGCAATAGTCGAAGATGTCCGCTTTTTCCTTGGATACTTGTTTGGAATTTTTGCCCACTTGAGGCTCCAATTTGACGTTTTTTTCCTTTTTTGTTGGCGATATTACCTATCGACGCTTTAGATATCACAAAACCATGACGCTCACATCGTTTTTGGATAACGGAGTATGCATATTTCTCTTCGGAAAGAGCATAAATGTAGCCTTCGAACCACTGCTTTGTTAAAAACGCCATTTTGAATAAAAACAAAACTTTCAAGCGGCAGACGATAATTTTGACTTTTAAAAACATAGTACAATTGCAATTATTTCTTTTGCAGCAAACGATTTTTTATTACCGCTTACCAAAATCGTCTAAAAAATGTGCGAACAGCCTCTGTAATTATTCCTCATATACGATGTTACTGAATTTGCTGGTGATATCCGTTCCCAACATGTGCTAAATGAGAATTCCGATGAACTGAATTTATGGGGTGATACAAACATGTGACATGGGAATTAGGAGTTTTTCTTCTCCTGATCTACACATTTCGAATGACATTTTTCGTATTAAATATTTATATCTAAAAAAATAATGAACAGAGGGAATATGTGATTAAAACATATAAAATCCTTTTTAAGAATTTCCATTATAAAAAAAGAAGAGGATTCTCGTAATGATGATGAAGGTCGAAGAAAATCTGCGAGTGAAGCTTGTAACGTAGTTTATCGAACATGTAGAAGTACATCGGAGTTTGCACAACAGGAACACACAGCGTCTTAAAATCCACAATAAAAAAAGAAGGAGGGCTTCCAGCTTGCACGTTTACATTATTCTTATATAGCCTTCCCGTCTTCTCATTTTTCCTTTGGTTAGGATATTTATTGAAATGAGTTCTGACTAAGAGTGTACTTAAAAGCCAGATGCAGAACTGCACATTTGTTCTCTATTTTTAGTTGCACACTCGAGTCGCGTAGCAGAGAAATTACAGTTTCTTATTAAATGGTATTTATACCACCTTATTACTCGACTTTGGCAGTTAACAAGTCAGTTTGGTTTGAAGGAAATAAATAATACTTTACAACAGATAGCAAATTATTCTCCCCTGTCGATGCAGAAACGTTTTGAGATAATTTATGAACGGATAAAAGAATGCGAAAGTGAGCAAAACGAAAAAAAGCCTTATAAAAGGATAAATTCTCTCCCCTAAATCATGAGCAATGCCTTTCTCGAGCTAATACCTTATGATTTGTAGTGTTTTAAAACAAGTAAAAACCATTTCCAGAAAGTAAATCCCAACATCACGATCTGGACAGTAATCATTTCCAAAGATAATGCCTGCAATTCATAGAACGTAACGTTTCTGACACAGTATCAAATTGAAATAGAGTGAGAAAAAAATGAAGACTGCCAATTCTACTTGATGTTTTATATTCTGTTAAAATTAACACGATGCATTCAGCTATAGGAATAGTATCTACAATTACATTCCTTTGGCATTTTATCTTACACTAGCTGAAAACCTGCACTTCGCTACGGAGTACATTCAAATTAAATACAACGGTCAATGTATGCAATTAATGCCAAATATATATATATATATATATATATATATATATATATAATACGACGATCAATGTATACAACTGATGTAAAAAAATATATATATATTTATAAAAAAAATCGTAAGAGATATTTTTATAGACAAAATAATGTAGAAGAAAATATTCAAATTAAATCTAACAGGGCATACTAGAGAATATAGTAGTTAATATAGCACAGTTTGTGGAACATATCTTTTACTGTATTTTAATATTTTTTTGAATAATATCCAATCGTCTGCCGCATTAGCAAGGGAAAAAATATTTTTTTGTCTATTTCATTGTTATGGACGTGACGATAAATTTATTTAAAGTACCAGAAAAAAAATCACGTGATCAGTATTTAATAAATTGAATTCTAAAATTTCATCTTTAAAAATTCACCAAAAATCAGAAAATGGAGGTAAATATTCGAAAAAGATTTCATTTTAAAGGAATTTTTATGATAATAACCCTCAAATTATTATTTTAAATGCAAACTTAAAAAAATTACTAAAACAGCTTAAAAATTTAATTTAAAAAATTCTAAGAAGAATTTTTCCAAAATCTTTCTTTGTGCACCCCTACACTATAAGAAGAATCGCCATGCAAAATTTCAGCCCTTTAGGTCCAGCGGTTTGGTCTGTGCGTTGTATGTCAGTCAGTCAGTCAGTCAGTTTCGGAACTGTTTTATATATATAGATAATATCTGACATTCCTTTGTATTTTAACTTAAAAACTGATTAAATATTTCATTCATCTCGTAAGACGTTTTGTTATTCTCCCATATCTGCCCGCGAATCAAGGAACCCTCTATATCTTCTATTTCAGAGATAGTTGTAAGCTTTATTTTTACTCAAGCGTTAAATTTCATTGCGTCATGTAAGTAATGATAGTTAAATACGTGCAATCGGGGTAATTTACGATGCTAAGTGCATCGTTCAAGTTCCTGACATGGCAATAAAATAAGAAAGAAGCAAGTCCAGCTAAACCCCTTGATTATTTAATTCTGGATAAGAATTAAGTCTTCGTGGTCATCACGGAAAGTTCTTGAAATAACGTGATTTAAGATCTCAGCACGAGCGGAATTATTTATGGCGGGTCATTTTAATTCAAATTGGAAGTCATGAATACACCGAGTACGTAGGGGAAAGGTTTTTATTATTTTCTAAAGGATATTTTTTTAAGCTGTTACTGTTTTCAAGAGGGTGTAACGAAGTAATAAAAAATGTAACGAAAGAATGAAGCAAGAAAAGCGATCATGACATGAACTTGAAGGAAAACTCCTTAGCCTTTATATGGGAGGAGCACAGCGATTTTGGCGGAAGAAAACAAGGGACGATACACAAACTGAAAACAAATAGTATACATATTCATAAGGTTTAGTATAAAAACGTAGACGCATAATAGAGAAAATCAAACTAAATCAATTAATAATTGATGAAGATAAATATAGAAATATATTCATTTATACCAGTGCTGAAAAATCGTTTGTTAAAAATTTGTATGTTAACATTTAAAACAGTAGTTAAACATTGATCGAGCAGAGCATATCAAAAGCTAATGAGAATTTCACATAAGAATAGAATAATGAATAAAAATTTTCTAATTGAGATCGAATCTTAAAACATAGTAGTTGAACATTGATCTTCCATACAAAATGAATAAAAAAACAAAAATGCTATTACTATAATGTGAAAATTTAATGAAACATTTCGAAGGATTTACAAAAATGTTGTAACTCCTATAGAACTTTAATTTCTTTTAGTTTTACATAAAGTTAGTAAAATAATTTTAAATATTGATAATTTCTTCCGACTTCAATATATTGAAAGGATCGTTTTCCTCCAAGCGAAATCTCACGACATGTAGGAATTCTTTCAGTGACAGCAATATCTTTGAAAAGGATGGTGGTATCCTTTGTTTAAGATATAATTTACAATGAACGCACAAATGGGTAGATTATTGAAAAATCTGTTTATTTCTTCTTTAAGTGAGAAGTTATAAAGCTCAAACTATTAACCTTAGAAGGCGATTTATTCGTTTTGTGGTTAAACATTTTTCTCCTTTTACACAAAAATTTTCAAATCTCTGGAACACTTTAGCTAAAAACTAAGATCATTTAAATTTTCCTTCACACGTATTCTACTTGACTGGAAAAAGAAATCTGAATTTTCCAACAGATTACAACTTTTACTAGAGGCAAATAGCAGGCCTTATCAATGTAACGTTTACACTGAATTGCATTGGTGGTACATTTGTAGAATGTGTACTCTGCTATTCAAAATCGCCAATGTTGTCGCTAATAACTGATGACGACATGAAAGAGGCGGCAGGATAGAAGAGTCCCACACATTTTCTTCGTAAGTCCCTATAGAGAGCAGAAAGATGAAGAAATAAGATATCTAGCACGATGCACTTCAGAAGATCCCGACAACCAAAAATGACAAACTACCTGAAAGAGTTCACCTCACAAAACCTTCAACCACCCAAACTAATCAGTCAGAAATTTTCTTTTAAATATATTTTGATTCTCATTAATACAGAAACTTTTTGTTTCAGTTCTAAGCAAGATTATTTCTTGTAGTATATCTCCTAGAACTTGTAAATTTGAGAAAAATTAGCAAATTACAACAAAATGCGCTTAATCGGGGGTAAACAGCACTTTTACTTGTTTACTTCCATGTGCTTTTATATCGAAATAATTTTAATATCATTTATTGCTCATCCAATGTAGCTTTCACTTATCCGTTATTCCCACTAATAAGTTATCTATTTCCCCAACGGCAATTTATAAATGGAGCTCTACTGCACTTGATTTCCGGACATTCATTTTTACGGTCACGGTGCTTGATTGAAAAATAAACCTTCAGTACAAATAAACCTTCTATGTTTAGCTTAAAACATGTAAGAAACTCTAAAACTTCAGAGCCTTAATTTCATGCTTAATTATGACAAGTTATAATAATGCGCAAAAATTTGTAAAGATAATACATGCGTATTGAGCCAACATCTGCACGGATATGAAACCCGACAAAGGCTTGGACGTTCCTGTGTTGGCCCCTCATAGGCTTAATTGGTTGGTTGAAAGCGCTTCGAACAATTTTACTGCACAATTGCTAATTAGATCGGGATCTACAGTTTAAAGCCGATCCCAAAGGACTATAAACACCGATGCCAACTATAACCGATGCCAGAGCTTGTGGGATTCGAACCCACAAGCTCTGTCCCCTCCTATGGTGGGCGAATGGTGTCAAGACAAGTGCCCATAAAAAATAAATAAAAATAAACTTTATCATCCATTAAGTTATAACTAATCAGGAACTAATAATTACAAGATAAAAAGACCTTTTTATATACCATGTTTTTAAATTTTCTGTTGAATCATATAAACTTGACAATTCTATGTATTAATAAATACTTTTTAAAATTTTTTTGATGAATTATCCCATCAACTTGAAAGAAAATGAAGTTAATTGGATATAACTTTTCGTTCCCGTTCCAGCCAACAGATGACTGCACCAGTCTACAAAACAAAATGAACTGAAAATAACTGAAAATTAATTTAATTCTGTTTAAAGATGGCTAAAAGTATTAAAAAAAATGCAATGTCATCGTGTTCTGAGCTATTCTAAAAGTTTCAAATGTCTAGCTAGTCGGGAAGTTAGTTAAAAATCGATTGCAAGATTTGTACTGGACAAACACACACACACACACACACACACACAAACAAGAAAGCAAGTTAATAAAAACATTGTAAAAATGGACAGATATTCTTTACGAAGAGTTCCTGAAGTATCAGTAAATTAAACATTTCTTTTTTTCATTCAGTAGAGAACAGGTGGCTGACTAAATATATAGCGTTGTAGTTTTAGGCCGTCTGCACACGGAGCAAATCAAAACAAACTGATAACCGACTCCAATCACAAACCAGTCCATGATGAGTCGTAACCTATGCAATTGAATGGAGCCACTCACACGGCGCAACTGATTACAAACCCGTCAGCAACGCGTTTGTAATCAGTCGCAGGCAAATCAACGTGTCGAGTCGCTAGCAACTTCAGTCGCCAGTTTCTCTTGCGTTGTGCGTGTTATTACACAATCTATGTTGCAGCCACTCTTTTGTCAAGCTGCCAAATAACGTACACGAGTCACGTGACTTTTGCCTAGCGATGAAATGAAATTCTAACGTTTTTTGTTGTATGGAATATGTGCACCCATATATACAGTCCATTTTTAAACGATTGATCAAAGACAATCTATTGTGACGATTTTTGAAAATAAATTAATTTCTGATAATAATTTAACTAAAAATAATGCCCGGAATAATGATGTTCTTCCTTCCATGACAGGTCGCAAACTATTGATTTGAATGACTTTTGAGTCGACCCGTGTGCGGAGCCGCATCTCTAACGAGTTTGCAACCGATAAGCAATTTCAGTCGCTAACCAGTTGTGTTTCCTTTGAGTCGCTCCGTGTGCGGACGGCCTTAGTCTCGAGGCGTTGCAGACATTGCTACTTTGATTAATAATTTGGATTCAAATCTGATTGAAGTTTATTTCATATTCGATGTACCTATCATTTTCGTTTAACGCAGAACATGCAGTTTTGTTTTAACTTTATTAAATTATAGTTTGTTATACACCAAATACTGACATGAAATCATTCCGATAGATCTGTGTTCCATTATTAGATAAATTATACAACAAGATTAATATAAACTCACCTAATATGCTTACATCTATACTTCGTGACAGGTATTTTATCTAGAACGAAAGATTGTGAATGTACCTGCCATTCTAAGTACAAATGATTGCCAGTCGTGATTCATGGTAAATTAGAATTACTAAGCGTATTTAAATGAGGTAGATTTTTCAAAAGAGATTAAGTGAGCAAATACGTTTAATTCAAGTAATTATCCAGTTTTTACAACCAAATTAGTAGTTTTAAAATTGACTACCATTTATAAAAGTAATAACATATTTTTCGAGGGTAGAAACATGTCCGATATCTTTGTGGATACATTTGTTTTAATTAACTTCCTTTTGTGAAAGTCTAATAACATATAATTTCTTAGTAAAAAATATAATATTTCCAGAGAAATACTTTAAACACGTATTTAATTGCTGAGAATTGCTTCGGCAAAGATTTTACAGATAATATTAAACTCTTAATCCAGAACAATGCAGTTTGGTCAAGTTAATTTAAAACATTGCATATTTGGATACACTTATGCTTTGATATATATATTTTCAAACGTTATTAATGCTAAAAGAAAATACAAATTTTTATAACTTCATCCCTGAATATCCAAATGATTTTCAACGTTACAATTTAGACTCAACAGTGTTTAAAATATAGACAGAAAAGTATGATAATAATATGGCAAAGAATCAAGACTGAATTTTTCTACAACAGTATTGAAACAGCGAAAGCGTTAAAAATGTATTTAACGAGAAAAATGTAGCTGAAAGTTATTGGAAGCTTATTTTTCGTTACTTCCTAGAAGTAAGTCTTCAGTTCATAATCGTTACATCTATCGATGTTTTTAAGAGATTTCCTACGTCACAGTAGTTTACTCCAGACAATCTCTCCAGCTGCCTAGGTTGCATCGATAGTATCATGTGACTTGGCGTCCAGCCGTGCGTTATACTCTTTTGTTGGTACTAAATTTTCAAGGAGATAATAGTGCCCAGCTCCAGTCAAATCCAGATTCTTGAGAATATATGTATCGTTTCAACCTTCCCATCGCATACCACTTCTCAGCTAAGAAAGTAAACCTGGATCATTTCATTTATTGGAAACACATGGCGTTAGTTGAGAAATCACTGAAGTATGGTAAAATATATTTAAAGACAGCAAGTGACAGTTGATGTTACTCCCGATATCCGAATACGTCATCATATAACGTATATTATCGTTATATGATACGTCATCAGACGTATAAATATTATCTTAAAATGCAACTGCATTGCAGACCAGTTGTTCACAGACAGAAAGATACCATGCAAATGAAGTGTAAAAATTTCCGTATCTTTGTATCGACATGGCTATATTAAAGTTCAAAATCTTTTATTGGAGGATTTTTCTTTCATTTTGAATGAAAGAAGGATTTTTTTCAGAAAGATTATAAATTTTTCTTTCAAAAAATGTTCTACTAAACAATTGGTAAATGCCCTCTGGAAACTAATATAAAAATGTAATAAACCGCTTAGGAACACTTATAGATAAATAAAATGTTTTATAAATAAGATTTATGCATGATACAACTAAAAATTTACTGATATAAAACATGAAAATGATTATTCTAATTTTAGTATTTGAAGGAAAATATTTATGAATTTAAGACTAATAGTTTAAAAGCCATTTAAATTTTAAAAAAACTGGCAATAAAAAAAGTTATTTGGACGATGCATATAAAAAGAGAACTCAATGCTTGAAAATTTCCGTCCCATGTAATCTTCTTGTTACTAATAAAGGCATTTCAAAATATTATGAACTAAGTTGAAGATATCTAAAATTACTTAAACATGAGGGTATTGTGAGAAGGTTATACACTTTGTATAAGATACATTTTTACGATGAAAAATAAATACTACCTCGGTGCAGTTTCTAATATTTGTCTAAGGCAAACACAATTTTGCTGCTCAAAATCCTAGAAATAAATATAACTGTCCCTAACCTATGTAATAAAGATGAAGAAAACTCCCACCCATCAGCCCTGACACTGAAGGGTATAAATTTGAGTGCTATATTAAGGAGCCATTGTGTCGTTCATATCATATTTTAGTTGGATAATTGATGCACATAGTTTTCAACCTAAATATCTTTTACGAGTTTTATGTGTATTCATTGCTTCCTTAAACTTAGAAGCTATATATGTGTTTTATATACTGGTGGTTATCAAAATAATGGAAACACTAAGAAACATGATTAAAACGTTTATTAATACTGCACAGGATCACCTTTGTCATGTAATATCACCTGATTCAACTTGGAATTGGATTATACAAGTCATGAATAGTGGTTAAGAATATATTATACCATTCTTCAGGGAAAAATCATGAAAGTTTCTGTAGAGATGCTGTGGTGGATATCGATACCTAGCTCTATCCGCTTATAAAGATCACAATGGTTGGATGATATATAGTCAGGGGGATTGTACAGGGCAAGATAAGATATTTGACTTCTTTTTCAGGCTCTTCAAACCAATACTTGATAGATTTAGCTGTATATATAGGGGGATTATCATCCTGGAGCATGCCCTCTCCTATAAGATACAATGTTTGCACCATAGGATGGACTAGTGAGCTGAAATTTCAACATAGTCCTTCCCATTCAGTCTCCATTTTAGGGTTACAATAGGGCCTGAAGAAAGCCATGAAATGCCATCCCAAACCCTGATACTGTAGATCTACCTCCATGATTGACAGCTGAGATGAGACAGCCAGAATCTTACACTTGTGTAGGTGTTCTCCAGACATACGCACGTCCTGTTACGAGGAAGAATGTGAACAATTATTCGTTGGACCCAAATGCCATTTTTCGACATATTACTCGACCAGGATTTGCGCTCGTGGCACCATTTTGGACGATATTTTGTATTGGCATCTATTACAAGTGGTTTGGGAATAGCTACTCTTCAGCAAATGCTTTGTTTGTGAAGTTCCCTTCTACGTCTAATGGTTAATAATGGAACATACAGATGCAGATTGAGCTCTTCGGTCATTTTGGTTGCAGTTGTTTTCTTTCTTCATGTCACAATCCGCTTCAATACCTTGTCCGTCTCTTGCACTCAGTTCTCCCTTATCGTCCACTATTCTGTTTCGCAAAGGATGTTTTTCCGTGTACTCTGTATGCTATCATGACTTTCGATACCATAGCTCGAAGAACACCCATTAGCCTGGGGGTTGCAGTAACAAATACTCAAATTTAAACGCTCTCAAACAATTTGCCCTTTTTACAAGGTGTGCAAGGTTTGACATTTTACGCTTTTTCCCCTAAAAGCACGATGCCCTTAGCTTCATTACTTCTAACTGACAGCAGAATAGTACATACAAAAAAGGGCATATTTTGATATTATTTTGATAACCATTATTTTGATAACCACTTATATATATATACAGAAGGACGTTCGCACTTTATGGAAACGATTTTGATACTTAAGTTTTATGTATAAATGCTGTAATTTTTGCAGCAATTTGCTTCAAACTGATAGCCATGGTTCTTGACAATAGCTCGAGCTCGAATTTTCCATGAAAGTAAACTTTTTCTTAGTACTGTCATGTCAATTTTACCCTATTCCTCTTGAACCGTTTTCGAAAGTCCCTTCAGTGTTCATAGATGCCATTTTCCTAAGGTTCGTTTTAATAAACCGAAAGCGCAAAAGTCCATTGGAAAAGGGTCAGGTAATTTTACAGGTATTTCCTTAAATGGGATACACTTTATTCCTGTTTCTGATTCTTTCTTTGCTAAATAAGCGACAGTTAATTTAGACGTGTGACTGGAGGATTTGTCCATATGAAGCTCAACTTTATCAATGCCTTTTCTATATAAGGCTGGAACTTCTTTTTAAAAAATTGGTTCTAAAATATTCTGCTGACAGTAGAGTGAATTAATTTTGGCTTTACTTGAAACTTTTTTATTTTTTATTTGCCGTTGTAACAAAATCCTGCAACTATCACGAATCCCTTTGGGAACTAATTTGTACACTGACAAAGCCATTTGTACGGTCATTCCCGTCAGTTGATCAATAGAAAATTGATCTTTATTTATTACAATCACTTAAATACACCCATGCGTCATCGAGTGTTACCACAAATTTTCCTTTTTCAGAAGTTAGGTGTTTTTCATATAATTTTCTACAATTTGTTTTTCTTTCAGCAATATGCTTTGGCAAAAGCACATGAACTTTAGGTTTAAACATCTTTTTTATCTTCAAATATTTATGAATGATTATACTTGCAATGCTAGAAGACATTCCTAGTTTCGATGCAATGGATCTTTGATTCGGCGTATTTTCTTTTAGGATCAGAGACTTCACTTTCTTGATATTTACCCGCGTTCGAACAGTCTTAGGCTGAGGTTTCGGGGGTCACGTTTTCATTTTTTCTTCCAGCCAGATGTTTTTCCCTTTCAAATTTAATATATTATGAATACCCTTTTTTTTAATGCCATAACCGCGATTGTTACACCTTTATAATTTGTTGAAACTTATATTTCTCCTTGGAAAGAGCAGTTACGTAACCTTCGAGCCATATATCAATTTTAGGAGCCATTTGTAAAATAAAACTTTTATTTTATATTCTAATCAAAACAAAACAGTAGCAGACTATTATTCTGAAGTTGCCAAATTTTTATCTCAAAATGCAAATGACAAAAATAAATTTCAAAATTATTCCCATAAAGTGCGAATGACCTTCTGTATATATATATATATATATATATATATATATATATATATATATATACAATACAGGGTGATGCAAGAATTCAATAGTTTGAAAAGTATAGACAGTAGCAAGATGCGGTTTGCCCAGACATTCACAGAAAGACATGGGTATCTTTGTAATAACGAAATATTTTATTGCCAGAATAGTTATACTTGTCACGACAGGTGGCGCTGTTTGGGTCCTGGAATTGCTGCTACCCGCTATTTAAACATATCCGCCAGCCGATACACTTCGAACTGTTTTTGCCAGAGATGAGCGTTATGCAGCGCTTTTAAGAGACAGCATCACCGCTTCCGCATAACACAGGTCCTGTCCAGCACCTACTGCGATCGATATTTGGCGATGACCGTGTCCTCAATTTCTCTTTCCCGCAAGAATGGCCACCAAATTCTCCAGTCCTGACACCTTTGGACTTTCGGTTATGGGCCTACTTGAAGTCACAGGTGTACAGCAGTCGTCATTGTCCATGCTGAAAGAAGCTATTTGCCATCAATTGACAGGTATTACAGCTGAAACCCTCTATGATGCTGTGCAATGTCATGCGGCCGTCACATTGAACATTTGTAATCCTAGCTGCGTTCCGAACTGTGTTGCGCCACTGTACAAACTAATGACACAACTGAAATGCCACCAGTAGGTGACAATTATAACTATTTGGCAATTCAATTTTTCGTTATTAAAAAAAAAAAGATCTTATGTCTTTCTATGCATTTCTGAGAAAATCGCATCGGGCTACTGTGTATACTTTTCTGTGACTTTTGGATCACCTTGTATATATATATATATATATATATATATATATATATAGGGAGAGAGAGAGAGGAGAGAATTATATATACATTCGACATTTTTTAATGAAAACCGAAATACTCTTATTTAATTCTTTCATGAGAAAAAGTACCTTTTATATACCAGAGAATGTTGAATTCATTAGTCGTCAACGTTTAAGATTCCATTTCTCGGTTCATGTATCTTGAATGGGGTCTTTATTGCTGAGACGTTTTTGTTATTTCATTTGTGACAAGATAACGAGCTCCATTTCCTTGCTTTGAATTGCCATGCGTTTGTCACAGATTTGTTCCAGAATGTCCCATGGTCATTAAGACTTTTAGTTTCCAAGCACACTGTGCACGAGTGCTAAACTGAAAATAGGGATGATTGAACTCGTGAGATCTTAAAACTGCACAATTAAACTAAGCATTCATGAACACTATAAAATAATTATCAAAATGTATCTTTCAGTAGTTACTGAGTAGGGTTGGGATCTCCTAAAGGAAAAGTCACCTTTTTATTTGTTTTTAAGAGACCAGTAAACTAATCTTGTTTGTATCTAAACCGTTTATAATTGTACTTAATGAAACTAGCGTGTATGTAATCATACTCTTGAATTTTAGAAAGAAATGATACAATAATACAAAATGATACAAAAATGATACAATCATACTCTTGTATCATTTCTTGTGACCAAATTATTTGTCCGAGTTTTCAAATGGGTCTCATGTAGATCAAGTAGAAGTTCATACTTTATTCATAACAAACTGCTGTGAGCGATATACACTGAAGTGCCACTGAATTAGGGATACCTACCTAGTAACGAGTTGGGCCTCCTCTGGCCTTGATAACGGCTGCCACACGACGAGGCATAGATTCAACAAGTTTCTGCAAAAGTTCCACGGGAATGGCTTGCCAAATATTGGCTAAAGCTGTCCATAATTCAGTAAGATTCTTTGGTGCTGTGTGATGGCCTTTCACGCCTTGTTCCAAAATATCCCAATGATGCTCAATAATATTTAAGTCTGGGTTTCTAGGTGGCCAATTCATGACAGAGAAGTCAGAGAAATGCTCATCCAACCAGCCAGTAGCCAACCGGGACTTGTGAGAGGTACAGTTGTCTTGCTGGAAAACTCCATTACCGTGCGGATAACAGAACAGCATAAACGGATGGAGGTGATCACCCAGCAACTCTACGTACCGAATTGTATTGAGGGAGGTTGGTACACGCACCAAAGATCCCAAACTGTGCCACGAAAAAACAACCCAGACCATGAATGAGCCACCATGCCCATGTACAGTTCCAGCCAGGCATGCAGGATCCATGGCTTCATGAGCCTGACGCCATATTCTCAGCCTCCCGTTGGCGTTAAGTAGTCGGAATCGAGACTCATCACTCCATGCTACTCGTTTCCACTCCTCTACACTCCAGTCTCTGTGCTCTCTTGCCCAGGCAAGACGTGCAGCCCGATGGCGAGTATAGAGCAATGGTACTCTCGTAGGTCGACGGCTCCCGAAACCCATAGGGTGAAGCGAGCGTTGCACAGTCCGTTTACTGACTGTACGACTGGCACCGTCATTAAACTGGATTTTAATTTGAGCTAATGTTTGGCTTCACTGGCTACTTACAATACGCCTGAGTCGTCTCTCACCACGCACTGTCAAGGCTAATTGTCCTTTGCAGTTTGCCCGATAGAGCTAGTTTTTTTTCCACCATCTATGTATTCTTGGTATACTCTTGGCACTGTCGACCTTGAAAATCCTAGCTGTCTGACGATTTTGGAAATTGAATGGCCCATGCGTCACACACCTACGATTTGTCCGCGATCGAAGGCGTCTAAATCAGGTAGTTTACCCATACTGTCAATTCCAACAACTAATTCAGAACAACCACAGTACGCGTTATATATGCATTTACCACAGCGCCCTCACTTGCGCATACATGATGCGCAGCGCTACACAATTTGCATAGGCTTTGCTATCCCTAATTCAGTGGCACTCCAGTGTATATTGACGGGCAATTACTTAAGTACCTCGATCAAGATGAGATTTAAGTTATTGTATTACATTTTCCAGAGCTCTGAATGCGCTTAAATAAATCAACAAACCATGTAATCTTCTGATATCTGAAACATTTTGCATTCATTGATGCAGCGTTATCAAGCAGATAATTTGATTACTCGTCACAAACAAATATGTTGCTTGTGATTGGAAGACTTACATCTCTACTCAAAAACCGGTTAGAGAAAAATCTTTGCAAATGATAAAAAATACATATTTGCACAATGAATACTTTTAAGATTTTTATGATTGATACGCATCAGAAAGAAAACTTCGAGGCGTTTTTTACAATAAGAACCACTTTGTCTCATTCATCTTAATATGTATTTTCCTCAACTAAAAGCATTACTGTTGATACTTTAAGATAAGCTTTAAAAGATCTCAGAGAATTGACAGGTGTTATTGTAATTTAACTGATATAAGAAAACAACGACTATGATTTTTATAAGATGTTATTTTTATATGTTGAAAGCAATTAATTTTAAACAAGACGAAGACAACAAGTGTTTTATACAAGATAGATTGAACTCTCAAATACCGCTGAAATGTAACTGTCTTTAAAGTCGTTAAACGTGTCAAACATTTATACGAATGTGTTTCTATGGGAAGTTACAAACTACGAGAACTACCACTATAATAGTAATAGTATTATTGAACTTCCCACTTGCATCCAACGATATTAGAAAAATATGTATCTCACGTTTTTAATATATACAGAGGCTGTTCACACATTTTTTAGACGATGTATATTGTATTCACCAAACTAAATTACGTAAAATTCTTGTGTTTTAAATGTTCTATTTGACATCCCTTATTCTGAACTATCTTTCGACACCGCAATTTCCAGGATAATAATGCCTTTTGAAGTGTCAGAAGAGGTATTCTATCCCATTCCTCCTGAACAGCTTTCCAGAGTCCTGTAAGGGTTTTGGGACGACGTTTGGATAATGCAGATTTTAAAAGTCCGAAAGCACAAAAATCCATAGGTGATACATCGGGAGATTTAGTAGGGATATCAGTGAAGGGTATGGCCTTGATACCAGTTTTTTGTTCCATTTCTTTTAGGAAATTTACAGTGGATTTTGATGTGTGACTGCTAGCTTTGTCCTGATGGAGTCTCACAGATTGATGGCACTGTGGGTAATGCGATGGTATTTCATTCAGAAAAATTGGCGATAAAATATGTTCCTGATAGTATTTGGAGTTAATCTTGACATTTTTTTCCACTCTCTTTATTTTTAACTTGCCATTATAAGAAAAACCAGCAACAACCATGAATCCCTTAGAAAAACTTTCTTTCAATTCTTTGAACCATGTACTTAAATTTTTTCTCCCCTTTTATGATAATAAATAGCTCTTTTTTTGTTGCAATCATTTAAATACACCCATGATTCATCTATTGTGACAATTGTTTTCCATTTTTCTTTGGATAAGTGTTTCTCATATAGAATTCTGCAGCGTGTCCTGCGTTCAGCGATATGATTTAGAAGAAGACGATGCACATTGCGTTTTTTCACTTTCTTAAGATTTAAATCAACGTTCATCATTTTGTTTACAGTGGAAACCGAGCATTTTAATGATTTTTCAACTGTCCTTTGACTAGGGGGATTTTCTTTTAACATTAAACAACGTACCTTTGCAATAGTCGAAGATGTCCGTTTTTTCCTTGGATACTTGTTTGGAATTTTTGTCCCACTTGAGGCTCCAATTGGACGTCTTTTTTCCTTTCTTGTTGACGATATTACCTATCGACGCTTTAGATATCACAAAACCATGACTCTCACATCGTTTTTGGATAACGGAGTATGCATATTTCTCTTCAGAAAGAGCATAAATGTAGCCTTCGAACCACTGCTTTGTTAAAAACACCATTTTTAATAAAAACAAAACTTTCAAGCCGTAGACGATAATTTTGACTTTTAAAAACATAGTGCATTTGCAATTATTTCGTTTGCAGCGAACGATTTTTTATTACCGCTTACCAAAATCGTCTAAAAAATGTGCGAACAGCCTCTGTAGTAGAGAATATGTTGCTGTTGTTTCGATGCCTTTAATTGCAGTTACACTAAATTTGAAAAAAAATAGTACTTACTGTAAAATCTCGACTATAATACGCATGCTTGATTTTTGTGCAAAATTTCCAGAAAAAAATAAAATTCGTCTATAATACGCACCCATAACTTTCAATATTTTATTTAATAATTGCACAAATATTTATCTACATAAATAAAATTTCTAATAAAAAGAAACAAAAACGTCAAATTCGGTAGAAAAAAATGTTAAATTGTTAATTCAAAACAAACAATATTGTCAAATTATCAATCTTAATCATTTTCACTAGAATACAGCAATAGGAAACATCTATTGTTGTTGCGTCCATGTCATAATTATTGTTGCCGTCGTAATACAGAAGGTCTTTCGCTCTTTATGTAAACGATTTTGTAATTTGCTTTTGGAGTTTGAATTTTGCGATAAATATTTGGCAACTTCAGAATAATTATCTGTTTTGTTTTGCTTTGATTGGAATGTAAAATGAAAGATTTATTTTGAAAATGGGTACTAAAATTGATAGATGGCCCGAAGGTTACGTAACTGCACTCTCCGGGGAGAAATATTCGTATCAACAAATTATAAAGCGGTGTAAAAATTGCGGTTATGGCATTTCAAAAATAGGTATTTATAATATATTAAATTTGAAAGGTAAAAAACGCCTAACTGAAAATAAAAATGAAAACATGACCACTAAACCTCATCCTAAGACTGTTCGAACGCAGGTAAATATCAAGAAAGTGAAGTATCTGATCCTAAAAGAAAATACGCTGACTCAAAGATCCATTGCATCGAAACTAGGAATGCTTTGCATCCTTGTACATGCTTTACATCACTGTAGGTAAAATCATTCATAAAGATTTGAAGTTAATAAGATGTTTAAACCTAAAGTTCATCTGCTTTTGCCAAACCATATTGCTGAAAGGAAAACAAACTGTAGAAAATTATATGAAAAACACCTAGCTGCTGAAAAATGAAAATTTGTGGTAACACTCGATGGAGCATGGGTGTATTTAAGTGACTGTAATAAAAAAAGATAAATTTTCTATTGCTCAACTGATATGAATGACCGTACGAAATGCTACGTCAGTATACAGAAAACTTCTCAACGGAGTTCATGATAGTAGCAGGATTTTGCTACATCGACAAATTGAAAATAAAAAAAATCTGAAGTAAAGCCAAAATTAATTCACTGTACTATCAGCAGAATATTTTAGAACCAATTTTTGAAGAAGAAATTCCAGCCTTATAGGAAAAGGACATTCATAAAGTTGAGCTTCTTATGGACAAAGCCCCTGTCACACGTCTAAATCAACTGCCACTTATTTAGCAAAGAAAGAATCAGAAACAGGAATAAAATGTATCCCATTTAATGAAATACCTGTAAAATTACCTGACACTTCTCCAATGGACTTTTGTGATTTCAGTTTTTTAATACGAGCATTAGGAAAACGGCATCTAAGAACACTGAACGGACTTTGAAAAACGGTCCAAGAGGAATGAGGTAAAACTGACATGACAGTACTCAGCAAAAATTTACTTTCATGGAAAATTCGAGCTAGAGCTATTGTCAAAAACCATGGGTATCAGATAGAAGCAAATCACTGCATAAAATACTGCATTTATACATAAAACTTAACTATCAAAATCGTTTCCATAAAGTGCGAACGATCTTCTGTATATATCGCCATCATCATTCTCACTTGACGATACGAACTGTAAGTTTCACTCGTTTAAAAGGAATACCTACTTAGTAAACGGGAGGATGAATCACCGAGTGCAGATGGGCATGCACCCATGTTGCGACAATGTCTTTTAGCTGCTGTAAGTTTGTTTATCCAATGTTTAAAACTAAGCTCTTTTTTTTGTACGAGAGTATAATACGCACCCTCATTTTTGCGGACTAAAATGTGAAAAAAAAAGTGCGTGTTATACTCGAGATTTTTCGGTATATGGGCTTAAGGGTAAAGGGCCTTCAAATGAGGAATTTATGTTTGAAAGAGCATTATATTTTATGCTACAACACCAGGAAAATCGATGTAAAATGTCTCAATAAACCCTATAATGTTTGGAAATGATGTGTATCATCAATAACATAATAATAATGTTGGTGAAAATGCCGGAGTTTTGGGGGCAGAGATTAAAAGTGCTGAACAAAAGTTGATTAAAAGTTAGTACTACTGGAATAAACATGAAAAGTCGCAGTATTCTAAAAAGTAAGTCTTGAGGCTGTATGTGCACAGCAAAAATCGGATTGTATTTAAAATTAAAACTTTATTGCTTAATAGCCAATTTTTACTGGACGAGAAATAATTTATTGGACTACGTTTTAACACATTGACAAATAAAGTCGCAAAATAGAACCACTGTTTGCAAGTGAACAACAGATATTAATATCATTCTACAACAATGTCTCATTTTTTAACTTTATACAATATTAAATATTTAATTATGAATGAGCTATTACCTTTTCCCAGTCGTTTTTCTCTCTGTAATACTGCTTTATTATTTAGTCATTTTAATTTATTTATTTAATCATTTCATTTTCCCTTTTTTTAATGAGGCTTAATTTACAGGTATTTCACTTTCTGCATAATCAAAAAGTTTTCACTCCACTACAAATCCTGCAGACTTACTTTTTTAAATGTCTCAATTATAAAGCAAATATCAATGACAGTTTGACTTTTTTTGTGTAACCTGTTGAATCATTAATTTGTGTAACTTTCAGTGTGACCATAGTATTCCAGGATTGGATATTCAAACGAATACAATAACAAAGAAATATATTCTTCCTTTTTTAAACAAAATTGGTATGGGGACATGTCTTTGATTTTATGAAACAAATGTATCTTTTTCTTTAAAAAATGTGTTGCTCAAAGAAAATTTTAAACATGAAATAATTGCAACCATTGGTATATAGATGCCCTCGGAAAAAAATATAAGATAAAATATTCTTAAATCCATAGTAACCCTACCTCTAATAACAATGGGGAATTTAAGAACTATTATCGCCAACTATACGACAACTGAGAAAAAATATTGCAGAGCAGAAATTATAAACTGCAAAGGAAATTTATCACAACATTAATTCCTTTTGGAATGATAATTCTATCAAAAGTTGGCATAAATATTGGCTACCAATAATTATATAGTTTTTAGGTCTCTATCTTTTTTACAACTCAAACGCAAAAGTTCTATCCATAACAGCAAAATAAGAGTCAATAGAATGTTCTTTTATTTAGAATCATAAATGTTTATGCAGCTATTATTGATGAACAAATGTGTCATAACTTCAATTAATTAAAGAACCATCGCAGTTACGATGGTATACATTGCGTTAGTCATTTTTCATTCTTACACTACAGATACAAATTTATCATAAAATTATAAACACACATATGTGTGTAATTTTATATTAGGAGGAGTAAAAAGTGTTTTACATTATTAGGAAATATTACTCATACTTTTTAAGTTGCTAGATTAGAAGTTATCATCATACTTTGTTTGGTGGTATTCAAAGAGATGGAATAATCAAGTAGAAATGGGAATTGTTTTATAAAATATATCACTGGCAATGACTTACATGATTAAAAAAATTAAAAGCACACTTTTAAGTAAATACCACGAAACATACCTTAATTAAAATATCTCCTCTGAAAGAGAAGAGAAGAAAAAGAAAATCACACGCCTGTTCATTATGGAATGAATCAAAATTAGAAATTCTGAAGAAAAGCGTTTTAGCTCAAACAACTCTTTTGTGCTCAAGCCAGGTTTTATTGATCGAATAATTACTAAGGACTTAATAACAAAATAAAAATTTCTTTCAGTTAAAATTAGAGCTGCCCCAAATTTGTTACAAGTTACTTTGTAAGGAAAAATTAAAAATTCTGCAGACATATATACTAAGAAACAGCCAGTAAATCAAGCGCAAAGGAAAATCTTTATACCCGTATAGAAGAAGAAAAATTTCTCTTTATAAAAGTACGTTTAACAAATCATTTTAACAGATTAGTAGGATACACAAACTTGAGATTAATGAAATTAAAAGCTACTCACGCCCAATAACTAAACATTTCTTATATCATCCCGCAGAACACATTAACCGAAAAACTTATAGCCATTTAAGAAAGGAAAGAGAGTTGTGAAACTTCCTTCTAGCTGAATTCAATTTGTAAAGCTGTTTTTTTTCCTTTTAATCTTACGGTCATTTCCACTTATCACCCAGCAGCGATACTGCTTTGATTTAATTTCGAAACAAAGTTACTTAGCCTGACAAAGAAAATATTTCCATTCGTCATTACGTTAAACTGAGCCGATATAGCAATGCTTTAAATTAAACTCCAGCTTTCAAGGAAACGGGCTCATCCACTCCTGTCCTTTTGAATCGTAGCATTGGAAAAAGAAATGGGGGATATAAGTTGGATGATTCTTACCAAGATGCTTTGCTGCTTTTATTTTTTTCCCATTTAGTTGAAAATAGGAAGGAAAATAAAATGAAGACCCGCTCGGCAAGACTTAAAGTGCTTGAAACTAATCTATTTCGTAGCGATGAAAATCAGTTTACGACTACCAAAATAAGAATAAATAAAGTAATCACATTCCGCTGGAGCTAAAATGCATTGTTTACCTTTCATAATAAATGTAAAGGATTTATTTTAGATATATCCCTGAATATTTTATTTATATCACAGAGATTATATATATATATATATATATATATATATATATATATATATATATATAAATCAATGAACTTTCTTCGCCTCATAATTCAATCTCTCTAAGTTTTCATTGAAGGAAATCCGGTACAGATCTAAGAAGAATTTTGAATGCATGGCTCCAAACGTAATTAACACTTCAGAAATTAAAAAAAAATATTTTTACGTCTTGCTGTGGATTATCATACTTCAGATATGTATAATAAATGTAATTTGTGCATGACCTTTGAAGGAGATAAAAGATAAAAGTGCATGGTGAAAGAAATAGATATAATGATGCTTATGTGACTGTTATTTTAAAACAATGATCTTGGGTTAAAAAAAAAGACACCGGCAATCGTTATCAGATATAAAACCATTAATGAATTAACATATCTCTTTATTTGCATATCCCTTAGACGAAAAGCACTGTTAGCCAGATTTTAGCGAAGATAGGAATTGAGATAATTTCAAATAAGATAATATGAATAATTGCTATGAGGGAACAAGGAAGTATGTTCCGAATGAACAGCAAATTTAATAAAGATTGCTAAAAGGTCTTACTAACTACTCAGAGGAACTATTATTTTCCTCGGAAAAAATATATTTCGTGTAGAAGACTATTCAAGTTTATAGGCACTGAAAGAAAAATATCCGTTCCTTTTCTTGAGAAATTGGCTTCGTCAACAAGGTTTGCATGCAAGAACTCTTGTTTTGGAAAGCTTTTAATGATCCAGAAAGCGAGAGGTAGAAGGAATTTGATAGGTCAGAGACCATATCTGTTGAACTAAACAGAAGAGAGTAGTAGTTAGAGCATTTAGTTCTACTTAAAAGTCAATCAACTTTGTATGATTCATCAATGCAAGAGCCTGATTTCCCCAGTCAAATAATCAAGAAAGAGACCCGTATAGTGTAGTGGAGATTTGAGTAGGGAATTCTTTATGTGATCAGAAAAAGTTTCATTTGTTTGTTTCTAGAACGGTAAATACCCAAATTTTGTTTCTATCGGTAACATTAATTTGATGTACCAAACTGATATATGTATTAAACATTCTTACTGGTGTTGTAAAAGAGTTATTTAAAAAAAAAACATCTATTTTTTATTTAAATCTGATTTTTTAAATTTTATGCTTTTGTAAAAAATCAAGAGCTGTTTAAATTAAGGGGGAGAGGTGTAAGTTCAGCCACAAAATAATATTAGAGATATATACTCTCTTATAAATTCCCTATTATGCTGTTAATAAAACCTCTATGAATTTTCCCTCAGATATTTTCAAGGATTCTTCGTTAAAATTATAACAAAAACTCTGAATTATGTTTATTATTTCTGAATTAAACGTTTTGAAGCAACTAAAGGCTATGTTCAAGGATGTAAAGCATTACTAATGGTATTAAAGGAACTATGGATTACACGCTGGCAGACTGCTACAGATGTAGGCAAAGAAAATATAGACTCAAACTAAATAAATATAAAACTTGCTTTATCTCTGAGTATCCCATGCCTGAAGTGCCTGGTATCCAACGTGTTTTTGATTTTCAGGATATTTTTACATACGTAGTAAGATATCTTGAGCCTGAAACCGAAGCTTTAGCACAGTATTCACTTTCGTTTGACGTACACACTGTACAGAGCCTGAAGATAATGTATTTTATATTCGTGATAATTTTGAATTTTGCATTTTGTATGGAAGAGATTAAAGGTTCAATCTGTGTTATTTCCTTGAAATTGGATGTATTTAAAAACTCGAAGTAATCAATTAACAGCAGGTAAAGATTCTGCATATTACCCACCAGCATTACTGTTTCTGATTTCTTTCATAATTATATGAGGATAATTGAGAGGCACAAAAATACTAAAGTAGATAATGAAAAGCGTAATGCAGTTATCTTCGAGATTAAGCAACCGCAAATTTAGTCATTTATTGCAAAGCGAATTACACGTACTCAATCAACCGTATTACTTTAAAAAGAATATAGATATGTTTTAAGGCAAGCTGACAAAAAAATACTATGTAGAAGCTATATCAGTCTCGAAAAAAATAACTTTTGTTGTTTCATTGGCAGATTTTTCTTCGAAAAGGGATAACAGAATATCGAATAAAATAGTTTCTTTTTTTTACGAATCATAGCATCCGCATGTTTTATCAAAAACATGCGGATATTTTTAAATTATTGAAAATTAATACAGGTTGAGTGTTTCTTTTCCGAAATTACTCGGACTAGGTATGTTTCGGTTTTTCGATTTTTCTGAATTTCGGACATGTGCTTTGTGCAGATTGCCTAAAGGTAATTAATTCAACATTTGTAATAACTTTGAGCGGGACATAAGATTTGTGAGCACTAAACTATGAGACAGATACCGTGTCAGAGCCTCGGATGCTCATGATGTGAATTTGTGGTTGTTTGGCATCACTATCATCCATGACTTTACGTAGCAACAACATGTAACTTAATAATTTTTCTTTCGCTGATTCCCACTTAAGACCTTAACAGCAAAAGTCCTTTAAAAATGTGTATTTTTAGCAGTTTCCTTTATTATCTAAGAGGATTTTTAGGTTTTAAAGAAGCCCTGACAAACAGTATTGTAATGGGCTGTTTTTAGCTTCACAAAAAATGCCTTGAAGAATATCACTGTTATATTTTACATTCCCTAAATCTTCATAGCTTGGATAATGAGATCAAACAAGGGCTATAATTGCTGAAGATTAATGCATGAACTCATTATCTGAAATTCTAAGTAATCATGGGTGTATACTGAGTTACCAAAAGTTTCAAGTCTTCATCTGGTCTAACTATCTGTTTAAACTAAAGTCATCCATTCCAAGTACACCATTTATACTCTGTGGCATGGATTCAGTAAGGTGACAGATAACATCTAAATCTGGTGTATATTAGGCGTTCACCACATAACTTGGTATTACCGTTCATGAAAGGGGGAAATAATTTCCTACTGGATAGATTGTTATCATCGTGAGAAATACTTGATCAGACAACAATGCTTAAAGGATTTTTAGAGGATACATTCCTTCCACAGACATTAATGTAGCCATAGGAACAGACCATGCTAGAAAAAGTAAAACCCATTAACAAAAACTTTCCGACTAAAAGATACGATACATAAAGTGTGTTAAAATTTTTCTATTCGAAGTATATATTGAAATAGTCATTGAATCTATAATTTTAAGTGTTAATGTGAACACAGGATACGATAACTATGTTTATTGGAAATTTTTCTTGATTTCCCTTAAAATGGTTTCCTTGGATTGAAAGCATAGATTTTTGTCTCCAACAAAGGGACAGCTACAGCCAAGGGAAAGAGCGCAATAGAAATTCACGACTTCATAGATTAACATCATAGACATTACGTGCAATATAATACAGAAATTTTCATACTAAGCATCGGCCATGAAATATTCAAATTTTCTATTCTTCAAACTTTCCTCTATACAAAAAGGGGAATCATCTTCAAAATCAGTACCAATCTGGCTGAAACCTGAAGGCTCATTTCGAACATCATTTCGATCTCATTTCACAAATGATCATTTCAACTTCTTACTTTTCAAAACGCTTACTTCAGCTATATAAAAGACAATTTTAAATTTCATGGTAATAAAACATAGTTCATATTTAATAGCCTAAAATGTAAAAAAAACCTATAATTTACCCTTTCGAAATACTGATCATGTTGCCTAGTACTTAAATTAATAATAAATACTTGAATTTACGACTTTTTCTGAACTTACTGTAATCGGTGTCTCTGTAAAAAAGTATTCAATTCAATTTAGAGTGATATCTACTTTATCGCTTATGATTCATGATTCAGGTAGAGAGGAATATCATATATATATATATATATATATATATATATATATATATATATATATATATATATATATATATATATATATATATATATATGTCTGTGTGTGGGTGTGTGAGCACGCTCTTTTAAATATGTATGCTATGTCAGAAGATTATTGAAATTTATATTTCTGAAAAAACCTAATATCATTTGAATTATTATTTTATTCACCTCTTGAAGGAAAAGGAACTTATCTCTAGCCAATGAGCTGAACAAATTATTCGAATGAAATAAGTATAAATGTTAGGTGCACAGAGAAAAAGTAAACTCGTCCGTTGTTATGAGAAATAGGGTAAACCACTAATGAGGCCATTCGTGATTTATTTTATTTATCACGTTTCAGAAGAAAAATCCAAGAAGGATAAATCTCTCTGATCCTGCTTGTCATGAAAACGGAAAATTAAATCCGAAAACAGTCATCTGTTATGACTCCATTGTCTAATGTGACATATTAATATCCTTTAAGGGCGTTTATCTTTTTCTAGCAAAAACCCATTTTACTTTGCATAAAAAACAGAGAATTACTTAGAAGAATTTAATTATTAGCTGTTTGAAATATTAAAATAAAACTACTTTTATATTCCATGAAAATATACAAATAAAGAAAACGTAGATGTATAATATCATTACTGCTTTTTGATTTATTACGGATGTATTTTAAGGATATAAAATTTTGGTAAATGAGAATAAAACCTTTTCCCCTACTTAGGTATCCTTCAAAGCATTTGTCAGCCGTCTTTCAAAAACTCTTGTCGTATTGCCCGTCCAAAGTTATCTTATCGGTCGTGAATTAGTTGGGTAGTACATTAAGTATTTATAAAGGGGTAGTTGGGTGCGTTGTGTTTTAAAATTATTTGTTAATAACCCGTAGTTCAGGACGTAATTAGCAATGACGAACAAGTAAACTAAAAATATTAAACAATTAAAACAGAGTTGATTTAAATTTAAATTAAACTTAATTTATTTACAATTTTTATACATTTTGTACATTTTATCTTAAACACTTTCTTAACTAAACACTTATCCATACACGAAATTCTCAACTTAAAAAAGTATGGTTCTAAAAGATTACTTTTAAAAACAAGGCAAGGGAGCACAGAATAATTAACTAAAACATCTAATACCACTAAATTCTTCTATCAATTATTTCCACCTATTCGTAAACCTAACTTTAAAAAACAAAATAAAAAACCTCTACCAAAAAAAAAAACCAGACTGATCTTTACAAAATGAATTATTTGGACTCCCTCAATACGTCGTATTTCGGTGCACTTTGTAGAGAAAATAGCTCACTTCTACCCAGACTTGGGTGTATATAATTTGAAGTGGCACTCTAAATGATTTTGATACAAACACAGTTTATACATGAAACAATGTTTATTGAATTCGTTGCACGTATAGAATTTGCTTTTACAGCAATAAGCATACGTACTACTTGTACGGAATATATATTAACCTTCAATAGAAATACACTTTGCAAAATACTCACAAACCAGCAGAGAGTCAAACCAGCAGTACTGCCACGTAAACTTTGGGTCCCCTAAGCACTAGCTCAGGATAGCACCTGGAACTGCTTTCCTCGTAGCTCCCTTAACTCGCTTCTCTATCAACCTTAACAAAACCTTCTTCAACCTTTTTCAACCTCTGTATTAATCAAGCTGCTTGGTATTTATACCAAGCGCGTATGCCGAAATTAGCATATCTCAAGCAGCTCCTTTAATTCATTCACTCAAAAGTTCGATTCTTGTGAATCGAATCTTATGTATACCTTACAACTTGTAGATTCACTTCTGACATGGGCCGGGGAACTCTTGCTTCTATCGCTGGGGAGTTTTCTACTGCCTTTAACACTAGAACTTCCGGCCATCTCGACATCCTAAAACTGGCGCCGCACAGTGGAGTATTTGACGCAAAAACCTGGCCAAAAGTGTAAAAATTAAAAATTGCGCAATAATTGCAAAAAGTGCATTTTATCATTTCTAGCAAACTGCTGAGTGAATCACATCATTTCCAGCAGCATAAGTAACACTCAGCAGTTTCTAGCCTCAGTTGAAGAACAGATTTCTTTGCGAATGGACGTGTCATTTGATTGCGTTTCAGCTTTGTTGTTAGTTTAAATCTATATTTTTTTGGGGCGTTAAGAATTAATGTTTTGAAATTAAATCAGGTTTACGTGTTGAAAAAGGTAAGAGCTTTGGTTTAAAATACATAATAATTTACTTAGTTTCATTATTAACACATTAAAAAAAATTGAAAACTTGAAAATGATTTTTTAAAATCAATTTAGCTGTAATTTAAGTTTCTTAAAGCTTTATGAAGGTGTGTCGGGGCTTGTCGGATCTAATTTCAATTATAATCGTCATAGTTATAGTATTGAGAGTCTATTTCAAAGAAAAAATGTTCCGCAAGCAGCTGCCATTTTTATATAGAATTTTTTTTATAAAGAACCCTTTTTATTTTCATGATAATTTCTTGACGGGTATGATTTGAAAATGACATACAACTATAGATGTAATCAGTATAAATCTTGTTAACATATAAAACTTTATTTCTTCATAAGCTTTGAGACAAAACGAAATCAGTTTTGAGAAATAAGAGTGACGAAGAAGATGAATTTGAAGAAGATGACGAAGGTCAGACTCCAGGAGAATCAGATTGAAAAAGTTAAGCTTCTGAAGTCACTAGAGAACTAAGACCCCTATAGTTACTAAACTTTGGTAACTATTAAATGCTAAAAATAAATATATATATATATATATATATATATATATGATAAAGATTGATTTATAAAGCTAATTTAAATAAAAAATTAATTTAAAAATTTAAAAATTTAAAATTTTTAAATTAAAAAAAAATAATTTTTTTACTATAAAGGGAGTATTTACTATTACAAAGTAAGTTAAAAGTCAAAAGCAATGGTTTTAACTTTAAAACACATGAAAAATATTTTTCGCCAGGGTTTTGCTACAAATACTCCACTGTGCGCCGGTGTCATTTCGACACCAGGATTAAAATTGTTGTTATAACATCTAGGTAACATTCTTTTTTTCATTTTCATAAATTAAACTTATTTTGTAACTTTTTTCAATAAATAGATTATTTATGACACACAAAAATTATTATTAATTAATATTAAAAAATGTTATGAAATTTCACAGAACATAATTTAAAAAAAAATTTTAAAAATACAATATTCAAACAGATTTTAGCATTACTTTATATTACATGCATACCTTATTTGCAATTTACACAATAATACGAAATTATTTCGGTGCATTTTCCGTACACCGCATTTATGCATGAACATCACTTTTGTTTGTAACATTTCTTTTGCACTTTTTAATTTCGCATTTTCTGCGTTTAGCATGATTTTCTGGAACACATTCCGATATATAATTTTGATCATGACATATTTTATGACTGACATAATTTGAACGCAATTCATTTGCTAATTGCTGTATGGAATTTTCCCTTCAGATACGGTTACCTACCACGCCTTTGTAAATAATACAAGCGTTTATAGCTGCAAAATCTAAGATGTTATAAAAGGTGTGAACAGGCAATCGTCTTGATCCGGCTTTCACCGAATATTTCCATCCCATTTGATCAAGTACATCAACACCGTAATTTGTATCACCATAGAAAGTTACTGTTTCAAGTAACTTCTTTCATTATTTGCTATTGCGACGCTTGAATGAAGTGTGCTCAATATAACAACGTTTCTGTTTCATTCTACTTGGTATACGGTCAGTGTGGCACCAGTTTTTTCTTGTTTGTAAACACTCGTGGAATAAAAGATATACATATTTTTTCTTCTTCAAATTATCTGGAATTTCTCTTCGAGCTCGATATACAGTCCCCACAAGGCTTGTTTTATTCTTTATCATTTCTTTTGCTAGTTCCAAACACGTGTAGAAATTGTCGACCGTTACATTTTGTCCTTTAATTTTATATCGTTCCATTAGTTTTAGCACAACGTATTCGGCTAATCTTTTCCCTTCAGGTCGGGATTCATTTTTCCCCAAATAAGGAAAAGCATTCAAAATATATTTTGTTTCCACATCAGCAGCAAGCCAGAATTTTTTACCATACTTATCTGGTTTTGTTGCTATAATCTGGGTGAATGGGCATCGCGTTTTACTGGGAAATAGTTGTTCATGTATTGTGATATTCTCTCCAGGCTTATAACATTGAATACATTTCTCTACGAATCGATCCCAAACTTCCGAAATCATAGCAAATTTGTCTTCTTGAAGTCGTTGTGAACGTGTTGATTTTATGTCAAATCTTAAACATTTGGATATTTCGAGAAACCTATTTCTTCCCATTGTGTGTTTACAAAACTCCAAACCACAATAGTGAGACCACAAGGATTGTAATTCGATATTTTTAGCACCGCTTACTCCACGTGCATACAATATTGCTATAAAAGCACACAGTTCGTCATTGGACAAAGACCAATTATCGTCTTGGAAAACTCTCTTTGTTTCAGTCTCCGTGCATTTTCCGATATGTTCTAACATATGTTTATCGATGAAAAAAAGTCATGGACTCATGACGGACTCATTGACGTTTCGCTTTGCGTAATTAGTAGGACCGCTACATTCACGTTAAATATTTCTATTAAAAAATCTACCCGAAGCAGAATCCACGTTGTAAGGTTTCCATTCAGTGCCATCTCGAGCGACATATAAATCTAAAATAGTCTGGGTGTTACAAACATCTTTATTGCTTTCATCCGATCCATTTGTATGTAATATGATTTCATTATCATCCGAATCTAAATCAGAACACGAGAGCTCACCTCCATCAGATTCATTTTCGGACAGTTCTCTCAAAAGATTTTCAATTCCTTCAGTGAAGTGAACAAGTGACCAGTTGGAACTTCGGACTGAACCATTTACTCCTTTCAGAGATGTGGATGTAAAGGGCTGAATAATGTCAAGTACCAATAGCGAACGTGGGATTCAAGGTCGTATAAACCGTAAAAGAAGCGCTGTAAAATGAAAAATTCTGCTTGGTGTCAAATCGACACTAACGGACGTTCTAGGTAAAATTGGCTACAGAAGTTCTCTAAATTAAGCTACACGACTAAATTTTCGGCTGTACGCTCTTCAAGTGAAATGAATAAAAGTCATAGAAAACATATTAAAAATTATAAAAATTGTTGGAGCTAGAACGCGGTAAACATGCTTCGGTGTCGAAATGACACCAACGGACGTTCTAGTGTAAAATCACTTCGCGCACACACACCAATATTTCACTGCTCAGACTTTATTTGGGGAATTTAAAATATTTTCCTCACGTCGTAGCACACCAATCTCAATAGGCAACAGGAAACTTACGTTTCCGTCCCGATACGCCAAACATCGAGAAAAAGGTCTCTCCCTGAGAGATCGTAGAATTGGCTATTTCCGAAAGAAAGGGGAGAGAGAAAGGGCTAGAGAGAGAGAGCTCTTGAGTTTTTCAAACTCCCCAATTTATATTTTTTTAAGCCCATCTTTCTTCCTTGGCTCCCCCTTCTAAGTTCTTTTGAACCAATTCTGAAACTTGCCATCATCTCATTCGCTTGCATTACTCCACCATAATTTAAATTGCCGCCCCTGCTCAACTAACGTACGCCCCCACGTGAAACAAGCTTGCAAAAACCTCCCACGACACCCGTGGTTCTCACATGCCGCCGTTGTAAATCCGAAAACATCCATAGTCCATTGTCGTGTAATGTCAAACCCTGGCGACATCTTCTCTTAATCTTGTCTGGCGATCAACCTCCCAAGTTGACCACCGCCGTAGGACTATTCAATACCTTACATCACACAGGACCGGTCCTTTCTTTAATTAACGTACCGCTTTCGTTTCCAAATTTGTCAAATAAATGTAATGATGACAGCCTTCGATCGACTTAACCTTTTCATATTTTTATGACATTTTTCATATTCAAAGGCGCATCATTACAACATTTTATTGATACTTTATATGTAGTCTAACGTATGAATCTGTAACGTACACTTAAATGAAAAATCTATATATATCGTTTTTTCCTGCACCATACTAATCACGAAGATTTGTGCAAATTAAGGCTGCATTGTTCATTTAAAATTGCATTGTATGAAAGGATGAATCATTTGGAATTTCTGTGGATGGATGGATGGAGGAAGAGAAAGATAACTTTTTTTTTTCACTGAACGTAATTTTGCTACTGTTAATACTCTCGAGTCCTGGTGGCATCCTAACTATAAATCGAAATATCAGGTTCCAGCCGGATAAAAAGCCTAAACAATCTACTAGTATTCTTAAAAGTATGCCATGATCTTACGAAAGCAACTTGAATATTTCTAATAATTTCTAATATTTTTAATAGAATGAATATTTTTCCAGAATATTTTAAGGATGTATTCACTTCATCATTTCCGTTATACGATTTATACGTTGGGCTAAGTACATGCGATTTATGTTGAGAAGGCAGAAATTCAAATTGCTCAGTGATATTACAATTGAACAATTAGATCTTCATTCCCCAGCAAGAAAAAACGAACTATTTGATATAACAACCATGTTAATTGCCCCACGCCCCATCCCTAACTCGTCGGAATCGATTCAGTAAATTAACTTTTGATCAATATTTAATGAAGGATTCTTTTTATTCATATTATTAAAATTTTTTTATGTAATTAGATTCATTTATAGCTGGACTCAGTCATTTAGTTATCTGAAATACATGGTTCTTTTTTCATAAGGATAGTTTTAACTCTTTCATTCTCATTTATTTACGGGATATTTGATATAATAATGTTGAATGGAAACATTTAACTTCACAGAAAAAAATTACATGTATAAAATAAATTTGTTCTTAAAATTTTTCTTTGATATTTTATGTTAATATCAAGGATGTTTGTAAATGTTGTTCATTGATTATTTTATTGTTGAATTTTAAAGTTATACGATTTATGCCTGAGCCTATAACTTCATATGAATCATTTTATATTCATCAAAAAGACTCAAGATCCTATGATATTTTGTCATAGATAATAAGTATTTAAAAAGGCAATTAATAAAGTAACATAGCAAAACTAATCTGTTGCTTTACTGTTATCCCTTATTCAATAGTAAAGTTAACATCATAAATATGGAATTTAATAATTTAGAAACTTAAAAATTCTTAAAATATAAAAACATACTGGTTTTAACTTTCATGCCAATCGTTATATCAGTATGTTATCGATTATATTTACTTACCTCATAAGGGTTAAATATTTCTGGCTGTTTTTTAACTTTTCCTATAAAATCAGGTAAGACATATTATTTTTATTATGACTCTAGATGGAATATTTACCCATAGTTTAGAAAAGGGAACAATTTTAAACTAATTGAATTCAGTTATGCAACGCATAACTTTAAAATCAAAACTCATTCTTTTAAGTTTCCTATAAATACTTTATCTTCCTTCTCTGACTTATTATTTCAAACAGGTGAATTAAAATTAACAAAAAGAAAGTTTGATGTTCTTTCATTAAAACTAAGTAGTATAATTCAATGCCTTTTTTTCAGTTATGTACATCAAAGGATATTTTGTTGATCTGACATTTTTCTTTAAAATTGACTGATATTAAAACGCGGCATATTATGTTCCTCAAATTTTGCCTTGTTATCCTTAAAAATTCAAAATCTTTCAAAAACACCGTGGACTCCAGAACTTCTCAGCTGTATTATTTTGCAATTTTCTATCATTTTAAGCATTAAAAGAGCGAGTTTTTATATCGAAGGCGTAACTAAATGCTGTTGAGGATAAACGTGAAACTGTGCTCGAAGTCAAAAGTCATCAAAACTCCTGGTACCCAAATATGTAAAATCTGTCTTCTTTTATTGCTATATTATGATTTAGGAGACGATTATATATGCATCAAAACACTGATAATGGAATATTAAATGCCAACCAATAACAGAATCATAAAATTAAAACCGTCATATTTCTCGCTACTCATACTAAGTAGCCCTATATTCAAATTCTCTGGTTAAAGACCTCTAGGTAGATGGCATTAGATCTTACCTGACTTGCTTAAATTGTGACCTAAGATTCTGAGTGTAACACAATATCCCGTTGAAGGTCAGACTGTGTGAAAGGGCAATCGTAGGTGTCATATTTTCATCAAGAGAGCGCACGCGTTGCAAAAGGGATGCAATTAATCAGGTGCATAAAAATGCAGCATTAACTCATTACCCAAGAGTTTTGGTGGCAAATGATTCGATGAACTCCAGGTGATGAAAAATAAAGATAACAATATTTATCATAATCTAAGGTAATGAAACGAAGCATAATGTTTGTTATTAGAGACTTGGTTCATTTCTCCTTGCATATTATATATAATAATTAACATTCAGTAAGTTTACGTCTCAGTTATAATTTAGTTATAGTCAACCAACATTTCAGTTAATATACAGAATATGGTCCCCGAAGATTTCAAATCCTTGTTTAGTTCAAAGATTAAATAAAGCTTTAAAATAGAAATAATAAATATGCTAATAATTGTTTTGCAGATTCGTATAGTAAACTAACTTGAAAATACAAATTTACATATGCTTTTCGGATACATCCTCCTGCGTGACTAGTTTACATAAATGAAATGCACCTTGCCATTATTTGTTCACAGCTTCAAAAATTTTAATTTCAGGGCAGAATTTTTATATTTAAATAAATCTTTATCATCGTATCACGTGATAGGTCAGCACCATTCAAGAATTTTGAAATGGGTTCTCGTGTTATTTTTAAAAGTGGCCTACAAATCAAGAAGATTAAAACAAAATAACGAACAAGCATGTCCCCAAAATGTAGAAATATCCTGAAACATGCCCCTGATGAATTTTTTCCTAGGGTACTAATATATTAATTGGACGACTATAAAACTTTATATCACGTGTTTCAAATAGTTCGTTCTTTAAGTCGGAAATACAGAACAACGAACCCCATTAAATATCTTCGAATGTAGTCCGGATATGGACACGTTAAATCCGTGGACCGGAAATTCCTTTCATGGGATTAGTAGGTGGGGGAAGGTGCGAGCCCTCCATATGTCAACCCTAGAGGTGCTCGGTCAAAACTGAGGTGGCACCAGGGAGAAATGGTGAATCACCTGTATGCGGTTCCCAGATAAGAAGTAGTCAACAATTACCGTGCGAATGTCTCACGACAAGTGCCAACGCATTAAAAAAAATAAATTAATAAAAATAAAAAGGCTGCCACGCATGGAATTCAAAATTTTCTTGGCTGGTATATTTAATGAAATTGATAAAAAATTTAAATTAGAACTAAAAAGTGTTGTGATGTTATTGCAAATTTAAAGATACAAAAAAATACACTTCATAAGCAGATATATAACGCATATATATATAGGTTATCACGAATATATGCCTTTAAATCCTTATTAAAAATTGTAAACACACACATATCTCAATAATAATAATGTGTATATCAAAACGAACTAAATTTAATTTCTTAAACGATTATGTGAAATTAAGCTTTATAAATAACCAGTCTATTACGTTACTTCATAGACAGAGAAGTGTATTACATTCCAATACTTTGCTTTTACCGCCTAAAATAATCAACAGTTTTTTGAGTAATTAAAAGGATTGAAAATAGACCTAGCGGGAAATTTCGATGTATTATTTTTCTTAATGGTCGTTAACAAATGCAACGCATGATGAAATGTGAATTTCCGTATACAATTTGTATATATATATATATATATATATATATCGTATACAATATGCGGGTCCAAAAATAAATTGTAACTTATGCCAACAGGTGTGCTATGTTATCTTATTATTACAAAAATATTTCTATTCAGTATAATGGTCTACTTGTAACAGTTTTCAATCAATGCATAGATATTATAATTGTTAGTGGGAGATTTTTTTGGACTCTATGGACTCTAGCCCTTAGGTAGAGAGAATGAAAACAAATAAGGGTAACAGGACATAAAATGGAAGAACGGAAGCATATACAGAGAAATATAAAATTGTAAAACTGTTCACAAATATATAGCTAGCTAACACACACACTAACACACCAAAAAGAAAAAAAAAGTTAAAAATCTCATGCGATCATGCGCTTCCCAATACCGTATGTACAGAGAAAACTCTGATAAAGCAGGACAGGACAGAATTTGATCACCATCCATGATGCCGAAATTAAAAAGAGGGCATATAGGGCTAACAAATATTCCTATTTTGTTTTGGGGGTCAGCCAGGTAGCCTTGTCTTGTTGCAATTCGAAAAGCCTCGATCTCAGTTTCGCAGGAACCGTCGGGTAGACGATCAATAATCTTCCTCTAGGCCTTATTTTGAATGCGATCTTGAAGATCGGAAGCATAAGATTTTTCAAATTTTTTATTTACGATCTTGGAGGCTGTTTTGTAAGAAATTTTATCAAAAGAACATTGGATTATTAAGGTTACCTTTTTTAATAATATATCTGCCGTCTCAATATCGGGTATTAACGTGAGAATTTATTATCATTATTGTGATGATTGGTGAATATTAATATTGGAAAGATAGTTTTCAACACAACTAATGACATATTTTATTCATATGGTATTCGAAGTAAATTATAAGTTCCATTCTACATGACAGGGTCAAGTACTTTTCAATGAAAATGTTATAGCGATTGAATGTTATATTCTCCATTGGCTGCTACTTAAACATATAGTAAAATGAGGAGTTAGTGTTCATAAATTTGAATTTTTGTTGTACATAAATTTATAGTTAATATAATGTAACTATGCAATATAAATTATTCTAGATTTTATGTTTTAAAAGGACAACTAAAATACAGTACAATTTGCAAGTACTTTTACCTTGCAGAAATTGATGTTTCACAGATTTTAAATACATAGTAATAAACATTTTTAAAATTACATTTAAAATTATTTTTCTCTTATAGCGGAGTTTCAGAAACAACTTATTTACTTTCTAAATTTTGAGTTGTAATGCTTCCGTGATGAATATATTAAATGGATTGATAGAATCTTCATTCAGTTAGCAAATGTTTAACCATTAATACTATGAATGTTGTTTAAATAACTAAGAAAAAGTATGAGCCTATTATGATTGCATTATTAGCCGAGAACAAGGACAATTTAATTTTTTATTAAGTTTAAATGTATACTCTGTTCCTTTCATTATCTGAAATGTCTGTCTCACTCTTTGACTCCATTTGTCACACTCTTTGTCCATTATTAAAATTATGATAGGGATTGCATAATTTTAATAATGGACATCAACTCATCAGCCTATAACTACAAAATAAGTTACAGCATGATATAAATGAAAAATTTTAAGTCCTTTTCGAAATATAATCAGTAATCTCATGTTTTTCAAATTATAAATCCTTTTAAATTGATTCTGGTTTTAATCATCTGTATTACTTAAGACAATTTAGGATCCATCTTAGACATAAAGTTTGTGCATCAATAAATTCCATTTTTATGTAATTAATTACTATTATTTTCCATTTTTTGGGCTCCGAAATCCATATTTAATTTCTAAGAGTAGATAGTACGGATTTCATGTTTGTAGATCGCATCTATTTTGTTATCAACTCTTATTTGCTGAGTTAACAAAGTCTACATGTTTCCGTAGAGAAATAGGAATATGTTTAAGACATCAATTTTATACGTTGTTTTCTGAAACGTTGTTTCGATTTACATACACAATCATAATAAATTAAATACCAGATTAAATCAAATAAATAAAAGCAGTTTGAAAATTCCGTGGTAACTGCTAAGACTAGAAACCACTGAATACAACCAGTTCCCAATTATTTCTGGTTGTTCTAACACACGCAGAACATCATTCTGCCGTTAGTGTAGAGGAAACCACGACCAAAATAAAGAAGAACCTTCATTTATGGGATTGCATAATTGTTGAACATAGGGCCTTATGCGACATCATTCGGCATATGGATTGAAACATGCTGAAATGCATTGAATGATGTGCCAGAGTACGGAATTTAAAAGAAATATCGAAATGCTTACAGTTTGTAAAAGGCTTGGACCAAGGACAATTGTTGCAGGAGACTGTTAACAATAACAAGACTGCTTCATTACAGTAAATGAGAGTGAAAACAAAGCATGTAATGCGAAAACCCCTCGCCTCCAATGGGAAAATAAATTCAAACGACAGCTCTCTCTCAAATAGGCCACACTTTTATTCATATAGGGCTAGAAAACTTCAATACTGGTGCTTTTACTGGTATAGTGCAAGTATTTTTTACATCTAAAGTGAAATTGAAAAGCTATTTACTAGAAAAGTAATGCGGTCAGAAAAAGTCCTTTGCATTTCTTAATGCGCTTCCCAAAGTGACGGCTGCGACAGTTGAGGAATAGTCAGCAGGCACAGTGTTAATTATCATGTTTCCAGCTCATCTAAGAAGCTCTAACGCAGTGTTTCCCAACCTTTTTTTGCCATGCCCCACCTAAGCCTTTCTAAAATTCTAATGCCCCCCCCCCTATGTAACATATACATAATTTTTAATATTAAAAAATTGAATTGTTCACTTAAGCAACTTAAATGATAGGTTTTAGGAAGAAATCACTAGGAAATTGTTAACGAAACACAGTAAGTAAATTTCCAAAACATATAATGAAAAACTGAAATTCAAATTTGAAATAATTTTAATAAAGATTTTTCTATATTAATTTATTATTTTAATTTAGTGAGATCCTTGCGCTTGATGCTTGCTGCACAGAGATTTTATGTTAGGTACCAATTTGGTTAGCTTCAGTCTCAAGTCTCCCCGTTGTGTTATATCCAGCCGATTTCTTTTTTTTTTACCAGTAAATCATTTACAGCACTAAATCCACATTCAGCTAAATATGAAGATGGAAACGGTAACAATAGTTTTCTTGCACATTTGGTTGAATTTGGGTATTTGATTTCTGTTTACTCACAAAGCCATGCCATCGCTCCTTTTATATTAAATAAAGTTTTAACTGACTCATCATTTTGCATTTCTGCTAGTTCTTGATACTTCATATTTGATATATCAGACAAATCCACTAACACTGGCTGCATCATCCATGTTGGAAAATCAATTTGTTTTAAATCAGAAAATCTTTCTTTTAAATCAGCCGATAGAATTTTCAGATGATCGACAATGACAAGTATAGCGGTATCAGTTACTTCACATTTTTGGAGCCAATGAAACTGTTCAAAGTTTTTGTTGTTAATATATTTCTGACATAACTCAATAAGGGTAATGAAACCAAATATCTTCGCTTTTGCATCGACAAGAGTTTTATTTGTTCCTTGAAGTTGCTCATTTAATATATTTAGTTTTTCAAAGATATCGGCTAAATAACTCACAAATGCTTTACCATCGACTGTTAACAGATACTTCATTTCAGGTTTGTCGCTTAAAAAATCACTGAGAGTATCAAACAGTTCCATAAATCTTTTCAAGCAGTTCCCTTTAGAGAGCCATCTTACTTCAGTGTGAAGTAAAAGTCTCCCATGGTCTGCATTTTGTTCTTCACAAAATAACTTGAAGAGACGCTCACATTTGGCATTAGCTTTAATAGCATTGATACACTTTATTACTGAATGTAGTACTTCATTTAGAACAGGCGACATGTTTTTAGATACCAAGTTTTCCCTATGAATAACACAATGCACAAGAATCATTTCTGGATTCTCATCTTTCATCAATTTTAAGCAGCCATTTTTCTTGCCCATCATATTAGGAGCACCATTTGCAGCACAATATGTTATATTTTTCATTGGTATATTATTGATATCTAAGTAGTTTTTTAGCTTATTATATATATCTTTGGAGGTAGTGGTGCTTTCTAATCTTTTACAGAACAACATTTCTTCAGCAAAATGCCCTTTATCAATATATCTTACGTAAGTTATCAATACTGCCTCACTGTCTCTCAAAGTTGATTCATCCATTTGCACTGAGAATTTTCTTGTTTTCAGCTTTTCAACAAGTTGTTTTTCAATATCTTCACTCATTTCGTCTATTCTTCTGCTAACAGTATTGTTACTGAGTGGCATAGCTTTTACATCTTTGTCATCTTTTTCAAGAACCGTTTTAAGAAATGCTGATATTGAAGGTTTTATTAAATTATCTCCTATAGTATGATCTTTTCCAGATTTAGCGATGAATAAAGAAATTTGATAACTAGCCTCAAGAATACGATTATGAGTTGAAGTATGAGCAGTAAATAGAGACTTTAATGCTGTTCTCTTTTCAAAATTTTTCTTTAAAGTTTGAAAGTAATTCAAATCTGAATTAATATGAGCACTATGTTTCGCCTTCAAATGCGCCTCAAGACGACCTCGTTTCATTGATTCGTTGGTCAAGCATTGCTGGCATAAAAGGCAAAAAGGAAACCGCCCATCGTGGACAGCGGGTATGAACCCAAATTTTAAATATTCCTCCGAATATTGACGAATTTTTTTCTTGCTTGCACCACTCATTTTACTATGGGCTGAAAGAAATAAATATAAGATCAATTAAAAACTAAAACTAAAGTATGTGTTAAAATTAATTTAATGTGACATAGAGTAAACGTATACTAAAAAATACACATTTACCACACCGCCACCGCAAAATAACATTTTTTTTCCATTTGATAAATTTTTCTGGAAAATTATGCTTCTAAAATTAAAATAAATAAAAATAAAATAAAATACTTACCAATTATATCTATACAATGTATATATTTTTTAAATCAACGAGACTTTTACAACATTTTTTACGGACGCTTATTTAAAATTAACACCAACTTAATGCTGCGAAACACTACAGAAGTTGCGACGGGCCATTCAGATGCGAACAACTGCGTTGTTTAGCGAGATTTTAAAGCGACCGGGGTTCCCTGCCGTCTGCCGCAGACAGGTTAACTTGACGACGCCAAAAACCCAGTTGATATTTTGGTCTCGTCAAACGAATTTATAATATTTATTGGCCGCAATTATTTAAGATTTTGCTTTTTTCGTTCAATTTTGGCACAGAAATCTAGCATTGCATTTAAATAGCCCGGAGCAAAAGGGTTAAACTCGTGTCGAGTTCATTTTCGAATTGCCCCCCTTAACAATCAAATTGCCCCCCTGTGGGGCGTGGGCCCTAGTTGGGAAACTCCGCTCTAACGTGTCGTAAGACCAATTTAGATAGAGAGGGTAAAGTTGTAGTATAAACATCGATAAGGGTGCATCAAAAATTTTCTCTTCCCAAGGAACAAAGAAGTTAGTAGTGCTATAAGAGAATTTGCATCGACCTGCAGGATAACTAAGTAGACAAGTGAACTAACTAAAATGATCATTTGCTTACCAAACCGACGTTAAACAGTCATTTGCCTTTACTTTTTGTTTCTTCCTCATACTTATTTTCAATGATAGAGGGAAAGGAAAATTGTTATTTCATGAGTACAGGGAAAGAGATATTAGGCTCAAGAATTAACATTTTAGCTATAACTAAATCCATGCTTACAGAGGTACCCCAATTTAAAGAGAAAGTAATAAATAAAATACCAGGAGTATTTAGTAAGCAAAGAACTTGCAAAATATTAAATTCTCCCCAAAATATAAATTAGCCCTATATTCCTATCGAAGATTTAACCATAGAATCCTTAAACAGGAACTACGAATACTTCTGCAGTAAAGAGCTGACCCCGGTGAATCGAACCCTCATTTCCGTAGCCAATGCATTACACTCGGTAGATGTCTTTAACATCTACTTGTTTAATAACTAATCGGCGTTCCTTTTTAGCGATTATAGTTAATCCATTAAGTCAGCAAATTTTATATTCAAGTCTATAAATTTGTAGTTATGACATATCGTTCTCTCGGTTCTATGTACTCTTCCCGGGAAACATGCAAGATTTTAATTATGCAACCTGTTGTTTTATAAACCATATTTTTGCTTTAATATTTGCGAACAAAGTGTCATCTGCAAATATAATATGAGATTAATTTTATCTAGACTGCCATCAATATGATATATTTGTCTGGAAGAGAACATTTGGATTGTACCAACTATAGTGAGCCCTACATATTTTTGGCTTAACCCTGATACAACATGTATGACATTTGAGCTTATAGTTGTAGAATTTATGTATTCAACGTTTCAGGATAGTTTGACTTCATTTCTATTCTTTCCAAAGGGAAGCTAATGACGAAATGCATATCATGCTTAACGTGATATGCACGTTCTTGAAAAACCACGAAAAATTAAACCATATGTTCCCTTTCAGACAAGATATAGGTTTATATAAAGAGAATATAAATCCGTGATAAATCCCACAATCGGGCCTTAACGTTGGGATAAGGAGATCCCCAAATCTTCTTTTTAGAGTACAGAGAAATGTAATTTTTACGCCACATAGAGTTAATCACTTTTCTAGATTGTCTGATAGGGAATTTTTACTGCATATATAGTGGAGCATATATAGTGGAGTAAATGATTGGGACCAGACCCTTTTCGGATTAACGAATTTTTCGGATTAAGCGAACTCATTCTTAAAATAAAATTAAATTACATAATAAAGTGTGCTTACATAAATATTACATATTACGTGTAATTACACAGCTTATTCTATAAGGTCGTACGTAGAGTAACACTCCTCCTCGACCCCACCGGACACCATTTTTCTGACGCGTTGGAGTAATTTGTCTGCAAGGGAGAGGTATTTCTCTCTTCGACAAAAAAATGTAACAGATTTTTTCAAACCAATGTAGTTCAGAAATAATTAGCGCAGTACATTGTCTAACTTTGAGTTTTCTTGTAATTTTATTTTATATTACTAAAAATATACTTTACTTAGTATCACTGAGGTTTTATTGTAACCTTTGATCTTTTTGACTTTTGTTTTCGGATTACCGAAGTTCGTATTATCGGGGCTCCACTGTATTAAAACTGTTTTACAAGATTATAAATATTATGTATATCTATGCGACCCCGTACATATTAAAATATATCTGCTGATAACTTACGTATGTTATAATCAGCATTTCAAATACTTTCCGGCTAAAATTTTTAATAACAAATAATTTGAATAGTTTTTAGAACAAACTTAACCTCTTTATATAACAACTGTGAAAAAAGGTTGATTCTAGTTAAAAAAGGTGCATTCTAGTATCTGTTTGCTAAGCAAATTTGCTTTCCAATCTACGTCGGCCAAATACTCAAATAAATTTAGCTTAACATCATTAATTTTGAATTTCAGACACTTTACATAGTGTATTTTGCGAGGATGTCAGCAGACAAGCGGCTGCAAAATAAAGTCTGAAAGAAATAATATCTTGACAAAACACTTTAAGGAAAGAGAGGAGAAAAATTAATGATTGACTTTAATTCCTGGAATACACCATTTGCTAAACAGTCTTTTTTTTTATTAAACATTATTTACGAGCCAACATCCGTGCGTGACAAAAATCTGACATGCCTAAATTGGCACTTGTAAGTATTTTGACATGTCAGCAATTTGTCTCCGGAGTTTTTGTTTCTCTCTGTTATAAATTATACATAGCAAACTCCTAATAACATACGTTTTATTCATAAAAATATTTATTCTCTATTAAGATTTAATTTGTATGTGAAAAACTTGTAAACATAGTAATTGAGTACATTTATTAAACTACATTAATAAATCTATTTACCAACTTCTTGATTATTTTGGAAAAATAAAAGTAATGGGGGGGGGGGAAGAGCTCATTTTGAGTCACGGATGCTCAACGTGAGTCATATCTTCAAATTCTTCTTTATCGTAAAGTATGCAAAGGAAACTCAAACGCCAAATACAGACATTAAAATTTAAAAATAACTTTCATTTGTGTCTGCAGTCTTATTTATTGATGGCTAGTTAAATTTGACCTTTTCCTTACGGGGTTTGATAACATATATCCCAAGAATACGGGCCCAAGAATGAATATATACATATATATATATATAACCCCCTTAATGGCCGTTCTTACAAAGAGGGTATGAAATTTCTCGTTCTAAAGAGGGAATCGGAAAAATGAGCTCCGTAAACTAAAGGTTAAGGGTTCTCGACCAGTGACATGAAAAATTTATCTAGTTGTACTCGAAAGCTCTTGAATTTCTAGTTGTACACATGACACATTTTTATACATGACATTTTGATATTGTATTTTCCGTTTTATACTCTACAACTTTATCTACATGCATCCACAAAATGTTGAAAGCCCTTTGTATCCATTTATCCATTTAGAAAATCAAAGGGACTGTGTATCTGTCTATTTTGAGTATTATGACAATAATTAGTTGAATTTTTTCAAAAGTTTTAGGTGTATTTATTTTATTAACGTGAAAATTTCTCGGTGTTAAAATATCTGACCTAAGTTAAATGAAACCTAGGGGTATTGGAGGTTTGTTGATCACATTCCCTTCAAAAATTGCCAAATAGCGGTTTCCTATCCCGATTTCATAATTGTAAACAACTACAATTTAAAGGTATGTAGCATGTCATTTTAAATTGAGAATCGACAGAAATGACATTCGTTCCAAACTAAAAAGTTTTTTTTTACTTATCATATTTAAGCTTCAATATCTCCGATTTTCTGTTAGCAGCTTTTTCCAGACGAATGAAATTTCGCATATGTAGCTTATAATGAGATTTAATCTTAAAATCCCGAAATTCTAACAATTTTTGCTGTATTTAAAATTGGCCAGTTCTATTCGTCCGATAATTAATTTTTATAATATATAGCGGCTTGTACAGAATTTAATCAATATAGCTCAGGATTAAAAATATTTAAATGCAAATTAAAAGATTCTAACGATTTTTTTTCATTCTTCTTTCAATATTTTTAAAGTTTTTTATCAGTGCAATGTAAACAAGGGGTTTCAACGACGTCTTTTAATCGATAATCTCAAAGATTTTTTTCTTTTTATGTTAATCTAGATTATTATTGGATAAAGTTTTATGAATACACCTCAGTTACATGGTAGGCTATTGCATTCAAGATGAAATTAAGAAATATTTAAAGATTGTTGCAGTTTTTAATACTGAATAATCTTGATTTTATTCGTCCGATAGCATTGAAGAAACTTTTTTAGCTATACCTCGTATAGAAACTAGTGTTTATATAAAATCTCATAAATGTAAGCGAATTGCATTATATTAACCCTTTTGATAGAATTACGAGAATTGATACTCTTTTGAAATTTTTAGCGTGATCTGAATGCTTCTAATTCTATTCCTCCTGTTTTTTTTATTTCTTTACAGCTAGAACTCGTATAAGACGGACATTAATATTAAGACTGAAAAATGTAACTAAATCGCATGATAAAAAGTATTAAAGGATTGTACATGCATTCATATCCATCTATACAATGATATAAAAAATAAACACGTATATAATCCTTGGTTTGTTTGAGTATGGGAGGAGGAGAGTTTGAGCCTGTGTGAATAGATCCGATTGTATATGATACTCAATAGGTAAAGTTTAACTATATATAGCTATATCAGCAGAGAAATTCGACTCCACGGAATTGTGTCACAATAACAATTATCTATCACTTTATGATGAATGGATTCCAGTGAAACATATTACTTAAATTACAAGGATATGTGAAGAACCGCTTTTTGGATCCACAGATGATGTCAGAAATTTAGATTTGCGATTTTTTTCTGTTAAAGAAATGAACGGGCATTCTTGAATATTTTCATTATCCCTTAACTACTGTAGTCAGAATAATATTCCTTTTTATATCATAGTGCGGTCCCACAGACCATTGGACAATGTAATAAACGATTACAATGAATTTATTTATGACTTATCAAGAGCATTAAAATATTATAATTCAAAAAATTTGGTTCAGGAATTTTCAGCTCTATGTTTTTGATAATCAGTTCCAATGGCCGCAAACAAATTGCAATATACATGTATGGTTTTTATTTTCCGTTACAATCTATTTTAAAAATTTTAAAACGTATAAAGCATAAATCTTTATGTGTCACTGAATATATATTAAGAAATCTTGAAAGATATTAACAGAAGAAATCAGATCTGCAAAATATTGATTAGACAAGTTAAAGTATTGCAAACTTCCAAAAATATAATTAAATAAGTCAAAAATTTTAGGCGAACCCTTGATACAAAAAGTTTTTTCCTTCTCTCTGATAGAATAAATAGATTATTTTCCTTTAAATATGTGGTGAACCTAACAGTAATAGAGCCTTAAGCATTTATGGCTCTTGCACCATATATTCGAATAAAATGTCATAAGCTATCTTAGAACAACGACAACGACGAAATCTTATATTGCCTCTAAAATTGACAGACTATATGAAACTATATTTTCCCCGCAGTTTGTATTTCTGGTGGTATTTATTTTTAACTGGTTCAACTGTATTTTGGTATTTCAATATTATGTTGTATTTCCCTCGTTCATTTCTACATCTTAAAAACAATTCTTACTGATTAAATTTGCTTTCAAAATCATGATAACTTTTTTCAGAAAAACCATGTACCCGGTTTGGATCATCATTTCTTACATCCATTTTTAAACTACCGATTCAAAGACTGCATCGCTGCTACTCAGGGCTTACGAAATTCCGAGTGTGGAACTCATGTTTGTTGTTATACTAAGCAAAAACTTTCGATTATACTACAGTATACTTTCCCAGATAGCTTCAAAAATTTTTTCGAAAGTTATTCCAAAACTAAAAAGCATAAATGCTTTTGATTTCACAAATAGTTGCATAATACTGCAAGCAAAAAATACTGGAATAGGGGAGTACTAATCGATATCAGTTTTCTAGCAAATAAATAACACAGCGGTATGTTAATTATTTGTTAGACACGGAACAAATCATTATTTACCTTGCTATTAATGACCTTGCCATGGAGGTCAACATTTAAAAAAGAAAAAGAAAGGAAAGTAGAATATACGTATGAATGAATGCATGTACGTAAACATCCAATTACTTTAAAATTCCATAAAACGATATAAGTTCAACAAAATTTATCTGATTATAAGTCTCGATGAGGTTCCCTCAAAACTTTTATCATTAACTTTAAAAAATGTTTTCTAAGTTGTCAAGCTACTCACCATTCAGTATGATTTTATGAAAACTACTCTAACTAATACTCTATAAGCATTGTTTCGGGAATTACTTGCTTAAAATGACTCACAAAGAAACACGTAAGCTTAAAGAGAAAAGATGAATGATATCATTGTATTCTTTTAGGCACAGGGGGAGATATGATGAATGTTCTCTTTGTGTTTATTCATTAGATCGGGAGTCATTTATTATAATAACTAATTTTAAAGCATTTAGTTTCCCCAAAAAACTGCGATCAATGAATATTTCTTTAGTACTATTTTTACAGATAAATAGATAAGAAATTTGAAGTTTTTAGGAAGATGTTTAACTTCATTATAGAATTTATTTAAGTGTAAAGAATTTATTTAAGCAATTCCTTTAAATGAAATTGATTATACAAGTTATTAAAATACATATGAAGCGTAGGATAAATGATGTCTCGGTAAGATATGATATCATAGTATCTTAATTAAACCTATACGAACAATTCAAATATACATAATATTCCCTGACAGCCACACACGCACATAAATTAGATTTGAATTAAGCTTAGAACCTAACAAAAGTAAAATTGGTTACATGTTTCCCATACACAGAATTTGTTGTCAGAAACCCTTTAATGGGACAACTGTTGAGTAATAATGAAAAACAAGCCACAACGATTCTGAAAGAAAAAACCCGACGAGATATTACTTTAAGAGAAATTGATGAGATATCACTTGAAAGATGACTCTTTGTATTTATACACAGAACTAAAGCATGCGCATATTTGCGACAGTAAATATTCAACTGCTAAACTGAAGATCTAATTATTTATCTAATTAGGTTTACTGCTACATAGACATTTCAATGAAATGCATCGTCCTATCGCCTTCCTCCCATTTCATCAAGAAACTTCCATTACTTTCTCTTCCAAGACCATTACGAAATCATTGTAGCTGATGATTTATGATCGCGAATTTTGGATGGCATTCATAAAATAAATCTGACCGGTTTCTGGAACAATTAATAATATAATGCATGCTTATTCAAATGCATTTAGCCGAAACGTAGTCTCTCTTAATTGAAATTAAAAGCAAAATGCTGTATTAATAAATTTTTTATTCTCAATTTTTTAGCTTAATAGTATGTGTTCAATAGCCTTGCTAAACCAAGGTGAAAATGTATAGAATTATAAAAAAATTAAATATCTTATGCATTTATAATAGTGTGTTTACCTTGTAATATAAAGCTTTTGATGGTATTTTATTAAAGTTTAATCTGGAGGTGGGACACTGTAAATTTTTTTTATTGTAAAAGGTGCCGCTAACAATATATCACCTTCGCTCTCTCGCTTTACATAGTCTATGAAATGAGGAAAAAACGTATGAAGTAAAAATTAGATGAAAGCACAAAACCAGAGGTGGCGAGCCTCTTGTTATGCAAAAAATATTTAAAACCAGTACTCCATAATGTGCTGACGTGCCAGCTAGTTTATTAGCAGGAAAGACAAATTTTCGATAAAAAATTGTTATTTATTATAACCAATTTGCATTGTACTGTTAACAGTACAAAATTTACACAGATATAATATTGACAGAAGTTATGCAAAATAAAACAGTTATCAGTTATTTTTTAATGGAAGTTTCGTCGATAAATATCGAATATTAACTATTTTATTATATTCTCTTCTTTAGACCCCCAGAGATAAACAATTGTAGAGCTAGATATATCAGTCCATTTACTTCGGGAATTCTGTTTTATGATACTCATTTTTGACCCATCCATTGATAATTTATCGCGGGAAAGGAAATTTTTAGGTTTGAAAATTCGAAGTACTCATTATTTAAAATTCGGCTTTTTTTGTTACATAAGTCCGATAACCGCTAAATTTCAATAGTTTCAAGGTCATTTCTAAAGTATGCAAAGTTTCTTTTTTACGTTGAATTGGTTAGTAAACCTTTTAATTGCATTTTGAGGTCCTCCAAATTCAACTCTATTAAAAATCAACTGTCTGAATGACAGCAAAATTTTTTTACGTGCCATCTCTGGCACGCGGGTTACAGGTTCTCCACCCATGCTTTAAAATTTTCACTTCTCTGTTTATTATCACTACAACAGAAAAAAAAGAATCAACATCGAAAAATTTCTACCTCAAAACACCTGCCTTAAAGTATTAACAGATTTTTTCAATAAATATATGTTGAAGGTTTCCTCGAATAATTCGAAAAAAAAATTATTAAAAGTATCAAATGTTTTCCCCTTTAAAATTCCTTTTAATAAACTCTTTTAGGCTAGATCTATGTTGCTATTCAGTAGCCTAGCTTATTCATACGCTATAATTATGTTTATTTTCGACAATTCGTTTTTTCCTAAGTTCAACATTTGATTTAGTTTCTATAATTGTAGTATCCAAAAATCTCTCACTGCGAACACATGCTTTTTGTATAATGGGGAAACGTATGTACATAATGGGGCTGAAATCTCAAAATGTTTTTAATGAAACCACGAAAGAGAGATTGATAAATTAAAAAAAAAAATATGTGCTTCCATTTAAAAAATGAAGTGGTTACACTAACAATGGAAAGTAAACCGAATTCCGAAAAAAAGTAAAGCGTTAAGTTGAATCAAACAATGGTAAAATTTTTATACAACAGATCATGAAGGTATTTTTTTTAACTTAAGTATAACATTTCTACAATTTAGCAACAGTCAGTTGTAATTCCCTCCATATATAATCTTGTATCATTTCAGTTGTATTCAGTCATGCCTCTCTAACGATCAAGACCACTACGACTGCCTTGATCAAGAAATCCAGCTTAGATAATTCTAGCTCAGGGGCTTGTTTGTCTAAGGGCCTGTTCATATAATGTCATCGTTAAAGATTCCGTTGATTGGTTAAATGGATCAATGACTAGTATATGATCAGTTAAAAAACTTTACGCTGGCACTGATGGATTTTATATGAATAGGCCCCTAGACTTTTGTCGTTTACGTTACATGGACCGTAAATACACAAAATACTTAGATTGATTTCTCAAAAGACATGCCTCTACTGTAAGCATATCAACTTTAGATAGCGTCCTCCCATCCAACTACTTAGTACACAGTTTAAGGAGTCGCAAATTTATTATATCGCTGTATTTGGGGTTAATCAGATTTTAGGAAATACGGAACGCAATAGTATCTGTCGGGACAAGTCTAAAGCAAATTTCATTTTTAAAGAGGTAAGAAGTTCTCAGCTCACGCTTGCCGTTGTATATGAAGGCATGTACACCCACAAAGGAGTAGGATCGTATTTGCGGTGACAAGAACTTTCACTTTATTTTAAGTAGAACTGACCTCTTAAATAGGTCAAAACCATTAAAAGAAAAAAATTAAGACGCTACTTACATATTAGTTTATTATTATTATTATTTCTTTGAGTAAATAATGAGTGATTGTGACTAAAATAATTTGAACGAAATACCCGTAAGGTTTATTCTCAAATATAGGTCTTTGGTAGGTTCATGAATGAGAAGTATGCAAAAAGGCTCATATACCTATTAAGGGCTCAGGTAATTTAGAAGACGAAGCATCTTTTTGAGAAGGTATGTTGGCGAAAAGGGGAATGTAGAGCTTATTCAAGGATATAATAAGGATTTTGGAAGATAGATATCACCATGACGTTTTGCCAAATTTTCATTAAAACATTATCAATTCGCTTTTCCCTTTCTTCCCTTTTTTGTTCTTTGATTCGACGAGCGTTTAGCATTATTTATAGTCTTAAACTTCCCTGAAAATAAGAAATCCTGTAAGCGTTTGTTTTTTAGAAGTAAAGAAAAAATCCCTGTCAACCAGCTAAAAGAAACTGAAAAATAGCCCTTTTTCCTTCGTAAAATATCTCACGAGGGAAAATTATCTACGTTTAACCCTAAATGAATGTTTCTGTCAAGTTTGATAAACGTTTGTCTTTGCATTTCCAAATTTAACCACGTTCGAAGGAATATAAAAAGAAAATATATCTTTCAGAGAGTACGCACTCTTTGTCGTCACTATTCTAACTCACATAATCACAGAAACGAAGAAAGAATATCGAACGCTCTGACAAAATGTGCACCGGACAAACAATAGGAACTGCCTACGCTGTAGATAGGGATAATCTAAGAGTTCAGGATAGTACTATTGGCGTAGGTGTATTTCCGTGACTTTGGGTCAGATGTGACGCAAAGAAATGTATTTTCGTACTCACTTAAGGTGAGACCGCATTTCTTCTTTATTTTTTAGAGTATTAGGAAGCACGTAAAAACACAATAAAAAGTTTATATAGGATATTAAGGCTTGGTATTGGATGTTCGAGTAGACTTGCAAGTGATTTCAAAATTTTAAACTCACATTGTACTTTTAATAATTCGAGTATTTGCAACTCAGTATACGTTTTACAATCAATAAACTGATTGAGGTAAAAAAAGTATTACGGAGTAAAACCATAAATAACAATATGAAATATAAGGAACCTTTTGATGGAAAGATTAATGCATAAAGTGATGAAAAAATTACTTTGGGATATAGTTTCATGATTTGTATTTGATATCATTAGCAGTTGCAGTTGAATGGTTGATTGAATTATTTATTGATGAGTGATTAAATTATTTATTGAAGAGTAATAAAATTTCATGCCAGGGTTATTTTCGTGGTCTGTTTAATAAATTATGATAAAGAATTCTTTCTATGAATTATTCTTAATAAATACACTGATAGTAAAAACATGTGCCAAAATTTAAACGATGTTTAAAATGCTGATACTTAACTAAATAGGTAGAGAATTTTATTTAAATTTTTGCAATACAAAATTCAGCATTAGATTTTTATAATAATTATTATAAGGTATGATATATCAAACATTATAGATAATATTTATGATTGTTATAGCCTCTTATATCATTAATATTAGTATGGATTATTGAAGCAGTTCATCCCCCTCTCCTTTCAACTGTGGTATTTATAAATCAATGAATTTATCACGCCAACCAGTTTTGTAAATCGTGGAGCTGTTTGAGACTTGTAATAGAATATTATATTACGAGTGAATCGATCAACAATTGTCACGAGCCCTGATTTTGTTAGTTACGAATATTAATAGCTCTGATCCGTTTTTGTGATTATATACACCGATGAGAATTAAAATAAAAGAAATTTTAGTTTCTGTTTCTTGATAAAATATTTACACAAAACAGAATAAACAATATGTAAGAAATGAACTAAGTAATTCTGTTATATATCGTGTATGGGACAACAACAAGCGTATCAATAATTTTTTGGGTAAGAGATATTTAAGAAATTCGAATTAGTAAAAGACTTGCGTCCAGAAATCTTCTGTGAATATAGGATGAGTAGTCAGTTAAAAGGTGATACGTTTATACTCTATGCCTTAAATCATCCTTTCCATTTTTCATCCCCGAGTTATACAGAGCTTAAAGAAATTAAGCTAATTTTTAGAATATATTTCTGGTTATGCTCGAATTACCTTTAAAACCTTTAGTTTTGGGGAATAAAATACTTCTCTGTGGTATAAAGGTAGAGATCTCTGGGAGAGGGTAGGATATTTTCAGATACTTATTGATATCAGGTATCAAGAGCTGCAATATACCCGCTGCTATTAAGGTACCAACTAAAACAAAATTATAAATATTTTTGCACCAAAAACGTCCTACAGCGATCGGCATAGTACAACAGAATTGGATACTTTGTTATCATGGTTATGTAATACAACTAAGAAATTTACTATTTGGTTTAAACCATCCATGCAACATATTAAATTATTATGCATTATTATTCCACTATTAATATTATATAAAACTAATGTATCAGTAAATTGTTACATTACGTAACATAATTATATTTGTAATATTGTAATTAATTATATATTGTCACCGAGGGCAGATGCTGTTATAGATCAAGAGTAAAAGAGAAAAAAAATTGAAATCATATTATGCTCACTACGCTATATGACCTAAGAAACATAAGCCAATTTAGATATTTTGCGGCCAGAATTGTGGACGATACACTCCCGAAGTTTCTGTTAAAATTTTTGTATTTTTTTCCATGAAGTTAAAGTTAACGAATAGCGAATAACATTTGTTTCATTCAAAATTTAAAACTGATTTTTCATGGAAAAACCAGTTTTGAATTTTGGAAATTTTCAATTCGGGGAACTGATTTTTTATTAAGGAACGTTATTATTTATGAAATCATAAAAAATACTGTTCTTTATTTAATCCCACACCTGCAATCAGCTATTAATTTCTATTAAAATTAAAAATTCTCTTATAAAGGAGGAAATTTTCTTTTCAGTTATGGGAACGCGCAGATGGTAGAAATTTGTTGGGAAAAATCCATGTTTAGGCAAGTAAGATAAAGATGAAAAATATTCAGTTTTCGGTTTGATTTGAAATATTTTTTCATGAAAATTGCCTCTAAAATTTTATAGATGAGGCACATTTTTACGATTGCTTGGTTGAGAAACTATGGGTGGGTCAAAGGCAAATTGTGGCCAAATCGGGTTAGGTCGTGTTTTATAATCTCAAATGTATTCTTCCGCTTATTGTAAATAGAGATAAGTCTTAGTTTCTTTACAGAGCCGATAGGAGATAGCAATTAAAAAACAATATGTATTTTTAAAATGTGTATAATGTGTATGTTTAAAAAATTGTTTTTACTTCTTAGGTGTTTTGGTTTAACTGCTCAAAACATCATCAAGGATCAAAATACGTGTGACGGATCCTTTCCTATCACGTCCGGGTCAAAATTTATTGTGTTCCTTTCACTATATACCCTTTCCTTAAAACAATTAAGTAGGAAAAACAGTTTCGAGACTCATGTACAATCCACAGTATAAGATTTCACAAAAGTCCAATTATATTAACTGTTACTTCCACATTGCCTTTCACCCATCCATATATCTGTGTTTGCTGTGTAAAGGGTGTTAAGTCCAAAATGGGCTAAAATAAGTTATCAAACCAGGCATGTTTGAAAAATCAAGGGCTACTGCAAGGTACAGAAAGCTAAGTCTAATTCCACTCCTAAATATTTTTATTCATCAGTGAAAATTTGGGATGTTAAATCCAAAATGGGCTAAAATGAGTTATCAAACCAGGCATGTTTGAAAAATCAAGGGCTACTGCAGGGTACAGAAAGATAAGTCCAATTCCACTCCTAAATATTTTTATTCATCAGTGAAAATATGGGATATGTGAAACAAAACACAAACATGTTAGTTTTCAATCCAGTTTTTCTCATTTTGGATTTGACACTCTTTACACAGCAAACACAGATATTTAAATTAAGTACAAACCCGATGGATTCTTTCCCTCTCTTGTACACGTCGAACAAATTTTTTTCGAACCCTGATATAGATAATTGTTTTGTATAACAGATACATCTAAAAATTAACTACAATATTTTACCTTTTTTCATAAACTGTAAAGAATAAAGTTATTCAAAGACTACGTATGTGATTTTTACAGTTAAAAATATTTAGCATTACATTTTCCAAATCCTTTTTATTCAAATCCTTCGCCTCCTCGCAGATAAATTAAATTCAGACTTTATATGTTGTCTTAAAAAATTCCCGAAAATTTTAATGGATATTGTTAAAAACTTTGAACTTTAAAATACTTCTTGATGGGGATATTGATAGGCAATTTTTTAAAATTAAATGAGTTATTTTTATTTTCAGTCAAAAATGAAACCTGTAAAGCTTTGTTGTTAAAAAAAAGGTATTGTGTATGTGGAAGATTATCCCGCTTTTATGTTCATAGACCTGAAATTATTTTCTGAAAAATTTAGTTATTTCATTTGGTCTCTATACTATTCAAACCTGTTGTTAGAAAGAATTTTGTTAATAGTTGTTCTAAGAACACATATTTCTTTAATTCTTATAAATCAATCACTTAAGAAATGATGTTTATCGCCCAGGTTGTATGCCTATTTCACTTATTATGTTGAGTCATCGTGTTATTGCTCTCATTACTTTGATTAATTCATGCGAGATTGCATGTCACTGATCTCATGACCTGTGGGTAGTTCAAATCTAAGAACAGGTTAAATTTCCAGTAAGTTTTGCAGAATAGGGTATTTAACTAACTGGTTGAAAGAATAAAATAATTCCTTTCAAAGGAACGTAATAGCTTTCAATGACAGCGAAGTCTGTTCAATGAATTTTAAAAGTTTGTTTTGAATAAAAATAGCAAGACTTTTTCCTACAATACTAATGATCCCTAAGAATGACAAATTTTTTTAAAGTATTTGGTTGCATTTTCAAGAGCTTTTGATCTGATATTGAGGTGCTTCATTATTTTTTTTAATCCTTAACAACGGTGATTAAAATTCCTTTGTTTAAATCATTATTCAGCTGATATCCTCTTCCCCGATTCCTCCTTACCTCTATCATTATTTAAAGTCGTTTACAAAAAAAAAAAATAATAATAAATAATGAAATTTCTCTAGAGTGACAATATACTGGGGGAAATTCGAATCGCTGTTATCACAAAGAGGAAAAACAAAATTGGCTCTTCCCAGGAAAATTTTGTAATGATCTTGAAAATTTGAAAACCACGTTTTTTACACATAATAGAAACCGTTCATCGTAGTTAATAGAACTGAGCTAATAGGTTGTGAAACATAAGTGGCTGTCCAGTTCCTTTCGAAATAAGAAATGGTATAACGAATTCTAAAAACCTGGGGATATGGTGAAATGCAATTGTTTTACGTCTCCAATAAAGCAGAACGTACAGAAATAAATAACAGTAATTATGCTACTTAAAGAATGCTGTACTAGAGAAAAGTCAAAGGACTGAAATGCAGGAACCATCGATTTTCACATGAAATGTATTAAAGACAGAATAATTTTAAGCTATGCATGCATTCAAAGAACAAAACATTTTCGCATAATTAAGAAAGAAAGAAAAGGCAAAAAGGGTTCAATAGAATTAAAAAAGAAATTGCTAAATTGGATGGAATTCTCTGAAAGGGCTATACATATTAGGTTTCAGACAAACATATTGATTATTCTTACAGAACAATACTGATTACGGACGTTTATTTATTTTCATTTAAATGTATTTTTCTGATGGGTATTTACTGAAAAATTGAATTTTCTTGTACTTCATTTAAAATAGTGTATAATGCTTCATAAAGGTATTTGTCTATTCCCGCTTTTTGACAAAAATGCCAGGTTTTTTCAACAGAATGTCATGAGCCGAAAGTTCTGTAGTATTTTAGAGCGTAGCATTCATTGCAATTCGCAATTATTTCTTAACAAAAGATTGAGAATATCCTGTTTCATTTTACTGTCATTCCGTGTCATTTGAGGATGTCGAACTCATAGAGGATACTTAAGATTAAGAATTTTTAAAAGACTTTCCTTATTTTGGGTGAGGAGAAAATAAAAATTATTCTGGAAGTAGTGCTGATGAGTAAGGATTCCTACAAAATAAAAACATGCAAATTATCACACCAAGATATAATTTATTGACATGTTTTAGATCATTGCTATTTTCTATATCGTTTAAGTACTTACTGTAATATTTTTAAACGGGAACCAAGAGTAATAATTCATTGAATAACGTTTCTTATTGAGCAGAGAAAACAAATGAATGTAAGACATTAATGATTCTATTCCATACATTTACATTTCCTGCTTTCAAGAATATTTTTAAGAATGGCTTCTCGATATATTTAAAAAAAATAAACCATGAAATTCCTATATCTATTCTTATTTTACAGAACATAGCCCCTTAACTGTTGCTCCGATCACTTATTTTTATTTGAAGTCGAAAACTTTTAATTTTCCCAAAAGAGACACATGAATAGAGACAACTGATAGGCAAGTAGTATTCATTATAACTATGCTCAGATTACATTTTAAAATATTGTGATCCTTAAATTGGATCTACCAGGAGTCGAATCCTACTTTCCTTTATTGTATTTTTTCATAATATTATTTCATGTTCCACATTTCAAAGGTTCGAGCTTCTTAGCAATTAACCCCTTCCTCAAAACGTTCATCTACATTTATAGCAATACATGCACATATATATGTGTGTGTTTGTAAGTGCGTCATTAATTTATAAAATATACTTACAAACGTTTAAAGTTACCCATTGACAAACTGGGTACAATTGCAAAACGGCTGGGACTTGAATGCTTTCCTTAACCCTTGAGTAGTAACCTGAAAATTATCAGACGCCAGTAATATCACTGGGTCTGCCAGACCCAGGAAATTAAAAAAAAATTAAAAAATAAAATGCTAATTAATCATTGAAAATGGTTTTTGGACATCAAATAAAGCATACTAAGTCTGAAATTAAAGAAATCAATTTTATTTTACTTTTTCACTTATTTCATCCAACTTTTCTTCACTTTCCGAATCATGATCACCAACTACGAGAAATGTAGGATATGTGTCTTCATTTCACTCTCAGACATAATTGCACCTTCCAAACATTCTTGTTGTAAAAGTTTGTGAACTAAATTAACATTATCTTGACACTGTAAATTGAAAACCTTTTCAGAAGTAGACGGGTCCAAGGTGAAAAAATCTAACGCGAGTGATAACCTTGGGTCTATGAGGCCCAGACTGCTTTTTGAGACTTGTTTGTCACTTCAGTTTTGGAACTAAACTAAGGGAGGATCAAGGAATACCATCTAGATGAGTTGATAGGAAGGTAGTCTAGTGGTGAACTGGTTAACTAGTTTCTATATATCAGATAATACAAAAATTATTGTCTCCTGGGCCTCACAGACCCAGATATACCACTGAAGGGTTAATACTGGAGAAATCCTTGCAGAGGCGTGGTGATGGTAGAGGTATTGAGGGGTACTTCATCCCGGGATCAAATGTAAACTCACACAGATACATATGCATGCAATGGCGAAACATGCATATGTATCTGTGAGTAAGAAAGAGTCTTTATTGGTTATTCATCTTGAAACGACAGGGAACGCAATTTTAAGGTTACACCTCATGGTACTGTTTACATATGTTTAAACCCCGAGCCCTGTGATAAGTACTATTCATAGCGGGGCGTATGATAAGCTTTGAGAATTAGAAACGTATGTTATCCCTCGTCAAGATATCTCGTCGACTGTTCAAAAATGTCATCAGTTATAAATAGGAAAGCTAGAACCAGAATAGTTAATACTGATAGGTGACAACAGACCTTAAAATTCAACTATAAATTAGCAGCAAAAAATTACCCTTTTCCTCCCATTGATTGCATAATGTCAGCTTTGTAGTTCATCTCGAGATGAAATTAGCTTTGAAGACGTGTGAAATTCGCGAATATAGTTTTTTTATTGCGCGCCCACATTGTATAGTGTTTAGTTTAGAGATCCTGGGGGTACATATAAGCCTGAGTTGGAATCGCCACCGAGGTATGAATGATCCCGTGCTGCCATGTCATAGAGAGCAATGTTGGTTCAGCAATAAGATGCCACCATAGTAAAGTAAATTACAGCTTGTATGGGGAAAATATCCTCAGGACAAGTACCGCACAGGAAAAAAGTTTTTTATCACTAATTTCTAAGTCGATTCTTTTTCCTTCCCTTGATGAGTTATACTCTTAAAACAGAGATGTCTTCTCTTCTCGATTTTCTTGCTTTTTAATGATAAATACAAATATATGAGGTTTATATTGCATTCAAAACATCGGAACAAAGGTCGAACAGATTAGATTAAATTATGAAATAATAGCATAGAAATGGATAGCAAATTTTTAGGCAATAAATCTCATGGAAATTTTGATATAATGGCATTACTTCTTACGACACCATACGTAAATAAAATGATATTTCTAATCTTTCCAGACGTAAAGACAACAAGTAGGAAAGATCATGGAGGAGACTGTATAACAGTCGTAGTAGTTGAGTATCTCAACTACAATTTCTTTCAGCTTCAATTTATTCACACATATACCATGCTTTCCACGTAAAATAATATAGATTTAGCGTCTAAGAAATTCGTAAAAAGGTGTTAAGGTTGCTGTGTACTAACTCCACTGGATTCGCTCACTTCTATGTTAACCTATCGAGAAAATTTATCGACTATTTACAGCTACATAAATGCTGATAATCCATCAAAAATGGTATTTTCAGATAGCCTGAACTTTTCTGTGCCTTGCAACAGGATTCATTTTATAAATTTCGTCCATTAAAGGTATTGATAAGCGTTTAAAACACACTATACCAGATTTTTCTCCCGAATAATTTAAATTAAAAAATATTATTTGCCTTTTTCAAAAAAAAAGAAAGAAAGAAAATGCCCCAATGTGTTTATTTCTGTATTACGGAGTACAATTCCTTTGAAAAAATCTTTAAATCCAAGTCGGTAATCTTTGAACACATTTTCTCCATAGGTTAACATTGAGGTGATCGTATCCAATAGGATTAGTACACAGCAGCCTTAGTACCAGTAAAGTCCTACTATTTAACACTCGGTTGTAGAGCACGTTTCCCATCTTTTTCTCTATCTCACATGCGTCATATATACTTGAATATAATTTCAAAACATATCATGAATAGTAGGCTTGTATGAACTTCTGAATAATTAAGTTAAAAAAAACTGATTAAGTGTCGAGAGTCGATATATACCTGGTAGACAACATTACAAGAAAATAAAAGTTTTTTTTGTCAATTTGGCAGGAAAATGAAACTCAGCAAACATAAAAAAACTTTTTAACTCAGTAAACTTTGTAAATCAGTAAATTTTCTAACTCAGTAAATATAAGCAATACACCCGTAAGAAGGCTAATTATACACGTCGAGCGTCGTCACTAATGTCTACTTTTTTTTTCTTTTTTTTTTTTTTTTGTTTTTTAATCGGCCGCTTGAATGGTCTGCTGAATCTTTTAAAACAACAGCTTGAATACCCCCAGAAAAAATTCAACTGCAATTGCGTGCAATCCTCATTTCTTCTTAATCTGTAATGAAGACTCAAAGCTTTGGATGGCTTGCACAGATCACTAATCAACACTTTATACGCGTATACGGTATTATATAGTATGCGGTAGTGGTAAAGAATAAAAATTTTGAATTGGTAGCACAAAAATTCAGGATATCCGATGTAGGATATTTACATTCAAAGACTTGAAAGTACGATTTTTGTAATTATCTGAAGAATTCCTTGCAATATAAATGGGAAGATCGGAAATTATATCACCTAGTTTTATTGCTCTGGATTACCTGACACTATATTGGACTTTTCCCAATTTTTTCCTGTTAAACTGAAGCCAATGATTTAAAATGAACAACCTCCCTTTAAAATGAATCAAAATTTCTTAGCAAAAATAATGAAGGTATAGCTGTTTTCTTTGAAAAATAACTAAACTGAAACATGCAATGATTAAAAATTCTCAAAAAACTGTTTCTCTTTACAACTCTACAAATGAGAAAGACCCTTATATTAAGCTCCTGATTCTGAATTTTTTAGCTGTAAGAATTTATAGTACACATAATTTATTGCTAATTAAATATGAAATTAAACGCAAATATGAAAATTAGTTTACACAAAAAACAGGTAAAATTGCTTCTTTATATTTTCAGGTTATTTAATTGGAAGGACTGACACTGATTATTAATGATTATGGCTTTTTATGCGGGGTATTTTTTTTTTACTTTGTATATATATTTTTCCTAGTCATTTTTAAATTTGGGATATTTCACACAACTCTATAAAACTAAAAATTATATAAAGAAAAAAAGGGGGATTATGGGTACATAAAAAAGATTTTCTGAATGGAATGACTTTCTCATTAACACGTGAGATATCGCTACTCCATGGGGTAAAATGGAACATGTTTCTGTTATACTAAAAGTTTTTATCCTTTTCAAAATGTAAGCATCTATTTTTTTATAACTTCTTTCCAGAAACTAATACTGTGCATAACTTCCATTTTCTAATGGCATAAAAAAAACTCGCGGTTTCCATTTAAAAGAGATTTCATTGAAACAATCTATTTTCGTGATAATCTAGCCATCTGTAATATTTTAACTGTGAGTCAACTATGATTCATATGTAATTTTAACTATACATAAAGTACCCTATGTGTTTGTAGTTAGGTACACAGATATGAGAATATTTCAAAAGTCATGCATCATGAATTTTTTTAACTGCTTGCAAAATCTCCCAGAAAAATAGCTACTGAAAAAATTATATGTACGAGTGATTAGAATCTTAGAAATATGAATTCTGCTACGCTAAAATAGCAATTTCAAAACTATAATGTGTCAAATCTAAATTAGGTTATAACAAAAATCATATCACTTATTGAAAATTTCAACTCTGTTGAAGACTCAAAAAGTATAGATTTGCGAAAATCAATGAAACAAAACTTCTTTGAGTCCAAATGTACTCCTTTTTTCCCTAGAGCATGCTGATTTTTCTGTAAGAGACTTTTAACACAAGGAAATATAAAGGAGTATATTTAAATCGGTTAATACCGAAAGAAAAACATGCTGTATTTACAGCATATAAACAAAATAAGCATTAAAACGGGTCTTTTTCTATTTCTCCTGATTTTTTAAAACTAATCTTTACGTGGGAAGAATATTGCTATGGTGCCCGGTATAAAGGGCTTAAGTCAAAAAAAGTGATTTTTAGATATTTGCTAGTACTGATAAAAAAAACAAAAATCTTTTGACTTGTATAAAAGGCTTAAGTCTGTCAATTTCGTATACAAAAGTACATTTATTTGTACAAAAGACTCAATTCAAAATTGTTCTTCTGCGATTGGTATAAAAGCCAATAACTTGGTATATTTAAACTGTTTTTGACATATGCCCTTTATACTGGGCACCATAGATTTATAAACCTCTTTCCTACAAACACGACATCCGGGAGAAAACAGTTGGATAATAAACAATATTTAGTGATAAAATAAAAGTTTATTTTTGAAAACATATAGAATCTAATAGCATTTACAGAATTAACAAAACGTTAATAAAGGGCCAAAATACTTCGGCTTCTTTCTCCGGGATAAAAAGAATAGCTTTTCTTCTATGCTTAAATCAGACACAAGTGAATAGGCCACCCACTTAGCATAATGGATAACGCCTTCGTCTTCTACGCCGTGGGCTCCGGTTCGATTCCTGAGTATGGCTTGGTTGTCATCTGGGGTAAAGTAAGTCTTCCGCCTGAAATAGGAACCCCGTTTCGAAAGAGCAGCTGCGAAAATATCACTGTTCATCACCGGGGTCATAATCTGGGACAAAATAAATTATCTTTGTGTCCGTGTATTGTCTTCTATCTCTTCATGTGTACTTCGGACTGGGGACCTTGTCTACTAAGTCCCCAGGGACATAAACAATAACAACAAGTGAATAGGAAAGCCACTTAGGATAAAATCCAGAGATTATATTACATGCAAATACTAAGTATTGTTGCAAAGGGATATAATGAAATGTAGTTTGATAAAACATAGGTTTACATGATCCAAGAGAAATATACTTGCCAATACTTTATTGACTGTCACATGGCAAACACTGCCATATAAGTAAAAAAAAAAAAATCACTTCCAATCAGTGGGTCGGGTGATGTCCGAAAGGCTAGGGCAATGGCATTCGGTCCCAGAGCACTGGGTTCGAGTCCCACTGTTGTCATTGATGTTTGTAGCCGTTCGGAATCATCCTTAAAGTGTGAGTCTCTGCCTAATTATTAATCCTTATGTAGCAAAATTTGACCATAGCATTCTCAACCAACAAATCTCAACAGCGACATGTCTCAACCAACAACAGTGTGTGTGTGTGTGTGTGAGTAGCATTAGGTCAAATATTATAATAGAATTCCTAACTGAAATATCCTTATAGCAGGAGTTGCAGAATTATTCACTTAACTTTAGCGAAAACCTTCAACTAGCACTGTTATTTTTCTTTTAGAAATAGCTAATTTAAGGTTTTGTTTTCATATTATAGGATATGCGTGATATAACAAGATATTTTGAATGTTAATCTAATCTCGTTTTAAAGTGATAATTACTCAAAATTTAATTCTCAATTTTTAGAATGTCTGTAAATGACAGATACAAAAAAAAATTATGGAGATTGAAACTTTATTTGTTGGGCGTATAACAGTTAATAATAGGGAAAATGGTATTTTTATCATAGTCAGACGATGTCTTGATTTCTCTCCGTCTACGCTTGTGGGCGGACAAATTTTACACTTTTATGTAGGTCAGGTTATTTTTTAGTTAACTTTTAATTCATTTAAAATTCAGACAGGATGAAAAATAGATTTTTTTGCTTTGTTTTAAAGGATTTTCAAAATCTTGCGTTTTAGAACTCGAAAGACCTAATTTTTACGCTTAATTGAGGTCGCTTTTTTTCTCCTTTAGAATTCATTTCAAAACGAATATTCCCAATATTCCAATGCCCTAGAAAACATTTATTGTATTCAGTTTTGAAACTTCCTTCATAAAAGTATTTAAAATGCAGTTCATATTTTGAATAGAAAAATATTCAGGTAAGATAAAATTATCATTCACTACTCGCTTGTTTCTAACATTATGTATAGCGTCAGTGCAGGTTCTGATGAAAGTTGATATTTGGAATTAATTCACTAAGTTTTATGCAAGTGCCCTAGTTTATGCATGCTATGCGACATGTCTAGCCTGGAAATGGTCATAAAATAGTTGACGTTGAAAATTTTAGAGTATCTTCCCATGCGTTTTAAGCGGTATTCATTTACAGTATTTATCAGACCGAAAAAAATATTTATATCAAATATCATAAGTCTTAACGAAGTTTGAAATATTGTCTCATGTGAACCTTACGATCACATTATACAATATTTTTTAAAATTTACTCATCAATTTTATCATTTTCAACATTTTTTGAAAACTTTTCTAAAACAAAGAAAATATAATAGTATATTTTTTTTGCAGAGAAGAAAGAAGCATGCATATTGTGGTGCTACCCGCACTCGATGAAACGTTTAAAAAGTAAAAATTATCGATAGGAAGAACTGTAGAACAAGCAAACAACATGTAAGCTCCAAACATGAGCAACAAACAACATGTAAACTCCAAAACACATAGAAGAGCAATGCAAAAGCCCTGTCACACAACGACTGTGTGTGTTTCTGTTAAATTTAATAATAAACCCGACAAAGAGATCGAGCACCATCAAAACCTATCCTTTTTACAGACGTCATGGCATGCAAGACAATCCTTCAACGCAAAGACAGCTAGAATATTTACAAACACAAAGACAGCCAGAAGGAATTTTAAAAATAGGATCGTATGAATATTACAAATTTTTAAATTAAAATAAATTTTTAAAAAATATTCATAATTAAAGAAGCTTCTTGTAAGAAAAACAAAATCTTATTTAACTTATTGGGATGGTTATTTACTCACAGAACCTCTTTTGAAGTTTTATATAATTATACCAAGAACTTTTGAACATAGTCTATTAATACGAATAAACTGATTTGTGACTAAACTATTGAAATAAATATTTATATAAGCAGAGGTGTTATGTTTAATTTCAAATCATATTTTTAATATACGCAATTATCATACAAATCATATTCTAATGCACTATTTATTTTACTGCGATTGAAAAAAAGGTTATTGTAGTGACTTACCCAAATTAAGATGACATTACGGAAGTTTTTCTTTCGTATTTCATATTCTTTTATATTCCAATGAACCTCCTTCTTTCAGAGTTGGAAAAGAAACGCAAAAAAAAATCTTGATTTTTTTTGCGCAATAAATAAAAACTGTAAAACAATTAGCAGCAACATTATGAATAAACGAAAAATGCATTGAGTAAAATAATTAACCTTTCATTCATCTTTCAAATTAAATTCACGCCCGGTATGTCGGTACCGTGCAAATCCGCACACGAATTTTTGACGCAGTTACACGAATAAAATTCAAGGTTACAACTTTCAGAAAATAACAGTTCACCAAAAATAGAAGATTAAATCTTCGCACGTTCTATTCGTTGACCCTTTCTTCCCCCTCCTCCTCCCCTGATTCCCTGCAGTTTCTCTTTTAACGTTTAGCATCAAATAAATGAAGCATTATTTCCGTCCGCCTATAATGTCTTGGTTCAAGAAAGCCGGGAAACTTGACTACAAATTACGTTCAAAGTACTTTACGCACACCTTCATGCTTTTCAGTTTAATCTTGATAGAGGCATTTTCATTTTGCTGAGTTTCTTATTTCATTATTTTTTTCCATCCTCCTAGTAAAAAGTGATTTACCTTGTCCAGGTGCACTGAACTCCAACACACTTTCGTAACGCAACGCGAAAGAAACTCAATTTGTGGTTAGTACAGAGGATAGGCTTATAAGCCCGCACGTAGTAAGATGATAATAAAATTTATGTTTGTATCTGTAAACTTCATCTTGTTTCAAAAGATTTATTTTACATTTATCCGAATCCAATTAAAATAGAGTGAAATTTGACACTGTTTTCAAATAATGTTAGAGTAAAAAATCAGTTGAATAAACAACCTACACTTTTATCACCTCATTTATTGAAAATAACAATATACATTTTTTTTCTTACCTCAAGAGGACAACGAGTTATGTGTTTTAGAGTCGTAAATCATACCTTTATGTTATCCTAGACTGATTTAATGAGAATAAAACGATAAAGAAAAGTATATATCATTTACGTTTATGTGTCGACTATAAGCAAATAAAGCTTAGTATTTATGAAATAACTCTAAAAGAGAGCTTGAGTTTGCTTTGAGTGGGAAAGTAATTTTTACTTTATTTTAATCGTGTTAGTAAAATTGCATTTACAATCAAAACCAATTTTCTTTATTTCTCTTCATATTTGTCTCTTGACATATTTGAATTTACTAGCATGTAATATATATGAAGTAAACATTTAAGGGAGGCTTACGTCTAGGGGAAAATCTACTATTTTTCTAAGTCAAGAAAGTTTTTTGTTGCATTTCAATGCCGCAGGCATCACTCATGTTCCCACACACTTCGCTACCATTTTATGCTTAAATCAGAAACAATGCTTTAGTGTCGGCCAGTGGCTAAGTGGTTAAAGGCATCAGCCTTCCACGCCGGGGGTGCGGGTTCGATTCCCGCATAAGACTTGGCTGTATTCTGTTGAACCGGTCAGTCTTCCGCCTGCAAATGGAGCCCCGTCTAGAAAGGGGAGCTGCAAACCATCGTCCATCGCCGGTGTCATCGTTTCTCAATAAAATTCTTCTGTGATTGTGTCATTTGTCTGTTTCTATCTTCCTTGCATTCATATGTACACCGGACTGGGGTGTAATGTCGTCATCCCCCAGGGACATTAGCCAAAATAAAAAAAGACAATGTTTTAGTTTACGTTATGGAACAAAAACTATTATATGATTTTTTTTCATGGTATTAACATTGTCTTTTGATTCAATCTGATAAATAACTCTCTCATTTTTAACACATAAATGGTTGTAGGGCATATGTCTGCTGAGTAAGGGCCTGTTCAAATAGGAGTCCGTTGCGTTGCGTTAAGGAAAAGATGACGTTGAGACGAAAATAAACCAATCATAGGCGTTAAAAATTTCATTGCTAATCGTTTGGAGGCATATGATTGGATTATTTTCGTCTCAACATCATCTTTTCCTTAACGCAACACAACGGACTCCCATGTGAACAGGCCCTTAAACATTGGGCCGTGCTTCGAAAGTATTGCGGATCCACCTTTACTGGTGAATTCGCTATACTTTCAATGTATCACAATTTTTAAAAAAATCACAAACGATTTAATGTTAGCATTAATACAATTTTAAAGGTAGCTAAGAATTAGTATCCTTATTATTTATCCTTATTAGTATCCGTATTAGTCCTCTTCCTCCAATTCTTTTAAAATATTTAAAAGTCAGCTTGAAACTGTGCTTTAATTGCATTTAATGATTCTTACTTAGAACTATTTTCAACTAGTAGCCAATATTATCCATATATTTGTATTGTTTGGTAAAATTTTCAGTGTGATGGCTTGCGAAAAAATGCCTCTCAATCTATTGTATTAATTTTTTTTCACTATAATTCCTATATTAACGATTTCCCAGAAATGTTTCTAAATAAATATTCCAAAATTGGCTATAATTTTTTTTAAAAATCCCCAAGATAAGTGAGTGTTGGAGAATTATTAGCGATTAATTGGAAATGTACCCAGGTACACACAAATAATGGTAAAAAGAGGGAATTTATTATAATATTTTCTAAGATCAATCCTTTTACGGTTCTATATAATGCTAAGGTGGAGTGAGCTTTCACATTGCAACCAATATTGGTAAAAAACTATTCAAATATAAACACCAAAATACTGGCGGAATATTGCAAAAAATTCTGATTGTGTTCAGTAAATATATATTTGTTATATGAACTTATAAAACCAGTATTGGTCATATGTAGATTTTGTGTTTAAACTGAGTATAAAATTATTCAATCGTGGGGCCACTATCTAAAGCTGTACTATTTGTAGAAAAAAAGAGGCTAATTTCTGAAGATCTAATCGTCTTCAACAAGTGTTGGTGAATTCTTGTTTGTTCCCTCAAATGCAGCCAAAAGGAAGGTTTTGAAAAGCTAAAGTAATTTTACACTGATGATTGAAAACATTTTTCCTTTTACATGATTTCGAGCTATTTCAATTCTAAAGGTTTCTTTATTTTCTGGATTCTAATTTCAAGTCTCTATGATTCGGTTTATATGAATTTCACCGGTAGGTGTATTTAAAAAAATTATTTTTCTTATTTTGAATTTAATCTCAAATATGATAAAAAATCCAAATTTAATTACTTTTGTGTATTGTAATTAAACTTTTATAAAGCAAATGTTGATTGCTTCATCTGATTAAAGATTGTAAGAAGTTCTAAATAATTTTAAGTTAACTACAGGAAAAAAATTACCGTAAATTATACCTACACGTGCCCAGCAATGGAGTTTGAAGTGAGCGAATCTCAAGGTGAAATAATTAATTTCCATACACGAGAACTGAACATACGCAAGTTTTAACTCCTAAATTTCGCTTTGTAACAATCTATAGAATCTAGCTATATCGTCAAACAAAAGACCATAACATTTATTAGCTAAATACAACATGTTGGCAACAGTTCAAAACTTTCGAAGTACATGTTGTGAGCGCGGCTTTTACATCTTCTGGGAGACTATACAGTTAAATCTTGAAGTTATGACAGCAAGACTTAAAAGGTGTGTTGCGACTAAAAGACTTAATTTGTCATAAGTTAATTAGTAAGAAATCATAGCTATCTTTTCTAAACTGTTTAAAACATAATAGAGAAAAGAGATTCGCATTTTTGATAATTTTCTCAATATGCACTCAGCACAAATTGATGCCGAAACAATTCCTCTATAAACTGGTAGTAGAGAGAGCAGATCTTGTATGTGTGTATGTGTGAAAGTGTTGTTTTACCTCAATTTAAACTTGCTTTTACTTTTCACTGAGTAAATGTACTTCTTGCGAAGCCCCTTATATAAAACTTCTAGATCTAACGTTTTCAACTTCAAACCACAAAACATTTTTAACTGGATTCCTTTAGCTAAACATTGGCATTTAATAAGATATTCTTGCTTATTTTTAGAGACGTTTTAAAGCTTATTGGGAAAAACAGGCTTAGTTTCTTAGCTTTTAAGTAAAATAGTTGTGCTGAGCTAATATCTACTTATTTTAATATAATTTTGATTTTCAACTGTTCGCGACAATTTGGTTTGGAAAATACACAGGAAAATACTACTGCAACTCGAAAATTTGTGCTACGAAAAGTGTTAAGTAGAATTTTGTGTTAAAAAGGTTATTAAATTTTTGCGATTGTTTACCTTTTAAATTTAAACAAATATATATATATATATATATATATATATATATATATATATATATATATATATATATATATATATATATATATATATATATATATATATATTTATAATAAATACGACGATCAATATATACAATTGATGTAAAAAAACAAAAAATATATTTAAAAAAAATTGTAAGGGATATTTTTATATACAAAATAATGTAGAAGAAAATATTCAAATTAAATGTAATAGGACATACTAAAGAATATAGTACAGTTAATATAGTACAGTTTGAGGAACATAATATCTTTTATTGTATTTTAACATTTTTTTTTGATAATGTCCAATCTTATTTGATAATGTAATCCAATTTTTTTTGATAATGTCTGCCGCATTAGCAAGAAAAAAAAATTGTCTTTTTAGTTGTTATGCCCGTGACGATAAATTTATTTAAAGTTCCAGAAAAAGAAATCACGTGATCAGCATTTAATAAATTAAATTCTAAAAATTAATCTTTAAAAATTCACCAAAAATCAGAAAATGGAGGTAAAGATTCGAAAAAGATCTCATTTTAAAGGAATTTTTATGATCTTAATCGCGATGTAAATTTTATAACCCTCAAATTATTATTTTAAATGCAAAAAAAGTTACTAAAACAGCTTAAAAATTTAATTTTTAAAAATGTAATAAGAATTTTTCAAAAATCTTTCTTAGTGCACCCCTACACCATAAGAAGAATCGCCATGCAAAATGTCAGCTCTTTGGGTCCAGCGGTTTGGTCTGTGCGTTGTATGTCAGTCAGTCAGTTAGTTACGGAACTGTTATATATATAGATATGCAAAGCATCACGGCCAGGTATTGGCCGAATGGCTAGGACGCTGGCATTTGGTTCAGATCCTGTGGGTTCGAGTCCGACTGTTGGCATGGTTGTTTGTAGCCGTTCGGAATCAGTTTTAAACTGTAGGTCCCGGTCTAATTAGCCCTCGTGTAGCAAAAAGTTGACCGTAGTGTTCCAAACCAAACCTAACCTGTAATATATTACATAATCGGCATTCTGGTTTTATGTTATGTAATTATTTGATAACTTTCTATTTTAATAGTAATAATTTTATATTGTTGCTATCAAAATTACGCAATTATTATCCCTTCTGGAATATTAATTATAAAATAGAAAATAGCTTTGTTGTTACTTCAAAAATTTTCGTAATATCTTCAGTACAACTCCAATTCGAAATGCAACATACTCGATGTGGAGGGTTTTGTATTTTCGAACTATCAGTCATGGGTGAATGTATAAAGTATTAAAAATAACATAAACTGTAACTTAAACATTACAAGCTTTTACATTAATGAGTGTCGTTAAACAAAGTTAAGCAAAACAAGACATTTCCTATATATCAAAAACTGTAAACCAAACATCAGTGTTTCATATGAATTCCAGATCTTCCGGGAGAGAATTTTAAGTTACTTTTACGCAACTGAATGAAATGTTTTTCTTTTCTCTGCTAATAAGATGAAGTCTTCTATTCTCCTTCCCTCGAGATGATTAAAAAGGTTTGTCAACAAACAAAGAATTGAAAGAGTATTACTTTATCTAAGGCAAGCTTCAAAACTGTAATACACAATAAATGTGTTATCGAGGCCCCTGATAAATTTCTTATAAGCATGCACCTCGCGTACGACGCTTCCTCATTATTGAATACTAATAAGTAAATGGACATGTGTCGAAACTAGACTTCAATACGAAAAAAGAAAGGAGCTCAGAGAAGACGTGTGGAACAAAGGAAGAACAGTCCAGTAATTTGACCTCAGAGACCTGATATCAGAGAGTACGTTGTCATTGGCCTTGAAATCATTGATAAGACCCCCCCCCCCTCCAAGATGGAATGAAAGTGTCATGCTCCCTGACAGCGTAATAAATGTGTGATAGAGAAATTGCAAGCCTACATCGTCTACTATATGTATCATGAGTAAAAAACGTAATGTTATGGGTTTTACTATTTGTCGTTTCACTTTTACTTATTGTGAAAGATTCTGTAATATGTTGCAAGAAGAGAGAAAAGGCACTGTCGTGAAAGCCCATAAATTATTGGAAAATTTATTGATTGGATAGAAATGAAAGCTTTTGACCTGAATACAAATTTGTTTGCTTCAGGAAAGATTATTTCTTATTTTATTTTTATTTCTCGTATGCCTAGCTATCGGCCTTTTTCCGTCTTTTTCAGCGGAAACGGGGAGATAATTCTCTATTGTGATGAAATTTCTGTTGCTCATTTTGCTCATAAATTATTATAAATTTATGTCACCCATTGTCAAAAAGCAATATCTAGTCTTCTTTTTCTCCCCTAACACCAACCAATGTCAATGTTTTTACACAAAGATCTCATCTTTTATCTCTATCAGGTAAAGTATCGAATACAACGTGATAACAATGAACATCTAGGTATGAATTTTATAAAATCTAATTGAAGTTTGCACAAATTAACTGCAAAATGAAATGCTTATCTTTGTGCCCAAATTATGGTGCCTATAACCCTTTTCAATATTCATTTTTAGTTGCTATAAATACAAACATAAATATTAATATTTTTAGAATTGTTTATTATTATGGGCCGTAACGTCCCAATATGATTTTTTAATATATGACCATATGTTTTTGAAATTAAAAGTTGTGTCTTTACCTAATTATTAAACAAACAAGTGTACCTATATCATAGCAAAAAAATTTTTCTCCAAAAATGTAAACCTTTCAGTACAGTTCAAGTATCACCAAAGCGGTTTGTAAATGCGGCCCAGAGTCCCAAAATTTTTTAGCTGTTCAAATGCGGTCTATAAAACCCTTGGACTTCGTCTCCTCTAGGTAAAATTTCGGTACCGGAGTCTGTGGGTTCGAGTCCCACTCTTGGAATGGATGTTTGTTACCGTTCGAAATCGACTTTAAACTATAGGTCCCGGTCTAATTAGCCCTCGTGTAGCAAATATGACCGTAGCACTCCAAACCAAACCAAAGCAAACCTCTCGGTAAAAATTTAGGGCCCACTGTGAAATTTATACATACTACAGTTAACTCTTGTCTGCAATAAAATTTTCTCTTAGTTCTGTGAAACTAGCACATATTTCACTTAAATATGAAGAAATAATTTTAAATTTTAATACATGATTTTTAAATAGTTTGATTTGAGTTCTTTTTTCATGAGAAATACCATCCGCATTCCACTGGAGAACTCTCAGTCATTGCAGATCCTTAGAAGGACGGTTAGCACTAGAACTTGAAAGCATCATAAAAGCATGAGGAGAGCGGCAGTCGCTGTAGCAGATTTAGCTTTACCCAGGGTGCACCACGAGGAGACATGCTACGTTACACCCCCAACAACTACGTTACAACCCTTTTTTTTTTCTCCAACAACTTGCAGTTCGTCTTTCCTCTCTTGATAAGGCTGTAATATTTTCAGATTCTATCTCTGCCCTTCAGGATTTATCAAGCAACCAGTAGAATAGGAGTTTCCGAGTACTGATCTGCAGGGAGCTCCTGAGGGGGATTCAGGGAAAAGTTGCTTTCCAGTGGATACCATCCCATTGTGGTCTTTGGAGAAACGAGAGGGCGGACTTTTTGGCAAAAAAGGGAACTGAAATTCTTCAAAGGTCTTGTAGAGATCTGCCACTCCATTCTGCTAAATTAGAGAGAAAGAGAATCTTCAAACAATTGTTCCGTAGCGTGGCTTCCCATGCTGCTGGAGATAGGTCCTGGAGTGTGCTTTGTGAATCTCACTGTGTCCCGGATTCATCCCATACATCTGAAGTGGCCGAGTTTAAACTTTTGACTGGACACGATTGTCTTAGTGCCCATTTATTTCGTTTTAAATTGACTAATTCACCTGATTGTCTTGTGAGACTCAGATCAAGATATAACTGCTTCTCATCTGGACGAGTGTTCTGTACTAAATGATTTGGACTGTATTGTTAAAAAAATACGGAGAGCTCGTTGCCTGATGTCCTGATGGTCAGTGGCCTGGCATTTGTTTAATAATAAAAAGTTTGATTTGTGCATATTATGCTGATTACTTATCTGCGAAATAATAAAATAAGTTTAGTTTCTAGCCTAAACGAATTGCGATCACTTCTGTCTCTACCAGTCACTATAAAACTGATTATTTAAGAAATTATACTATATCAGAATAAAAGTAATAAAACTAATATATTTATTGCTATCCATCTACACTGGTTACAAGGGTTGTTGGAGTTAATGAAATTGTTAAACATGTAAATTAACTTACCTGTAAAAAAAATATGCAAATAAACTGAAAATAAAATGTAACAAAATTGTATATATGAAGAGCTAGTATTGATTGGTGTTTAATTAATAATTAAAATAGTATTAAACTGTAATAAAATGTAATTGTATTGTACTGTTGGAAAATCTCTCTCTCTCTCTCTCTTTCTCTCTCTCTCTCTCTCTTTCTCTCTCTCTCTTTCTCTCTCTCTCTCTCTCTCTATATATATATATATATATATATATATATATATATATATATATATATATATATATATATATATATATATATATGTATATATATACAGGGTGTAACAAAACTCTTGGGCAAAACTTTAAGGGGTGATAGTACACATCAAGACAAACAATATTATATAAGAAACTTAGGGTCCCAAACGTCTTCCAAAGGAGATAGACGCCATTAAAGTTTAGGGTCCGAAATTTAAAATGATTATAAAAAAACGGAAAAATGGGTCAATTCGTTAGCGGTTTTAGCTAAAATTATTCTTTTTGTCAGTTTTTTCTTGAAAAATAAATGTAAAGGTAAAGTTAAAAAAAATGTCGATAGACGGCGCTTTAGACTTTGGAGTAACGAACAACTATTTTTTACCGTTATTTTTTTATCGCATTAAATGCTTTCAAAAGCTTAGCCTTAAACTTAAATTTTGAGCTCAAAATCTGATTCGTTGGGGGTGGTTAAGTAGCGCAAACGGAATTGTGTTCAGGAGTTGAAATTTGAAACTCCCTCCCTCCTGAACAGAGTTCAGTTATTCCCGATCTTGGTGTCGTAGGACTTTGTGTCGTAGACCAGGCAGCAACTACTACCTCCTAGACGTAAAATAAACTAGAGAAGGATGACAAAATCAAAAAATTTATTCATAATACTAGACATGAGCAATTTCTCCTCTCGAAATAAAAAAAAACAATTTGATGTACGCACGTCGTGTGCATGAATGAAGGTTGAATGAATGATGACACGTAGAAAATGGTACACGCATGATTTTCTTGTGGAATCACAAAAACTGCTCGAAAGAGCTCCCACCAGCAAGGATGCAGGCCTCACACCGCCGGCGGAGGGACTTTCGAACATTAGCAAATACCCCGGGCATCTCCCGAATATCGCCTGCTACGACGGCAATTCTCGCAACCAGTTCCTCGTTGGAGTCGACAGGGCTTGCGTAAACAAGACTCTTCATATGGCCCCAGAGGAAGAAGTCTAGACAGGAGAGGTCAGGCGAGCGTGCCGGCCAATTTATTGGACCACCCCGTCCAATCCATCGCCCTGGATATGCTGTATCCAATGCACTTCTCATATTTGCGCTGAAATGTGCAGGCTCTCCATCATGATGGAACCACATACGAGCCTTTATGTTGGCTGGAACACTTTGCAGCAGAACTGGAAGCACCTCTTGTAGGAATACCAGATACGTTCCTACCAGATACGTCCAGGCGCCTTGGCAGAAGATATGGCCCGATCAAATGATCGTGGATAATTCCGGCCCACACATTTTTGTCATACCTCTCTCGTTTAATTTACGTTTAGTGGGTAACAGTTGCTGCCTGGTCTACCACCGAGCATCCAAAATCGTGAATAACTGAACTGCGTACAGGGGAGGAGGGGGGTTCAAATTTCATCTCCTGAACACTGTTGAGTTTTCGCGACATAACCACCCCCAACGATTCAGATTTTGAGCTCAAAATTTAAGTTTAAGTCTAAGCTTTTGAAAGCATTTAATCTGATACAAAAAATAACAGTAAAAAATAGTTGTTTGTTACTCCAAAGTCTAAAGCGCCCTCTATCGGCATTTTTAACTTTATCTTTAAAATTTATTTTCCAGAAAATTTTGACATAAAGAATAATTTAAGCTAAAACAGCAAACGAATCGACAAATTTTCCCGTTTTTTATGATCATTTGAAATTTCGGACCCTAAACTTTAATGGCGTCTATCCCCTTTGGAAGACGTTTGGGACCCTAAGTTTCCTATATAATATTGTTTGTTTTGATGTGTACTATCACCCCTTAAAGTTTTGCCCAAGAGTTTCGTTACACCCTGTATATACACTCATGGACAAAAAAATTAGCGCACCAAGAAATAATTGCGGGACCGTAACGAAACTTGCAATGAAGGTACATGTCGGGGAGATATGCAAATGATTAGAAATGAAGCGTGATTGCGCATTACGTATAGCCGGTAGAGGGCGTTGAACATCGTACTCTGTGGAGTATAAAACATGTAACCAAAGCTTGTTTGAGTGTGCTGAATCATTTACAAAGGAAGAGCTGAGATAGACATGCCATTACGCCGTGTTCGAAGACAATATAAGCAGTTGTCGCAGTTTGAGAGGGGGAAAATCGTCGGGATGATGGAAGCTGGGTGGTCAGCTAGGCGAGTAGCTCGTCAATTAGGCCGCTCTGATTGTGTTGTGAGGAGGTGTTGGGACCAGTGGACCCAAGAGATGTCATGTACACGAAGACCAGGCTCAGAACGCCCTCGACAGACCAGTCGTCGAGAAGACCGCCACATCGTAAGAAATGCACGCGTACAGCCAACTGCTTCATCGGCCGCCATCCAGGCACAGGTAGCACCTTCACTAGGGTCCTCTGTGTCTTCTCGACCCTACGAAGGCGCCTGGCTGAAGGACAGTTGGTATCGCGGCGCCCATTACGTGTGCTGCCCTTGACGCCCACCCATCGACGCCTCCGTTTGGAGTTTTGCCGCGCACGAGGAAACTGGACTGCAGCGGAATGGAACCAGGTCGTCTTTAGCGACGAATCCAGGTTCAATCTCGGCAGTGATGACAATCGTGTTCGTGTGTGGAGAGCCCGTGGTGAACGCTTCAATCCTGCCTTTGCTGTACAGCGACACATCGCTCCCACAGCTGGTGTGATGGTATGGGGTGCCATTGCCTACAATACACGGTCACCTCTAGTATTGTTCCGTGGCACCATGACAGCCCAGCGGTCTGTTCATGAAATCCTGCAACCACATGTGTTGCCACTCATGCAACGGCTCCCAGGAGCCATTTTTCAACAAGACAATGCTCGGCCTCATACGGCAAGGGTGTCACAAGACTGTCTCCGCACTGTTACTACCCTTCCTTGGCCTACCCGATCCCCAGATTTGTCTCCAATCGAGCATATCTGGGATCATTTGGGACGACGAGTTGGGCATCCCACGAGTTTGAACGAACTAGAGGCAAGGTTACAGCAAATATGGAACGAAATGTCTCAAGACATCATACAGAACTTGTATGACTCAATGCCCGATCGTATCGCATCGTGCATTCGCGCTAGAGGGGGTCCAATACTCCACAGAGTATACACAAGATTCGATTCACAAGAATCGAACTTTTGAGTGAATTAAAGAAGCTGCTTCAGATATGCTAATTTCGGCATACGCTCTTAGTATAAATACCACGCAGCGTCATTAAGAAGAAAGGGGAGGTTGTTAAGGTTGAAAAGGTGTTATCCTGCGCTAGTGCTTAGCGGGCCAGAAGTTTACATGGCAGTACTGCTGGTTTGACTTACTGTTCGTGAGTATAAAAATATATTGTTCTTGAAAGCTGTGTTTATACATTCCGTACAAGTAGTACGCATGCTTATTGCTGTAAAGCCAATTATATGTGCAACGAATTCAATAAACATTGTTTCATGTATAAACTGTGTGTGGTTCAAATTCAAATAGAGAGCCACTTCAAATTATATACACCCAGGTCTGGGTAGAAGTGAGCATAGATTCTCTATACTGGCGCCCGAAAGATATATATACCCTGGTAGTTAGCGTTACATTTGTAATGAACAACATAATTGAAATTAAAAACTGTGTACTGTGTACTTATATTGATAAAATTGTTGCAAGTACTTATATACTATTTAAAAAAGGAGTGTTGTAGAACAAAATCCTGCTGGAAATTTTCCTCGGGTAATTATGGTTCAGCAAATTGCGCCATTCGAAGCCACCTTCAATGGCGGCCCCTCAAGCCAATTCCTAAAGAAAATTGAGCATTACTTTCAGCAACAATGCACCCCAGAGGGGGATAAACTTAAAATTGCTCTAGCCGCTTTAAGAGGTAGTGCATTTCAGTGGTACACATGCATGCAAAGCAGTAATCTGATTTTTGACTATTTGTCATTCAAGCAACAGTTTCTTAGTGTTTTTCCAAAGACCTTTAATCAAAGTGAAATTGAAGCGGAAATTTATTCGCTAAGGCAACGTGAAGGTCAGTCTGCATTAGATTTTGCTATGGAAAAGATTTCCAAGTGTGAGGAATATTTAGAGGGAATGACGGAAGCGATAATCTTAAAAATAGTTATCCAACGTTTGAAGCCAAGTGTTCAAGATTTTTTTAGATAATCAAACAATTACAAGCAAGGTTACCCTCCTTCAAGCTTTAGCTAAATATGACAATAGACATTTCTTCGCTACCCCTCACCGTCATTCAGGTACGAGAGATTTTATACAGCCGCGCCAAAATTTTTCGCGAGTTTCAAACCAGCAGCGTAAGCAGTACCGCAGGCAAAATAATAGAAGCGCACGGCGTTATAATGAAATTAGTGCACTTAAAGAAAATATGCAAGCACCTTACTTGCACTGGCAAGTTGATTCACATGATATGGTTCAACCTGTTGAAACTGTGTGGTCAAATGTATTATTTTGTCCGAGCAGTAATCATTATTTTGAGAATAGTGAAAGTCAGGGTATTTTTGTGGCTTATAAAGAAAGTGAGTCTAGCTGAAATGATGAGGTAATTCCAGTACAAATTTCTGAAAATAGTGCAGATACTAATGCTAGTGGTTTAGAAAATAAACCATCTGACACTTCTATTAATCCTATACCTGATATTATTGATGCTATACCTGATATTTTAGATGATATTCACACATCTGTTAATGAAGGAAATTTAGTAGATGACGAAGTATGCGTTACGGAAGTTAGTGAGTACTTATTAGTTGACGACAATAAAAATTCTTTAAACGATAGTAGGAACTCGCTAGGTAATGATGATATTATTTCAAGTTTCCATCCGAATGAGGATTGTGTAGGCCAGGTTGATAATATGGTTTTAAATAAAGTACATGAAAACCAGACTGAGAATCAAGATGAAAAGTTGACACAGAGTTATACTGTAAGTAGTTTAGCTGATGCTTCGGAAGTTATAGACGTCGTTTGCATTAAAACGCACCAGTACGAAAAGCTTAATCTTCCTAAAACTGAAGCAGTGTTAAAGAATTTAAATGATAACGATTCTGATGTCGCAAGTTTCAAAGAGACATTTTCGTCAAAAGAGGATAGAACTAATGTTAAGGGGGATAAAAAACGTGAAAAAGAGCCTTCAGGTTCCAGCATTAAAACTGCTAATACTGAAGTAATTAAGGCGGTAAACAAGAAGTCGTATAAGCACAAATACCAAAAACAGAGTCAGTTTGTTGAAAAACATGACACAAGTAGACAGATAAAGCCAGTAACTAAACACGTTGGTGCGGCGTATAAATTTGACAAAATAGAATCTGCATTAAAATCTAATACCGATACAAGCAAAAGTACGAAGAAAGGTAAAGTGTGCACTACAAAAACTCCATCAAAGGATGAATGCGTCGCTGATAAGGTACACAAGGTTATCAAAGGAAGAATGACAATTTTAAAGTTCCTTTGCATAAGTACAGGAAACGGAAGATTTCAGCCGCCCAGCAAGGTTGGCCTCCTCCCAAGAGACCTCCTGTCCATCGTCAAGCTGGACCAGCGCCTCAGGACCAACGACCTGCTGCACGAAGGATGCCCACACGGTCAACGAACCCCTTTACTAGGACTGCGACCATCAAGAGAGGTTCCACGGATTGGACAGACTGGTGCAAGGAAGTTGCTGCATTCATGAGGAACAAGTCTTGTATCAATTCTCTTATTCTAACTCCCACCCTTTAATAAAACCGAACCAAATTGGTTTGAAGTTCCCCATTGTATATACTGTGTAAACATTTTGAGGGGAAGGAGTGAGCCACTGAAAAAAAAAGGCATACTGTTGTTTTATAAATTTTTGAAGGGGACATGTAGTGACTAGAAAAAAAAATACATACTGCACAATATACCAATTAACCACTAATGTACTAACTTCACAAACAATAACACATGTACATTATAAATTGGGGGAGAGCAGATACAGTCAAGAAATGTCATGCTGTGCAATTGTGTTGTCACTTTTAATTAAAATAGATATTCTAGGGCGCAGTTGGCCATCCCAGTATCCGCAACTCTGCAAATCCACTGTTTGATGGTGTCACCTGGACCCTTCGGGGTTAGTTTTGTAAAATGGTAGTGGCGTTTTTCCCCCACACAACGTGTGGAAGGTTTTTTGGCTTTGCCACCCATTATGTAAAAAGTCAGACCAGCACGCGTTTTCAATTAGTTAACTGAAGCCGTTCAGACCTCAGTTACCTAATTTTTTTTTTTCGAGGGAGGCCAGTGTAAGGTATACACAAGATTCGATTCACAAGAATCGAACTTTTGAGTGAATTAAAGAAGCTGCTTTAGATATGCTAATTTCGGCATACGCGCTTAGTACAAATACCACGCAGCGTCATTAATAAAAAAAGGAGGGGGAGGTTGTTAAGGTTGAAAAGGTGTTATCCTGCGCTAGTGCTTAGCGGGCCAGAAGTTTACATGGCAGTACTGCTGGTTTGACTTACTGTTCGTGAGTATAAAAATATATTGTTCTTGAAAGCTGTGTTTATACATTCCGTACAAGTAGTACGCATGCTTATTGCTGTAAAGCCAATTATATGTGCAACGAATTCGATAAACATTGTTTCATGTATAAACTGTGTGTGGTTCAAATTCAAATAGAGAGCCACTTCAAATTATATACACCCAGGTCTGGGTAGAAGTGAGCATAGATTCTCTATACAATGCTCGGCCTCATACGGCAAGGGTGTCACAAGACTGTCTCCGCACTGTTACTACCCTTCCTTGGCCTGCCCGATTCCCAGATTTGTCTCCAATCGAGCATATCTGGGATCATTTGGGACGACGAGTTGGGCATCCCACGAGTTTGAACGAACTAGAGGCAAGGTTACAGCAAATATGGAACGAAATGTCTCAAGACATCATACAGAACTTGTATGACTCAATGCCCGATCGTATCGCATCGTGCATTCGCGCTAGAGGGGGTCCAACGGAGTATTAACTCCTCCGTTCTTTTGCCTTTTTCTCTGAAATAAATTATCCTTTTTCTTTGATTTTCTTATCATTTACTTATATCAAAGTAGTCATTACGTATGTAAAATTTCGTTTTATTTTGACGACTCCTTCTTGGTGCGCTGATTTTTTTGTCCATGAGTGTATGTATGTATATATATATATATATATATATATATATATATATATATATATATATATATATATATATATATATATATATATATATATATATATATATATATATATATATATGTATGTATGTATGTATGTATATATATATATATATATATATATGTTAGACTGTGTGCTTTAAATGGTTGTTTTATTGTATTGTATTGTGATTTATTATATTATTTTTGAACCCAAGTTGTAGTATCTCGAGATATTGTATAAAAGAAAAGTAAGTAATGTAAGAATTGTAACGGTAGCATATTGTAACTTTAAATTGTAACGCCTGTAATGTAAACCAATAGGAGTTTATAGATGATTATAGAATACTGTAGAAACTGTTGTAAGTTATGATTATAAATAAAGAAGACATTTACTGAGGCCAGTAGTCTGCAGTATGGTGGTTGCTGGTTTGAGGAGATCTCTCCGACGCGCTGTTTGTAGGAAAATTGATATACAGTAAAACTTCTCTATGGCGGCCAATAATGGTTCCGACAAAAAGCGGCCGTTAAAAGGGGGTTTCTTCCCTAACATTGGTTCTATGGAGTCTTTAATCGGTTCTGAACAAAATATGACCATTTAGAGGGTTGGCCGGTTAGAGAAGTTTCACTGATATTTAGTGTGCGGTGGTCCCTCGGACCTCGTGTAGTGATGAGGGGATTACTGTTACGCGATTGTACTTCAGGAAATTTTTCCATCTTATACTCGAATACCCTTCGAGGTGGGACTAGATCTTATTGATCAATTTGCTAGATCTTATTGAATTAAGGATATGAGGCCCTCTTCTTTCTGTATGTTCTACTATACTTTTTTGTGGTAGAAAATTCATGAATATAAATTAAAATTATGGAAAAAATTGAGTATTTTCCATATATAATATCTTCTATTTATCGACATAGTAGAAGAAGGGTCTTGTAAAAGAGCTCATAATTTTTCAACATCTATATAACAGTTCCGTTGCTGACTGACTCACTGACTGACATACAACGCACAGACCAAACCGCTGAACCTAAAAGGCTGAAATTTTGCAAGGCGATTATTCTTATGGTGCAGGGGGTACTAAGAAAGATTTTTGAAAAATTCTTCTTACATTTTTTAAAATTAAATTTTTAAGCTGTTTTAGTAACTTTTTTTTAAAGTTTGCATTTAAATAATAATTAGACTCAAATTGGAGCACTCAAATTGGAGAAAATTTATGCAAAAAAAGAGTTGTATCTTAATACTGTAGGAATCTCTCCTGACGATCCCACTAAAAAAGCAACAGCAACATCGTTAGAATGATATTTTCCAAACAAAGTGCAACATAAACTGATTTAAAAGCACTCAAATTGGAGAAAATTTATGCAAAAAAAGAGTTCTATCTTAATACTGCATGAATCTCCTGACGAGACCACTAAAAAAGCATCAGCAACATCGTTAGAAGGATATTTTCCAAACAAAGTACGACATAAACTGATTTAAAAGCACTCAAATTGGAGAAAATTTTTGCAAAAAATTCCCTTTGATATTTCTTTATCGCATGTATCGTTTTATTCCAATTTTGAAGGTATAAAGCAACCCCCCCCCCATCCTCCTGAGACGTGGGTCAAGCTTCAAAGTTGCTACGACCAAATGCCTTCGAAATTCAGGTTATTTCTCTTTTTACAGCTCTAAATGTGTTTAACAATGAAATACATAATTATTTCATTTTAAAAAACCAAATAAATAAATAATAATTCAGTTTAACACTAATGCGGAACAACTCGACCGTATAAAGAAATGAATGAATGAATGAAAATAAATCTTTTTTATTCTATAATTTGGCATGCCTGGAAATCTTTTTGTGGGGTACTGAAAGTTTTGAAATGACGTTGTTCTACCCTAAAGTCCTTAGAAAACACATTATGTTAACTTAATTATTTAATAATAGTATTTTTTAACAGCGACAATTATCCATGGCAAACAAGTTATTGCATATGTGTCAGCATAACTTCATGGAGGGAATTATAATCGCAGATTTTGCAATTAGAACATGCACGTGCTCTAGGTTTTCTATGCTTTCCTTATTTAAATGGATATTTTTTGTCTTCGGAAATAAATAAATAAATCTCACTTACACCTGTATCCCTTTCCTTAGAATAATAACTTGAAAAGAAAGTTCCTTACATAGCATTTATTTCTGAGAAAATTTAAAAATAAGGAATTGTTATATTTCATACAGATTTAAACTTATGTGCATACAGAATCAAAGCTTTGAACCCTTCCCCTCATCTTTCCTGTAGAGACATTTTTTCCCCTTACTCTTATTTGTTAGAAACGATTTGGAGCCCTTGAAATTTCTTGTTATTTCTTTTTTACTCGTTATTTCGATTCGATTTTATAATAAGAAAATAATTACCATTTATTTACCATCTGTAGATCTAAAGTGAGACAAATTGGTAGAAAAAAATGCATTCACAATCCCTTTACAAGGTCCCATAGTTCTCCAGAAGTTTAAACAAGAAATGCGACATTTTTGATTAAATTCTAAAACTTAAAATTCAAAATAAGTAATGTAAAAGAAACAGATTGTACATAAATTACCCATAAATAGGCATTGCATCCTGCATATTAACGTTATTGCAATGATCATAACCTTATATTTCTGAGAGGTAGTAAGAACATTATACTTTGAACTGGCAGACCTATAAATTTAGGCACCATATCCATCTTTTGCCTCGTTCAACAGTTGATTGATGCGGTCCTGTAAAGCAAAAGCATTGATTCATAATTTTGATAACATCCAGAAATTAGTTGATAAATTCATCAAAAAGTATGAATAAGCTACATTAAAGGTTTAAAAAGTCCCACAGGCCATTATTAACACAACAAAATCATTCCATAAAAATTAGTAATTAACATTCATAGAGCCGCTTTTTAATGAAAGCAGTAAATTTTCTTTTAAAAAGCTTATGAAAGCGGGAGAAATTTGCTGTTTATTACTCACCAATATTTTATCATTGAATAGCTCTAGTTATAAGGAGAGGCATGGTATCTAAACTCATTTCATCTATAGTCTGATAACAAAGGCTTCAAATTATCAGAGTAATTGCTTTTTGGCAATCAAAATTTTAAATAGTGCTCAACTTAATTGGTTAAGCTTCGCTCTGCTACTTTCCATAAAAAGGCCACCAAACAACGTTAAAATTGCAACAAGTAAGCGGGAGATGCTCTTTATTTTGATGAAAAGTGTTCTGTCTCTCATTTGTCAAGTCTGATATAAAGAACAGACTAAGAGTTAAGAAATAAACGGGAAATGTGAAGATGGTAAAGACATGAAGTTTAAAAACGATGATGAAAGTAGAAGTTAATGGTCGATTTGATCCATTTTGAGTTTTACACCGCAACACGAGGGTGATATGCAAAATCATCGCAATTTTTATTATTTATTTTCATAGCCACCATTTTTTCCTCTAAGAGATTTAAGGTGGTAGTATTGCGTGCAGACAGGACGAATTTCAAATGCCACTTAGATGTACATGATCCAAGCCCGCAGCCACGTAAACAAGACTTCGCCTGAAGAAGTCAAGTACTTGGATTACTTTCAAGGACCATAAAAAAGATCAACGAAGAAGAAATTATAATTTTTAATTTTACTATTTTCACGTTAAATTTTATTTTTATCGATTATTATCTGTAAGTGCGATTAAAAAAGTATAATTATCAGAAGTACTAGCTTAATGGAGACAACATCTGAAAGAAAAGATCGGAAAGAAAGTGTCACTGACAAGACGCTTCGTGCTTATTAGAGCGTGGTAAAGTATTTTGATTAACTTCATTTGAAAAGTGGTAACAGCGGCAATTATCTCCCTGTCAAAGTTATTTTAAATAAACTTTTTTTAATTCCCTGTCTCCTGATAGAAGCTTAATGTGTTTAAAAAAAAATCGTAACTTTCATTTTTCTTGACTGGTACTGGACGGGATTAAATTATTAAAAATTTGATAAGTATTGATTGTTCGATTGGGGTTTCGAAAAGAGAAAAATTTAATTTCGTTAAAAGTATGGTTCAGAAGTATGGAACCAGCATACAAGGACTCGCCAAGCATCTTCTGCGCCGTCGTGCGAAATACTGATAAGAGCCTTTATTGAGCCAAAAGTATCATTACGTTAAATTTTAACCTCCTTTAAGTTTTTGTCTTCGTTAACCCTTTGACTTTTTACATCATTTGAAAAAAGACAATAATTTTGTAACGGTTTTAACAGCCTTGCGTGGGGGTTCTTTTATGCGAGGAATAGAGACGACACAAAAAAAGACTTCCAGAATTTTGTCCTAAGCTTTTATTACATTGTTTTTAAGGGACACAGCACATATAGCACATAAAAATGATTAATAAAGGACCTATTTGGCATACAGAGCCATATTTGTCAGATAAACCCTGTTGGCCTCTGCGTTCTCGTCTGCCGTTTTACTCCCACACCGAACAACAACAAAGCTCCCCTCGGAAGTAGGGTTGCCACACGCCAACCTTGACACGGGTTACCAGGCGTGGCGCGCCTTACACACCCCACCTAAGCATAAAATTAGCCCACAGTGGCTGATTTTATAACATTCAGGAACAAAAGATATATATACTATATATATATATATATATATATATATATATATATATATATATAAATGCGATTACATTTCTTGCAACAACAAATATGTTCAAAAAAAGATAACTCAATACACTACATGTATATTCAAATAATAATGCAATTTCTTAAACAACAAATCATCAAACAAAACAAAAATTATATTTATACATATAACATAAGAGATGGTTCATTCCAATCTGGATAGAGGATCCGCACTTCGGTGCTGTACACCCGGCCTATGTGTGATGGAGTGATTCCATCTTTGTAAGGCTAAAGCCCAACGGGTTAACTAGGGGCTTTTAAGAGTGGTATGGTTTAAATATTTAAGAGGGTTGTGATCAGAAATGATCTCTACTTGAGCACCATAAATCCACTTATCAAATTTATTCAGTCCAAATAGCACTGCCCAAGCCTCTTTCTCAATGCTCGCCCAGTTCTTCTGTGTGGCATTGAACTTTTGGCTGGCAAACGCTATTGATCGGTAAGACCCGTCAACCTCTTGTTGAGTTAAACAACAACCCACACCATAGTCGGACGCCTCACAGTGCACTTGGAATGGCAAATTGGCATCAGGGATAGCTAGACCAGTTACTTCACTTAACAAGGCCTTTAATTTTTAAAAAGAATCTTGTTCTGCTTTCCCCCAACAGACATCATTGGGTTTGTTTCTCTTAGTCAACTCCGTGAGCGAAGCACTTATTTCAGCATACTTTGGTATGTATGTACGATAGAAACCCATGAGTCCTAGCACAGACCTGACCTCCTTCTTAGTGGTAGGTCTAACTAACTTCCGGATTGCTAGTATTTTGCTTTCATCAGGACCATGTCTACCCCCTCCTATCACGTGACCTAAATATTTTATCCTCTCGGCCGCGAAAGTGCATTTGTTTAGCCTCACGGAGAATCCTAGTTTGTCTAATTCGGTTAAGATTAGTTTCAAATGAACTAAATGTTCCTCAAAAGATTTCGAAAAGATCACGACATCATCCATGTATGCCTGTTCATACTCTGAATGAGATTTTAAAACACGATTCATCTCCCGTTGAAAAGTATCAGACGCCTCAGCCAGACCAAAAGGCATAGTTTTCCACTGGTACACAGCGTTGTAAGTAGTAAACGCCGTAAAAGGTTTGCTTTCCTCATTCAGTTTTATTTGCCAATATCCCTTTAAGAGATCTAAGCTGGTCAACCAATTGGCTGATCCCGCAATGAATATTAACTCTTGCATATCTTTCATGGGAAAAACCGGAACTTTGGTCACGGCATTTAAAGCTCTAAAATCGACGCACATTCTTACCGAAGAGTCTTTTTTAGCGACGCAAACAATTGGATGAGCAGTTTCAGATTCCGATGGTTCTATTAAATCTAAATCTAGCAATTCTTGAACTTGACGTTCGACTTCCTTTCTGTACGCAATGGGAACACTATAACAATGGGGTTTTTTTCGAATTGCATTCGGTAATAGTTCAATTTTGTGTATGCCCATCGAAGCTGGTTGCACGGGTTTAGTAAATATATGTTTACGATTAAACCTTTAAGAGTCTTCAACTGAGAAATACTTAAATGTTCTACTATAAGATTGTCGAGAATTTCCAGGAATTTAGGTTCCTTGGTAGCAGTAGGTACAGTTTCAACATGCCCGAATTATTTTTCCTCTTCAAAAATGACATTTACAGAATTTGAACTAGCTATGTAATGCTTTAACTTATTTTGATGAATATGTTTGGTCGAACCATCCGGTAATCTGACCAGAAAAGGATGGGGATTACGTTTCTCAACAATAGTTGCAGGCCCTTGCCATCCGGCAAATAGTTTATTGGTCGAATCAGGTATTAACACTATCACCTGATCCCCAAATTTGAACACTTCGTTAGACGATCTCAAATTGTGGTAATAAGCTGTCCTTTCCTGCTGTATTCCTGAAACAAGTTTGGCTTGCTCTGCAGCCTTCTCAAGTTTTAATTTTAAATCTTCCAAGTATGTGAAAACAGGAGTAGTATTTAACTGAATGTTATTATGCTTCCCAGTCCAAGTAGATTTTAAGATCGACAAAGGACCTTGCGGTTGCCGACCATACAATAATTGAAATGGAGATACACCAGTGGTGGCATGGGGTATTTCTCTGTACGCCCACAGTATATATGGAATTTGTAAGTGCCACCCTATACCTTCTTCCCTAACTACATGATGTAGCATGTTCTTCAAAGTTCTATTAAACCTTTCCACCAATCCGTTTGATTGTGGATACCCTGGGGTAGAGAATCTTGGACTGCTCCCTATTCATTTCTCGAACTCTTTAGTCAGCTCGGCTATGAAATTCGTCCCGTTATCAGATGCAATAACGTTCGGTATACCTATTCTCGAAAAGATGCTTAACAAAGCTTCACAGGTTGCCTTTGCACTAAGACTAGTCAACGGTACGGCTTCGCCCCACCTGGTATGTTGATCAACCAGACACAATATATGTTTATGCCCTTCTGAACTCAGAGGGTCAATCAGACCTATTAGATCTATATTCACTACCTGAAATGGTAATTCCGGCCTCACCACCGGCGTAATTGGCGTTCTGTCACTAGTCTTAACTCTTTGAGTGAGTTGAAACTCTTTACATAAGCCACAATATCTTTTGGCATCCACCCTCAGACCTTCCCAGAAGAATGAGTATTTGATCCGTTCAAGAGTTTTCATAGGACCCATATGACTACTAAACACTGAGGTATGAGCAAGTTTCAGTACCTCTTTCCGTTTACACTTTGGAATCACAAGTTGCCCAATACTCTCCCCGAGTATGTTATCTCTATGAAATAGATAACCGTCTACCTCATAGTAGTTACCTTTGCCTTCTTTAGCATGCTTCCAAGCCACTGCTAACTCAGCACACTGCTCTTGCTCAGAGCGAAAATTATCAGCCACCCTGCTCCCCTGATCTATCTCAGTAGTTACTTCCCCGTCGTTAGTATCAACCATTCCCATTTCATTCTCACATGAAGTAATTTCCCTTTGAGATTCCTCAAAGATAGTGATATCTCGCGCTATCTCCTGCAGAGTCCTAGACGAAACCTTGGTTCCAGCAAAATTTCCTGAGTCTCCCCTCAGGTCCTGAGAGTTCAGAGCAGGAGAATTCTCTTCACTCCGGGCTCCTCCCAACGTGTTCAAAATTTCCGGTGGAAGTAACAAATCTTTCACCAATACCTCTGCTAAATCACACAACACTTGCTGATGCACTACGTTAACCTGACCACCCGTAGCCAGACCTAACGGAACGTAAACTAATGGACACTTAACCGCCGGACCAAAAATACCCTTCAAGTAAATTGTGGAAGCTCCTTCGACTGAAATTCCAGGAACTAAGTCCTTCTTGAGAACCGTGATTTCCGTACCCGAATCCACTAATGCCTGAGCTAGATTACCACCTACACTGATAGATGTTTTTATTAGTTTTCAAAGTTTATCCTCAATAGCCTGCCTAGGAACAGCTTTACCGAGTAGATCTACCATAGCGACTACAGTTTCTTTTTTTGATTCTGCCTCTTCGGCCGAAACCTCGTTTACATTAACCCTTTTATAATCAGTTCCCGTATTTTTCGGACAATCTCGTTTAAAATGTTTGTCAGATCCGCAGGTATAACAAGATGGCTTTTTAAATCAGTGACTTTGGTTTTTCGAAATTTTTCTTAAGAAAAAAATTACTATTTTCTGACTTTTTCTCGTAGAATTTTTGGTTACCCCAATTACCATGAACACCTTTCTTATCAGAATCATTCCATTTGGCCCTTACCGACACATCATAGGATTTACACTTAGAAGCATAGAATACATCGCAGTGCTTACCCAAGTCTTTTGGCTGAAACCAGCCTCCCCCCTCAAGTACCCCTATGTGGACCGCCGTTTCGGGATCTAAAGTTTGGAACATTTTATCCGCCACGATGAGTTGACACACTGATTCAAAATCCTTTACTCCCCTGGATTTCCAGTAATATAACCACATTCATGCTAACCGAGAAGCAAACTGAGATAAAGTTTCATCACTGTTACGCTTTGCTTTACGAAAATTTTCTAGGCATAATTTTGGAGAAGGTTCAAATTCCTGTAGTACTAATTTTTTCAACGATTCATATTCTTTTAACTCTTTTTCCTCGAGATTAACTAACAAATTAGCTACTTTATCCCCTAATAGACAAAGCAATACTTTAGGTTTAAATTCGTCACTGACATTTTCATTTACAAACGCCTTCTCTAAACTTGAGAAAAAATAGTCCCACCCATCTGACTTACTGCGAACCTTAACTGTTAAGAGCCTAACCATTTTAACTATTTCATCTAATGATTTGACGCGAGCGGTTGGATCACTGATCTGAACTACATTATGACTATTCCTAGCTAATTCTGCCTCTAGGCGAAGTTTTTCGAGCATAAATTTTTACTTTTCTCTCTCCTCTTTAAATTTAAATCTATTTTCGCTTTCAAGTTTTTCCTTTTCTCTTTCTGCTTGAAATTTAAGTTTATTTTCGTTTTCGAGTTTTTGTTCCCGTTCTACCCTTTCCGCCACAATAGCTTCTAAATATTCTTTCGCTACTTCCTCTTCATAATGATCATTAGCCATAATTAGGTTTTTCAGATCGGCTTTAGACATGTTTTCGTCAGGTGACGCACCAAAATCTTGAGCCAGACAAAATAAATCTGATCGTCTACTTTTATTCAGGAAAGACATTTTTCCAGCCACACCTAATGCCAGATTGCCTTACAAAACAGTTCAGAAACAACACTCAAAAGAAAATAACAGAAACAACACTCAAAAGAAAATAACAGGCATGCAAAATCAATAATGATAAACTCAACTTATATAGCTATCAAAATTCAAAAACTTATTTCAAAAATAAATCAAAATCATTTAAAATCAAACTTTTATCATTAAACAATAAAACAAAACAACGCCACTCTCTTTTTCATTAACAGAGAAAAAAATTATGGAATAGTCAATGATTTCAGTTTCACCAAGAATATTTAATTAAGTAAAATTGTCTCCTTCAATATCGCATTACGTTGAATAGCTATAGACATATTTATGTTAAATTTCCAATACAGCACGTTATTCATATAGAATATATTTTAAAACCAAAAGTAAATAACGAAAATTTATATAACTGGACAAACATTAACTGTTATTATAATACATTAAAACCAAAGCATTCGTTTATTTTAATTTGACTTGAAGAAGTCTTGAGAGTTAGCTCACTTTTTAACATTGGAAAATTACAGTACTTACGGGTCTTCGCTGGCTGTAATATAATTAATTCGTAAAATCGGTCGTTTTCCCTCACAATGATCACGACGAAAATTAGATGATGGCACAAAGCACAACTTGTTCACATTCCGGAACAACATTACGCACGACGGTACACTGTAGAATATGAAGAACTGCATCGAACGCCAAACAAAATAGCGGCCGTTCGCAACTGAACGGCCGAACATGCCTTTGATACACAGATACTGTCCACAATAGATTATGCCAACAGACAACACTGGTCATGCCGATTGCACTCTTCAAAAATCAGCACCTTCGGCCGACCGAAACTCTTTTTCAACGAAATCTCATATCGTCCCTTCGGACATCACACCGCTCCTCGAAGATTCCAACATCATGGATGGACGATCGCCGGTCACCAATTTTTTCCCCGTCTCTGCTCGCACGCCACGATTGACACCAATGTAACGGTTTTATCCGCCTTGCGTGGGGGTTCTTTTATGCGAGGAATAGAGAGGACACAAAAAAGACTTCCAGAATTTTGTCCCAAGCTTTAGTAGATTGTTTTTAAGGGACACAGCACATATAACACATAAAAATGATTAATAAAGGATCCATTTGGCATACAGAGCCATATTTGTCAGATAAACCCTGTTGGCCTCTGCGTTCTCGTCTGCCGTTTTACTCCCACACCGAACAACAACAAAGTTCCCCTCGGAAGTAGGGTTGCCACACGCCAACCTTGACACGGGTTACCAGGCGTGGCGCGCCTTACAAATTTGATGATCGTTAAAATTTAACGTAGGTAATCGTTACAGAATTAACACTTCAGACTTGTTGCTCGTATGTATTTTTTATTTGAGGCAAACAATAAGTACACCACACAAAAAAGTATTATTAAAATTTTATTGCACAGTAACAAAAGAACAGTGTTAAAGTTATAAAACATGTATTCCAAATTATTAAAATCAAAAGGTCAAATAAAATATATTTAGATTGCCCGCTTTTTTAATAGACATATTGATGGAAAAAGACGGAAATATCTTATAGAAATTGCACTTTTCTAGCTTTACTTTTGGAAAATTCGTTAATAAGATTTTCAATATCTAGCTGCTTTAAAAGTCAGACTCTATAGAAATAGCAAGATTTTCTAACCGCTCCTGGCCCATTCTAATCGTAAGTAATCCTTAATTAATTTTAATTTAGAGAATGATCTCTCAGCTGTAGCTACAGAAATTAGTATAGTTAATAATATACGTAATGGAATAGCAATGTTTGGGAATGAATGAGTTAAATTATTTATCATAATATATTGAGTGTTTCTACTACAGACGACGTCATATTTTTATCTCAATTTTGCAGAAATTGCAATTCATGTAACAGTTCTGTTCCGTCTATATCTTTTTCGTTTCGATCTTTGTCGGTTAAAGCTTCATCAAGCTTTCTACAAAAATTAAATTGGTCTTAGTCAGGATACTTGCCAAAATCCTCAATATTCCACAAAAATTTTAAAACACCAGAATGAGAGGATAATAGCTCACGTCTTTCATTAACAGATGAAAGAGTAATGTCTAACACTGCAAAGAAACAGTTGATTTTAAATTTAAATTCTGGGTTTTCAATTGACTGATCTTCACTTTCGTAGGAAAATTGTTTTTTTACTTTTCGTGGTCTTAAAATTTCTGAATATTTGAATTTCGCATCTATTTCCAAGCAAGATGCTAATTCTTTGGCATCTACGAGCACGTTACGTTACTAAACCCTTTATCTGAACGATATTCCTTTAAAAAGGCATTCAGGTTGTTCAAACTTTTGCAAGCCTGCGAAATATTAAATTTTTTTGTTTGCCGAATCTTGGTAACAATATCAACTTTACTTAGTATTCTGTACCACAAGACTAACATACACATAACCTCATAATTTTTTATTTTTTTTAACTAGAACAATAGCCAAATGTTTTGTACTGTTATCGAAATTTGTTACAGACAAAATTTCGTAAAGAGCATCGTAAATTTCGCCCAACTAGAATCTTAGAGGGGTTATTAAATCAAATATGCTAGACCATCTGGTATCAGACAAAGGTTGTAACGTTAAATTTGAAACGTTACTTTTCAAAACAGACCACCGATTGGTTGAGGTAGAAAAAAATTATATAACTCTTGAACAAGTGAGAAAAAATTTATACTGAACATATTGGATTTTACAGCATCGTTTATAACAAGGTTCAAACTGTGGTTACAGCAAGGTACAAATATTGCTCGTGAATTAATGTCTAAAATTCTTTTTTGTACACTGTGGCGTCACTGTAAGTAGGTAAGGCGATTCTCTCTGAGGCGTTGCTAGAAATTACTACCATGGGATCCATAACAAAGAAAGACAGAGTTCTAATTAAAAGCGAAGGCCAAATTTTTAAAACAAAAACTTAACAATTTATTAACAAAAATAATTAACATTTAAACAGTGCAGCATATTCAATTTAAAAAATCCCGTGCAGATTCACAACGTACGGAGCCTAAACACACATCCGCACAGCCCGCGTTCTCAAGCGTCTCTCCCAATGTCTGGATTTTCAGATGGGGTGGAGAGGCCGGCAGATTATCTTCTGACAGCTCTTCTTAGACCCGAACTTTATTACCTTGCAGAAACGTTAAGAATTCCCCCACGTGTTCCGAACTGGTGGAACCGAGCAACACATTCCTTTAAAAATACGCAGCTGTGTTTCAAGCTCTTGTGGGGTCTCGGGAAAAAATAAGACCATATTTCCAGTACGCTACAGCTCCTCCACGCTCCAGGAAACTTTTTCTTCTCAGAAGAGAAAGTTTGTCCGTCGACCACACCTACTCCACCAATAGCACAGTTTGCGCACCTGCATACAGAGGAGTTGAAACAAAAACACATAGCCAGCACCACCTTTAACACTCAAGTTGCAACCAAAATTTAACAAAGCACATAACCAAAATTTTGAAAATTTAATAACCTATTAAATTCGCGTTCAGTGCATTTATTTTGTACGGGATGTCATTTTCAATAAAAATACTTAATTTCCATAAATCAATATTCATTCATTGATAAGCAACAAAAATAATACTAATAAACACTTAAATACACATACCAAAATACAACAATCATATACCTTTCTATTGCATGAAAAAAAAATCAATTTAATAACACATACAAGCAATACAAGGTAAATCAACCTCTGGTGCATTTAATCTGGATTTTCAACATGGGCTATCCACTTACTAATAATTAAAAAATACAAAAACGTGATGCCCATGTGAACCAGAGGTGGATGCATAGTGCAACTCATTCCAGGCTTACAACCCGAAACGAAATGCAAGTCAATCAAATTCTCTCCCGACCGATCTACCTCCGAAATCAACTCTTTGCACTTCCTCATCACCTCTCCCGACGCAAGATGTTTACTCCCTAACCCGAAAGAAAAAACCGGAACTCTTAGGATTGGACAATTTGGCCCTGACAAATAACCCTGACCTCTTTAACCGAATTCCAGCTTCTGAAACGACCACAGCATTTGCCATCTCTACATCTATCTCTATCTCCTCTCCCAATTCCTTTCCAACTTAACACCCTTTTATCCTCATGTTCTTCGCCTTCTCTCATATCCATTACCCCTTTTTCAATTCCGAAATTTCCTAACTCTCCCTGGATCACTTTCAATTCTCCTAAGTCTTCGTTGTCATCTTTCAAACGTGAGTCGTGTTCCTCGGGTTCATCGACCTCCTGCCCTAACAGTAACTCTTTCTTCCCATCTCCACAACTCTGCTTGCCTTTCTCAGATGCCCCAAATGTTTCAAAACACCGAATGTTTTCAAACACACGCAAGGTTACTCCCTCATTTTCCTCTATCGTAATTTTTCTCAACTCAACTAGACTTTCCGCTTTCGCCTCCACCCAAAATCGTTGAGCAGGGTCCTTTCCCCGACTGTTTTCACAGCTAAAATCTACCTCTTTCTTCTCTTCTTCAATTTGCTCAGAATCATAATTCACTGTTTCCGTTACCGTATTCTGGGGATATTCTAAGGTCACCAAACGGGCCTGATACATAATCTGCAATTGTTGTAATTCGAGAGCTCTATCTTTTTCCAGCTTTTCCATAGCCAAAATCCTATCTTTTTCCTCTTTCTCCCTTTTTTTTTCTTCCCGTAACCTATCTTGCATAATGGTCTCAAGAAGACCCCTAACAAAATTCTCCTCGTAATTTGGACTGCTCTCTATTAATTTCTTTAGATGGATTATTGATGCATCTGGGGCGGGCTGTTGACCCAACCTCATCGCCAAAATTTTCAAATCTGCTTTTCTTCCTTTGCTGAGGCAAGCCATTTTTACACACCGAATCAATCACAATTTATAAGCACAGGTCAGGAAAATTTAAAAAAAACTCAAAATAACTAAAACACCTTCAATTAAATTTTCATCGTGAAACCATGTATTTTACAATGGGATCATACACATAAACAAACAAAATGCCAAAAATTTCATATATAACACTTTAGCTTAACTTTTCCAAATTGCAATAATAACTTTTTCAAAATCAAAACATTAGATTAACCTTTTTAACATTCGATAACACACAAAAACAATACTTCTACATAGCAAGTCGTTGTTTTACCGTTTATCCCGCTACTATAATTGAGATATACAGCTTGTTATATTTTCCACAAAGGCACTAGTTTAGTCAACCTTTTATTTAAAAAAACTCAATTAATAACCAAGTAGCAAACGTTAATCAACACTTATACCGCTACAAGCATTAACCGGAATATACAGTTTGTATATCCAACCCACAAAGGCACTAGCTTAGTTACCCTTTGAAAACAATTAGAACCTTCTAATTAACAACTTTAGTTAACGTACAAAAACTCTCAATACAGGCTTTAAAAAAATTATCGAGAGAAACAAAAAATACACTGTATTTTTTTAAACAACAGTTTGCGACAGGTAGCTTGCCCAAAAATATCAAAAACTCAATAATAACTGTTCAAAAATTATCGAGAAAAAAAATTACCACTTGTATCTATTTTTTTTAACATTTTAAGCAATACAACCAGGGTAGTTTTTACCCTCCACAAGAATTACAACCACTCCTTGCATCATAGCTAGCTTAGCCATTCACACGTTACATATAAACACTACGGTTGCAAAATACACTACTTTTGTCCCCACAAAACAATTGCACTGATATGTATTTTTCCAGAAATTCATCACAACTTAAAACTTAAAATTATTTCCGTAAAATACCTATCCAAAACAAACAGAACAATGCAACTTTGAGTATTTAAAAGCAGTACTCACCCTTTTTTGCAGGCAACAGCAGAAAAGTCATCGGTCACTCGCAGGCACTCTCCGCAACACGGATGACAGATTAATACACTTTGACTTCCAGTAGATCTTGACCACAACACAAAATACGCAGAAAACGAAACCCTCCATCAGACGCGAAACATTCTCAATTTCACTGCGGTGGAGAAAAACACGGGCCAGAGCCCTCTGAAAACAACCTCTTCTTGGACGCACCATGAAAACCACAGGAGCATCGGGGGTACTCACTATACCCCTACCTCGACGCTGGGTCGATGACCTCACGCTGAAACTTCCACGGAGAAAAACAGTCACTCCCCCGCTACGGCGGCGTATTAAAATCTGCACTTCTATGGGTCCGAGAAAATGACCCGCAATTTGGCATACTGAACTCTGCTTTCGGAATTAAGAAACAGATACGGATCCCCCCGCTGAGCACCACTTTAAATTAAGCTGTAGCGTCACGACAAGGCTGATAAACTCTCTGAGGCGTTTTGAAGAAATTTCACAACTATTGATCCATACCAAGAAAGACAGAGTTCTAATTAACAAACGAAGGCCAAATTTTTAAAACAAAAACGTAACAATTTATTAACAAAAATAATTGACATTTAAACAGTGCAACATATTCAATTTAAAAAATCCCGTGCAGATTCACAACGTACGGAGCCTAAACACACATCCGCACAGCCCGCGTTCTCAAGCGTCTCTCCCAATGTCTGGATTTTCAGATGGGGTGGAGGGGCCGGCAGATTATCGGCTGACAGCTCTTCTTAGACCCGAACTTTATTACCTTGCAGAAAACGTTAAGAATTCCCCCCACGTGTTCCGAACTGGTGGAACCGAGCACACATTCCTTTAAAAATATGCAGCTGTGGTTTCAAGCTCTTGTGGGGTCTCGGGAAAAAATAAGACCATATTTCCAGTACGCTACAACACCCTTGATGTTTACCCTTCATATTCGAACCATTGTCGTATCTTTGTCCATTTATATTATAAATGTCTAAACCATAATCTTCTAAAAGTTTTGAGTAAAAGTTGGTTAAACCTTCACCTGTTGTATCACTTACAGGACGAAATATTAAAAAACACTCTTCAACACTAAATTCATTGTTTTTTAAATTAACATATCTAATGCACACAGAAATTTGCTCCTGGTTGCTTAAATCCGGAGTACAATCAAGTAATATAGAAAAAAGTATTTTCCTTTCTTACTTCATTTAAAATAATATTTCTTATATTATCACCTAATAATTTATAGTTTCATTTTGAATTTTATCTCCAAGATAAAGTGGGCATACTTTTCTGACATCCATTGATATGTACAGACATAACTGGATCAAATTTTGCTACATTTCTACACATTTTAGGAAATTTCCATTATTTCTTTCAAATAATTTATTACTAGGACCATATAAGCCAAGTTTGTTCAGCTAAAAATTGAATTGTATAAATTATCTTTCCAATGACACTCCGCCAGTGTGTTAGTTTCACTTTAATAATTTTGCATTTCGGAATCTACGTTGATTTCTCTTTTAAATCTTTCCAGTAAGTCTGACCAGAAACGTAAATTTTGAAAATGAGATTACTTTTTTCGTGAATTTTCAAATGTTTACTTAAGGTGATGCCCATCATTAAAACCGTCTTGATTACTTAATTTAGTGTTTTTAAAGGTCAATGGATTACTGGTGTCATTGAATATTTTACAACAGAAAATAAAAAAAACTACATTTTCTTGATAGAATACAGTACCAATCTCGCTGAACCTTTTCAACCATTTGACAGAATTCGAGTGAAATACATCCGAAAACTTACGTCCACTTTGTCTTTAGGATACATAGTTTTATTTTTAAAATACATAGGACCTTTGAAAATATATAGGACTTTGAAATACATAGACTCTGTGGGTTTCCGAAAAAAAGTCGTAATTTTTAATTGTTTTTCTCCAAGTGCTTCCTCGCGCTTTCTCTTGTTAAGCAAGTTTTCATAACCAGACAATTTCTTTTTTTCTTCTCTGGCCATTAAATAAAATCAATAAAAAAGTTAAGAACAAAGTTTTTTTTTTTGTTTGTATAAAAAAAATTATTAAAGAAAATTCAAAATATAAAATTTTGTAATTCAGTTGTTATTTATAGCAAAACATGTTATCTGCCTGTTTTACAAAATGTACTTTTTTACAAAATGAGTATTTGCCATTTTAATTAAAACGTCACGTAAATAGTACATAGTGATTTTTATTTTCATTTTTACAACTAAATTCACTATACTTACCCTATTTGTGACTATTTAATGTGATAAAGTACCTACATTTGTAAAAAAGCAAATAGCGTGTTTTGCCATAACAGTACTGAAATATTATAACGCCAGATTTCGTTAAGTATTTAAAATTAGAAAAACTGAATGTATAATTAAAACCTATGTAATTTTTAAAGCATTATTATTAAAACTACAGGGGAAAAAGACGTAATGTCACATAATATCAATTACGAGAAACATACCATTTTAAAGTTTAGAAACTTCAAAGATTCTTAAATACTATATGTATCAAAACATGGTTGAGATGATTTAAATCAGTTAAAAATTATCTAAAAAATCATCAAATAATGATTTAAAACAAAATTGTTGATTTTTGATTTATTTTAAATCCTGATTTTTATCATCCTGTATCAAAATAAGTGATAAATTTTTATTAATAAAATAAAGGTATCTGTATTAAGTTTTGAAACGATTCTAACGGAAAATGCATTTTTATAAAAAATATGTACAATAAACTTGAATATGTTTCCACCCCAAAAAGAGGGAATGTTAAAAAAAAAAATTAATTACTTAGTTCAAAAGGGGGTACCTCTATCTAGTACTCTGAGGTGCTGAATAATAAAAATATAGATACTTTTATACTAGATGACCGTATTAATCGCAATTTTCGATATTTGTGACATTCTTGTTTTCTCCTGTAGTCTTAAATTTATGTAAGCTGATTGGTTAATCACTTACCTTATTTTTAAAGGATTTTCACAATCAATCACCCTTATAGAAAATCACGCATATCACGCTCATCGGCTCACCGCTCACGACAAAATTAAAAAAAATAATGAACCTGCACCAACCACGAAAGCGTTTAATAAACCCAACTGATTATATTAATTCACACTCTCAAACACAGTTTATATAAGAAATGGGACTGTAACACATAATTCACCCACAAGAAATATTTATTATCAAACACAGCACTAGAGCTAAGCGAGCACTCTGGTCGCCATTCTCCACGAAAAACATATACAGTTATTTCTCGCTTATAAGAATCACGTTGTGTATCTCTGTTTTTTATTCTTATAAGCGGTTGATTCTTATAGCCGAAATTTAGGTTTTTGGAACAGGCATACACCACACCTATATATACATATATTAGATAATTTACCATAAAATACTCTTTAATTATCGTTAATTATCTTTTAGTTAAAATTATTTTTTATAATTTTAAAAATGCAACTTAATTCTAGACCTAGAAGTAGATACAGATGATTATAGTAAGAGAAGAAAAAATCCAATATGTGTTACAACTACCTGCTAAACAGTTTTAACAGTTTCAACTACAGGAAGGGAGCAAGAAAAAGTTTCTTTGGAAGTTTGACGTAATGCAGTTTTCAGGAGGCTGTTTATACCTCTTTCAATGCCATAGTCTCAGACGAAGATTCACCTTCTAGCTTACGTTCACGGTTTGATAACGTGCTGATCTACTAAGTGTCACGTTTGGCGAAGTGATAGTGGACACTTCACCGAAGATTATATGTTTCAGGGTCCAGGATGGCCGCAACCAGGATGTGGGAGGTAGAAAAAAAGAGTTCCTGTCTTTGTTTGTCAGTGGAGAAAAGTGGAATCGGACCCGGACGGGCAAAGATGCCCCCGGGTCAAGCTAATAGGACAGTGTTGTTCTAAAGCGTTTAAGGGGAAACTATTATGTTATGTCTAACAAAGAAAGGGATGCATTTTACAACTGTATTCCATCCCATCTTATCAGTCCTTTTTAAACGAAATAAAGAAAGAAAAGAACTTCGTGCCTTTTGAGGGTTTAAGTGGCTTTTTTTGGAAAAATGAAAGGAAGCGAAGAGTGTAAGCTGATTCTTAAAACCGGTGGATTTATTCTTTAAAGCGAAAATTTTACATGGAAATAATACATTTGTTTTTGTTTTTGCGATATTGATTCTTATAAACGGTTGATTCTTATAACCACTGATCACTATAAGCGGTGGTTACTGTACTACCACTTTTCAAGTTCGGTGTGGGGACGCTACCAGCCACACCTTTTGCACACTTAGGTTGGGGGCGTCCATGAGTTGCGGCCTTAACCCAACATTTGCAAGCTTAAAACCTGAAAACTAGGTAGAGGATTAGTATAATTTCACCACCGTCTGGCCGGTCCAATATTGTAGATGGCAGATAATAAATTTTCACCATCTGGGTATTGATAAAATAATCTTGGTTTTATGTAAATGTGTTGTAATAGAGTTTCAAAAAATGTTTAAATTTAACGTGACGGCGCCTCCTGTTCACCGCTTTGGCACCGTTGTGCCCGCACGACCTTGCCCATATGGACGGCGCGTCCCTGGCAGCATAGTAAATTCGATGCCCGCACTACGAATCATATTGAAGTTTGGCATCATGCCTTAAACGTGCAGTTGGAAAATCGTAAGTTTATATTTATGAATTCTTAATCATGTAAAAGTCCAACATGAGAACTCTGGAATCAATGGCATTATTGGATACAGGCAATAAACCACCTAGATTGAAAGAACATTTGAAAAGAAATGAAAAAGTAAGTGACTATAGTAACGAAGAATAACACTGCAAGCATTTATATCTGCTGTTGGTTATGGATTTGTATAGTACTTTTTGTATTATTGATTCTATTAATAAAACATGCTTTAATTTTAGTGTTAACCGTTAAAGCACCTTTTTCAGAAATATTATATAGATATAGTATATATAATATTTTTAATATACGGAATTCGGGCTTTCGGGGAATTCCGGTATTTGGAATTCGGGCTTCGGGGAATTCCGGTTAAGTTCGGAATTCGGTCTCCCGGAATTCAGGCTTTCGGTGAGTCACCCTTCCGTGTAGTGCGAACTAAAACATTATTTTATGGTTCGCATGAGGAAAAAAATATACAAGAATCAAGTGATATCTTCATGAAATTATGCAAAAGAACGATCAAGCTTCTTACAAAGAATGAGGAAGAGACAAGTGATAATTGGGAGAATAAAGTCATTTTGAGCGCCATGGGATCTTCCATAACTAAAACTTCCGACACTTTGAAGTAACTATCAACGGAAAACGAAAGAGTTATGAATTAAACGGCTGTAAATAAGTTCTTATTGATGAATAATTTCCTTATTTGCAGAAGTACCCCTCTGGGAAAAAGTGACGTTATCATGACAGCTACAGACATTCTAACTGAACAAACATCTATTCCTGTACACGCTTAAAAACTTCGAATGTATAACTCGATTCGCATGTTTGAATTCGTGAGATGAACGGTTTTCCTCCCGGCTATTGCGCGCGGTCTGCAAACATTAAGTAGCCCCAAACTTTTATCTTTGTTGTTTTCAACTTCAAGGTCACATATTTAAGGTGACTTATCATCTACACACGATTTAAATGTACGGATTATTCATTTATTACTAGAGTAATATGTTGTTCAAGTAAAGGCTCTGTGTAATACCTCTACTCGGTTCACAGATTCATACCGTTGAAAATGCTCACAAAAGAAATTTAGAACCATTTAACACTAACATAATGTGACTTTCTTCATATTTCTTAAATACGAAAACAAACTCTGCTGGTAGATCATGGTGCCTTGCATTTTAATTATTTTTATAATAAAAAAATTATGTAAAATTATATTTGGAGCTTCAGTTCCCCATATATAAACAGCCGTTTTTATAAATGTTTGTTACAAGCACCAAATATTTGAGCCCCTTTTTACATAACCCAATTGAATATGTTTTAATTTATATTTATAATCATGACATTGCATTGAACAGGCTTAAGAAGTTCTCCCATACTTACCTTGTCCGCTTGCTCCCTTACCAACTGTTCATGATTTCACATTCTTCAGCCTTTGGTCCCTTCACTCGCCCAGCCTGCATAGCATTCTCGCATTGAAAAAGATATAAAATTTGTATACTTCGTAATAATCTAAGTACCAGTTTAAGATTTTCAGAAGTAATACCGGGGGAGGTCTTCAGTACTGCTTTGGACAGTTTGGAAATAGTTTAATTATTTACGAAAGTAATATTTGATGTGATTGAAGGAGTCGGGAGAAGTTTATGAACAAAATAAATTTTAATAAAGCAAGACAGAAACAAAATTTATGTCTGGAAAGATAAATAATTTTCCATTTCCTTATAAGGCTTTCGTTGACAGCCAGCTGCTTTGCAAAAATAAAAGTCAATTGAAATCTACATTATTTTACTTCATACTTTTCAAATAAGCTTTTACATTAGTCTTATTCATGATACTGAAAAAGTAAGATTGTAAAACAAAAAGAATAATTCCTGAAGGGTCTCTTATAAGTACCCTGGTGGGCGAAGTGGGTTAAAAACATCAAGCTGCCACGCACAGGTCCAGGGTTCGATCCTGCAACTGGACAAGGTCTACTCATGCCTTTCATCCTTTTGAGTGGGTCGATAAAATGAGACCAAGCACGCTTGTGGAACTAACTACTGGGGGTCCCGCGTCAGGTTGACCACCTGACCGAAACATATGCTGTATGGCACCCGAAACCAAGGTCAGGAGAAAAGGGATGGGCACCGCAGCCATCCGCAGGGCCACAGTGCTGAAAAGCAATTCGGACTGTCGTGCCAGTGAGCTAGGTCTCTTAAAAAATGTGAAGTATGTTCAGTCTTTTTAGATATTCAATTACATTCTGAACTATAATTCAATGTTGTTACCGTAGACCAATTTGGTTAAGAAAATCATTAAATATTCTAAATGTCATATTTAATTCTTAACTATATTTGCATATTCATACTTCGGTGCCTAGTCATGTAAATTTTGATAGATAAGAATATTACACCTAAACTATTTAAATACGGTGAAACCTCTCTAGCCGCCACCCTCTTAAAACGACCATATTTTGTTCAAACTGATTCCAGACTTCACAGAGCCAATGTTATGGAAGAAACCTCTTTTCGATGGCCACCCCTGAAAACGGCTACTTTTTTTTAACCATTACTGGCCACCATTGAAAAGTTTCACTGTACTTGAAACTGACATTCAGTTAACGAGCTTCTCTGTTATATTACTTGCAGTGCACTAATGAAAAGCTAATTTTCGCAGTTTCCATAGAACGGATAAGTAAGAAAGAATGATTCTAAGAGAAAATTACTGACCTAAAGCAGAGAGTACTGATCTTCAGCTTATTTTTGCCCAAAAAACTTTGAATGCTAGCGAGGATACTGAAAACATACTAGGATTGTAAAAGAAAAATAATAGAAACACAAGGAGTTGTCGTGTCAATGCAAAATATATCACAAAATTGGTATACCTTTGTTAAATAGTTATATATGCACATTCCACTTCGAACTCAGTTGTAACATTTTGAACATAGTTGGAAATCTGCAATTAAAATGTTTTTATACCTTTAAACTGAAGTCCATTACTGTGTTTCTTTGTTATATATTTTAGAGCGTTTATAAAAGTAATTTTTCTCCTTAGTTTCCATTTACGAGAATACATATAACTGAATGATTTGAAGAAAATTACTGACATGAACAGCGAGTGTTGATCTCAAATTTATTTTGCCCCAAAATTCGAATGCTGGAAAGGATAATAATAAAAACTTACGTTTGGATTGTAAAAGAAAAATACACAACACGAGGTTCTCGTGTCTATAGTAAGGTCTACTAATGAATTTAAATGCTATTTTCAAAATAGTTATTACGATAAAAAAACAGAAAATAGCTCGTATTACGTTTTCCTCGAAGGCAGATATCGCTTGGTACAATAGCTGGGTTAAGCGGGTGCGACGTGCCTAGAGCTAAGGGTACGCAAGATTAATGATAGTGGTATACGATATTGAGAGCAGTATTTATTTTGGTACGAATCTACATTAGTTTATCTTGATACTAAAGACTGATAAATATAAAAAGAATCGCTAAAAGTGCTTATTTCATTTCTAGACCCTGCCATTTATTTTGCTCATTTTTATCGGGAAGGGGGGAAGGAGAAATTTATTCTTACGTGTGATATATATGTATATCTCGCACAAGAATAAATAGGTTGTGCGGAATGGGAAAGATAATTCTAGCTTGAGGAAAATTACAGAGAAAAGCTGTTGGAATTACAGAAAATGCATTAAAAGTAAATGCGTAAAAAGTATTGTGCTGTTCAAACATAAAACTACAGAACTGATGACAAAAATGTGTATTACTTGTTTCCGAATTCTTTGACCATCAGGATTTTCGTTTTAGGTTAAATCAAGTACACTGAGGCCCCAGTTAAGACTGACTTGTGCTTAATACGTAATGTATGAAAATGTATTGATTAATATCAGAGTGTGTAGCTCACCTTCACTTTCCTTTTTTGTCAGCTGCTGATTTATAACAACAAATCAGAAGTAATTTGTTTTATATTGTTAAACCTTTGACATGATTATTAAATGAACACATCTAAATCAACAGACAATTTTCACAATCTCCATACGAAAAGTGTATATTAACTGTTAGCAAAATAGTCTCATTTTCATAGATTCATTTTTTATTTTCACCAGGAGGATTATCGGCTGGTTTTACAAAACACAAAGGATTTCTTGAACAGAGGTAAACAACCTCCCCTTTTCCTCCATCAGTTTTTATTCGCAGCAGATTACCTTTCGTTTTACAAATGCCCGTGTTTTTATTGATGAGAAAATTTTCTAGTTACTATCTAAGCAGTATGTCCTCTGAAAGCAAATTTCAGCGCAATAATGGAGTGCAGATCAATCCTTATTACCTTCTTGACAATTTATAACCCTACAATTCCTGTTATATATTTCTTAGGACCGATGAATACTTAAGTATGTTTAAAAAATTCTTCTTTTAATATTTATGGAAACTGTTCAATTATTATATATATATATATATATATATATATATATATATATATATATATATAATGTTATTATTATGCACTTTTGCTACGTGGTTGTAATTGATAAGTAACTTGTTATCAGGGGAGGCAAATACACATGTCCTTCCGTCTCTCAGAAGTTCATTCATTATGTGTCATCCAAGTTTTTTAAATCTGTAATCGATAACGAGGTACATCATTTAGTGCTAAAGCATTAGTCACGCGAAACTGTAATCAGAGTGTATTCAAATATTCATTGTTAAAATATTTATAAATAATTTCGTAAAAGGAACTACTTTTAATCCGTTTAATAGAAGCATTAATTTTTAAATTGTGAAAAAGACGAACATATTTTTATATTCGCTAAAGTATTTACGCCTTTGTAAACGTCTATTAAGTCATCACATTTTTATCAGAAAGAAATCTTATCCAGCATTGTATTGTATAAATAATAGCAACCGTAACTTATCAATTATCTCAGTTTGGATCAGTTCGATAATTATAACTTGCAAATGATCAGTGCAGTTGAAAAGCAGGTGCTTAGAGCTTCATAGTCTTCCCCTTTCCAGTGAAAAGAATTCCATTTCTTTTAGCAGCTGCAAAACGTGAGCTAGAAATTTTATGATAACACACGAGAAAGGGTTTGTTTGCTGCTTAATGCAGAGCAGTTACTAATTGTACATTTAAAGGCGAAACATCTCATTCAAATGCCACTGCATAGTATAGAAGAGCTCTTTAAGTGTATGATAAGTCATTGTAAAACTGAAATACAAGTTAAAAAATCAAAAACATTCTTTAAACGCATTGTCAATGCCACTATGAGAGGAGGCGTTCATGTAAAGAAAGCCTACGCATGCATCTTTCACATGTCCGTCAACAGAAGATGCCTAGATCGTGTGTGTGTGATTTCATACTTCAATTTTGATTGTTCAGTACGTGATAATTACAAAGAACATAAGCTGTCAATGAAGTTTACTCATAGTTTAATGGAAGTGAATAGTGCTCTACAACTCAAATCTCTAGTCCTTTTTGGTAAGTGACTGACAGCCAGTTACAGCTGTGAACAACAATTGAAACGGAAATTCCTCACGCGTTTCACATTGCTATTCCTCTGGTGTTTATATGACATAGCAGCGCATAAAGAACTGCTACTCTTATCTTGTTTTGATACATTTAGAGGCGTATCCCTTAAACGAAGTCTTATTTATTATCTAAAGTAGAAAATTACTTGAGTTGCGTTTGTAATATTTTCTCCCTATCACACATTAATTTTTGACAACAAACTTTAAAAGCATTTCATCTTTACATATTTCGTTTGCATATTTTACAATGAGAAAAACTTATGTTTTTTGGTAATTGTACCTATATTGTTGCTTATCCTTTGAAACCAGTAGGTTCATACATATATAATGAAGAGGTCATATCTGCGTTGAATAAACAACTAACTGAGCTCTCCCCGCAATTGTAATGAAACATCACAAGCAACTTAATGCAAAAAGCTTATATATTTAATGCAAGCAATAGCTGAGCATTCGAAAGGAAGAATTTTAAGCCATGATCGCATAATTTCATCAATAGATATGATATTTTTTCGATTTTTTAAAAAACTAGCTGCAAAAATTTTATTTCCTCGAACATTCTCACGCAGTTGGTCAATTTTGTCTTAACAATGCGTTTCAATGGAATTTTTATGGAATTTCTTTTGTATAGTCCCATTCTTAAAAGAAATCGCAGAGTTTTATGAAAGAAAATATGTATACTTTGCATCGTAGTTTCCTTAAGTTATTAGTCTTAGAGGTAACCAGGCATTATTAAAGTGATAAATACAACATTGAAAATAGACATATAAGATTTAAAGGTGAATTCGCTTCAACAAACTCTCAAGTAAGAGATATTTTGATAAAATTTTTATATTTTTGAATATGCTTTGAAAATTATAAATTAAGTTCATGCATTCCTCTAGAAGCTCATTTAAAGTGTGTTTTTCGCTGATGTGGCTAAAAGGTGAAACACCTCTATTGGGTATTCCGATGAAAGACTAAAATATTTTAAAATAGTTTTAGATGTATAAAAATTCTCAGTCCCTTAAAGATCAATATTAGAATGCTACTGATTAAAAATTTCCTTCTCTTCAGTTAAATAAAGTTACATGTTCTCTTGAGAAGCAGTTGCATAAAACTTTAAAAGGCGTATAAAATTTTAGAAGTGAATGAGAAAGAAGTAGCTTTATTTCCACTTCCTTTGTGAAATACATGTCGCTATGAAATCTGAAGAATTAACTATTCACAACATGCATGTTGATTTCACCGTCTTTTCGAATAACTTGTTACAAATCGCTGACTGGCAAACTAATAAATTACAGTTTTTAAAACATGAAAATGAGAAACATTACTTTTATACTCGTATCTTTAAAGTAATTTCCTTAAGTAAAGATTTTTTTAAAGAATGTTGTGTATATCTTTGCCAGGATCCCATTAAGTCGTGTACAATTAAACCCCAATGAACGATAAATAATTTTCTCTCTCATAATTTACTCTACTTCAAACATTATTTATTACCCCAAACGTGAGAAATTAATACACAGAATTCCCATACATTCTTACAGTTATCAGATTTATTTTCTTATTTTGTTTAATGGGGTGCAACGAGTTCCGTAAAATATGATTGAATATTTAGAGAGAAAATTTCCGTATATATAAAGTTTCTTTCTTTTTTGGATGAAATGTTAGTGTTTACAAATTCATCAACATAGTTTTAACTAGATAATTTCAGTTCTAATGTGTTGCATTCCTGTTTGATATTCATTTTTAAACATTGTCTATTATATTACTTATTTATTATTTATGAGAGATAAATATATACTGCCTATAAGGCTACATAATTGCTTTTATAGAACCGTTACTTCACTTTACTTTCAGACTTCAGCAAACCAGCCCCAATTAATTGTCAAAAGAATAAGGACCAAATGTATATATATGTGTGTGTGTGTGTGTGTGTAGTATGTACGTATATACATATATCATTATAATTATAATTTAAAAATATTGAAATATAACAGACAATGAATTATACAAGCAAATTGTCCTTATGGGATACTGATTATTCAACTGAACTTTAGTGTACCACATGTTAGTTTATCTCAAGATAAAAGAGATAAAAACATTTTCGAAGCCTTCAGTTTCATATTGGCTAATTATTTCGACCACTGATGCAGACATTTATCGCAATAAATAGGAAATTATTTCCCATTTATACATAATCTTGTTTTACAAGAAGATTCGACGCCATACCTGTGGATGATGTTTAAGGAGATCCGGAATATATATTTTTTTAAATCTTCAAGTAAATGTTTCGTGATGACTTTTTCATTCAAACGAGTCCCAATATAACGATCATTATACTTATAAAAATACTTGAAAATTAAAAAAAAAATTGAAAAAAAAAATTTGAAATCTAAACCTAAAGTGTTTTAAGTTTTTAATACATTAGCTGAACCAATAGATCTGTTTTCCTCATTTCGACAAAGAAAAGGTTCCAGGCTGATTTCTCCCTAGGATTTAAAAAGAAAATGTTTTTAAAGATTTAAATCACTTTCATGGGCAAAAATTTAATTTTTCAGCATATTTTTTTGTTTTAGGGAATTGTTTTCCGGATTTTTGTCTAAATCAAAATTCCAACACACCGCTCCCACCGTCTAATTTAAAAAAATAAAGGAACCCTGCGCAAAATATCGTAGAGATTCCAAGCAGGAAATTTTAGATTTATCCATTCAAAATCGGCAAATCATTAAAATTCCATTTCGAAGTTTAAAGCACAGAGTCACTACATGGTATACAAAGACTTTAGAACACAAAAATGTTCAGTGTAATGATATAATCATCGTAGACACGTGATCTTTGTGTTATTTAAAGTCTATAAAGTGTTAGAAGCCACAAAAATCAAAATGTGTAATTTTTCTTCTGTAAATTTTTATCCCACCCCTTGAAACCAGATATAACCATAAATATATATCTTATTTTCAGAAGGCTTATAATATCTAAGCATCCAATACTTTCGTCTAACATGTCTAAAAAGAGCTTATCCTTACTAATTTAAAGTTTTCTGTAAAACTAGGTGTCGCAAAAAATACGCATTTGAAATTTAATGATGAAAAATGGGAGAGTCTTTTGTTTTCTAATTATCTACTGTAATGAACTGTGTGCCATAGTTTTGAATTATAATAAGTACGCCCATTGCTTAATAAAAATATAAATATAGATAAAACGCATCAACAGATTCTTCCAACATTTTTTTCAATAACTGTAATAATAAGCGTGAAATTACTACGCTTCATTATAAATATCATTACAGTACATGCCATCATTATAAATATCAACACAATATTTCTCAGGTTGAGTCCACCCTTTGCATCACACACATTGTATACATCTATTCCATCGCTCTCCGCATTTTGAATATTATCTGCTTTTCATTGTCTTTCGTATCTAGTTTGCATGACAAACTAGTTTTTAACCATTATATAAGCACCTAGGAGATTGTGCAAACTGTTTAATATGCACGAAGCATTTGATGCTAAGATTCGTGCAAAGTTAGAAGCATCGCCTCCACCCTCCAGACCTGAACTTCAGAATTTATGATGGAGAAGGCAACAGATCAAACTTGGAGCGTGATCTTTTACTGCTAATACTAAACATTTCCTCTTCAACTTTCTTTTCTTTAATTAAAAAATACGATATTACAATTTTTTATTGGACGATAAATCGTAATAATGAAATTTATCGATCGGTAAAACCAGCAACAAATTTATCGAAATTAAAATGAAAGAATTAATCGAGAGGCAGACCATATTATGTGACATTTTAAAACTCTACATATGACCAACAAATTTAATCATTCTCTAGTAAAAGAATCAGTGATATGTTTTTAAGCTAATTAATATCAAACATTTTTGGTTTGACCATAAAAAAAAATCCAGGTTTAAAATTTTTTAATGAAATCATTAGTTTAAGGTAAGTGTAATCCTTTTTCTTGGGTAAAAGGTATCTTATCAGCTACAAGAAATGTAGGTTATGATGCTTAAATTTATAAATACATTAATATGCTTATTCATTAAAATATAACCTCACAGAGCCCCACTTTGGGGCATCTGGAAAGTTCGATATTATATAAAATTAAGTTTTAAGCGACTAAAACTAGTTTTAACTACCCAACGCTGCCCAGACCTTTTCTAATTGGAACAATAGCATTTGTTAAAATATGGAAATCAAATAATTACGTATTGGCATTTATTCATAGTGACATAAAACTTCGAAATTCATATTCAGCATCGTTTTTTTCACTGTGGCAAGAACATACAAGCATTATTGAAAGAGGAAGAATTATTGTGGTAACTTTTAACATTTCCTTACCCATTAAGGAGGGTAAAGGCATAAACAATTTAGCGTACCAACTAAGGATTAAGCAACATACCGTTGACTTTAAGAGACCAAACCATCTGGTAATCTATGACAGAAATTTAAAAAAAAAAGATTACAGCTAAGTCGAGGATTTAATATGGCGACTACAATTACTATTCACGGAAATCAGTCAAGAAGCGATGGGGTAAGATATTCCCATTTTATTGCATGAAAAATTTCCCGCGGGATTCTCGAGAGTAACCATGCAAAATTTGGTATGGATTGGTCAAAACTTTTCGGATTGTATGAAGAACTTACAGGAAGAGATTTATTTTTAATTTATTTTTATTATTATTCTTTTATTATTTTTTTTGGCGTGCGTGCGTGCATATATGTGCATGTGTGAGGGGATAGTCAGCGTGAAATGGATCCGGATCCTTATCAAACTGTTGAATTTTTAACTCATACGTGTTTCTTTATTCGAATTTTCATCTTTTTTCACTGTTTTCTTTTCTTTCATTCAAGTAAAAGATAAGCACATCATAATAACACTACACAATTTATCATTTAAAAATTCATACCTATTATTGGTCATGAAAAACATTAATTTTTTATTGAGTTTCAAGGCATTTGTTATGATGCTGTACTATTACTTACAGGACTCTCGAAACTTTCACCACATTTCTTTTGTTTTTAGACCGAAAAAAATCAAAACTTTTCGTAACATACTCATGACAGCAAAGAATTTGATGAAAGGATATTTTTCCTACAATACAAAAAGCTTAATTTGAAAGAGTTTTGTACCGTTTAATGAATTGGAAAACATCACGCTATCTCAATCATCAAAGTCTTAAAAGTATGAATGAACGATAGGAAATCTATTCCATTTTTTTCTACATTCAGAAAAACTTAGAAAGTTTTCATCTAAAATTTTTAAAGGAAAGTTATTAAAAATATTCACAAAAATCAAAATAAACACATATGCTTTTAATCTGTGTTTTTCAGCCTTATTAAAAATTATATGTTATGTGTTCTGAAATCATAGCTTTTCGTGTTTTACGTTATTATGTAAAAAAAGAACTGAATTTATGATCTCGAAAAAGGAATTTTAATTTTTTGCAACCCAGTAGGAAAATGAGCATTTAAATTTCATTTGATTACATTTAAACATCTGCGATATTTAAAATTACTTTATCAGTTTTTAATAATCCATTTAAAACAAACGAAATATTCAGATATGTATTTTAGATCTTCATAGTCACCGTTTTTTTCTCTTTTATTTTATGAGCCTAATAAATGATAATGTATTATTCAAGAAGAAAATGACACTTTTTTTATGGCCATAAAATTCGATCCGTTTAAAAAGATATATTTCCTGAGCTTTATTTCAACACAGTGTATAATAGCGTAGGGTAAATATAGTGAAGCAATAATTTCTGTCAAGCAAGACGGATACCTTGCAATATACAGGCAACATGATAAGAGAATTTCCTTCAATAAATCAACTGTTCAAATTGGGTTGAATCTGTAGTAGAAATTGACGTATAAATGATACGGGAGAAAGCAGTTACATCTTTTTGTTCTCAACTTTTAGAGTCAGCTAAGGCTGCTTTTGCTTTACACAAAATGCTATTTTTTTTTCAAGGACAATAAAAATGTTTGTTCTCTCGAAGGATTGTTTTATGTTTGTAGGTTAATATAGTATGACTATTGGACTGAACTCCAATATGATCGTTAGAATTGACACGAAAACCTGCATTCCATGATCAAAATTTTTATGGTCACAAAAATACTGAATAATTTTTCTTAAACACTTTAAAGCAGCGGTTCTCAACCTGGGGGGCGCGCCCCCCTGGGGGGGGGCGTAGAAAAATTTCAAGGGAGGCGTGAGTTTTAAAAAAAAGTAAAATAAAAAGTAAAATTAACTGTAATTTACTGTACTCAATTTTGCGGTCACAGTGTAACCGTAACGCATTTTCGATATATGAACACGAACACGATAATTGTCGTAATTGTAAAAACACGATAATTGTATTACGTCTGGACGTTGACGAGTGTTGAGGTGTGCTTTGTCACAGTTACAACCTAATATTCAAAAACTTGTCAAGGATAAACAGTTCCAGCCCTCTCATTAATGTTGTGAAAGTGACTAGTATTACATGCCAACCTCACCGAGATCCTTGGTTACCTCAAATATATTTGATCTGTATTTAATTCTTTGATTTCATATGTTTTAATAATAATATGTTCCAAATTAAGATATGTGTAGTAATATTAAATTGTTTGTGTGAAATTATCTATTCTATATTTTCATTTAATAATCAGCTTCAGTTACAAATTCCGATTGTACCACTTATATTGACCACATATGGTGGTGGTAGGGGGTGGGGGAGGCGTGACCTCACATCAGTGTTCAAAGGGGGGCACAGAGCCTGAAAGGTTGAGAACCCCTGCTTTAAAGTAATTTGGTAGCTTTTATTCTGAGTTCGTTTCAGAATACATCATTTTGTTTTTCAGTTGTATGTATCCATTGTGCTCTGTTAAATTAGATTTATAAAAATTATGCCTACATAATTTTAAAGTTATCACACCAGAAAAAAAATCTCTAAAGAATTTATAATTAAATAAAGGGACCAATATAGTTTTTTCAAGTATTCTCTTATTTTTCAGATATGAAGAAAATCAGTCTTTAAATTGAGCACCTTATTTTATTTTTAACTAAGATTTTATGTTTTGAATAATGACAACGTATTCATGGGTTAATTTATGAAATAAGTTGACCAAGGTAAAATTCTTGCTCATTTTTGAATATACATACATAGTCGTTTGTGTTTATATATATATATATATATATATGCATGTGTGTGTCTGTGTGAGTGAATGTATGTCTGTTTTTTTGTTAGTATGCATGTATGTATGGTGGTCTGTTATAAAGTTAGTTGGTTTTAATATATTGAAATAAAAAGTATGGACGAGAATATTTTTTAAAAGTTATGAAAGATCAATGCATACGATAGCCTTCGTCCATACCTGTAAAGCAGTCATTAGACGGCGTAGTAAATTAGACAGCGGGTATCTTCTTTCTCATAGTTAACCTGAATCTGGAACCTCAACAACGTCCGAGGACACTTTTGAATTTACTTGCTAAAAGTAGCATGAGCATCTTGCGCAATCATAAAAATACCGGATACAGATTAAGCTAAGTCATGAACATAGTTGCCCGAATGGCATAAATAGTTTTGTGTCTTATAACAGCATATACTGTGCATAAACACATGCGTAGAACGTTCAGCTTGAGATTGTCCTCTCGATCCTCCAATTTACCACTTGTGACACACCTATTATTGAACTCTCGGCTATCAGTGAAATGGTCTTACGTATATTTCAACCATTCAAACGGAAGTTATGAAGAGAATTTAATGTTCACATTCTCATTTAGAAACACTTTTTAAGGTTAGGAACTCAAATCTCTAGAAATGCCACTTGTGGGCTTAAAAATTACAGTAGCTGGTATATGGCCGAATGGCTAGGGCGCTGGCGTTCGGTACCAGAGTCTGTGAGTTTGAGTCCCACTCTCGGCATGGACGTTTGTAGCCCTTTGGAATCGGCTTTAAGTAGTAGGTCCTGGTAATTAGCCTTCGTGTAACAAAAAATGACTGTAGGGCTCCAAACCAAACCAAAACGTACAGTAGTTTGAGAGTACGGATTCAGCATGTGCAATTCGTCACAGGAAATATGTTGCAGAAACGAAGGTGTTGGACAACCAGAGAAAGGTTTGACTCAAAGTTGAGAAAAAAGAAAATTTAAGTTTTTGAGAACTAAGAACGTAATTAGATTGAAAGAAGTGATTAGATTTTAAACAATCTAAAGTCTTCGACTGATAATTGCAACCAGCATTCAAAAACTGTTGCACTTAAAACGAATGTATTTTTTTAGCATTAGAGTTTTATTTTGTTTTTTTTCACGCTGGCCAAACAGTTTCAAGAACCTGCAATTTAAAGGTAATTCCAAACGGCTGCAAACCCTAGGCCAATCACAGGAGTTGAACCCGTAAACTATTGTACTAAATGTCAGGGTCGTAACCTTTCTGCCATCGCAAGGCCTAAAAACAAGAATGTTGACATTAAAAATGATACACTTGGATTGTTGTGCCATAATGAAGGAAACATTATTTTGAATGGAACTTTAATTGTAGGAAAGGCATTTAAAGTCGCAAATGCAATCTATTTCAACGATTTCAAAATTTCAGGTAAATGGTTTGAAAAGAAAATGAAAGGCAAAGATGAAAAAGAATTTTGTTTTCAGACAGTGCTTCGTTATATCCATATATTTTACTAGAAAATGCAATTACCAATACAGAAAAAAAAAACTTTTACCTACAAACGACAAAGAAAAAGGTCCATAATAAAGTCTATAAATTCATAATATCTAAAATAAATAAAATCTTCTATCTCATTTCTTTGTCTCTAATGTCCCAATTATCTCATTAACGAAAACTTTTCACGGGAATTTTTCCATTCTTCCTTTGGAGCCCTTTACTGAAAAGTTCCCATATACCCACAATTTCATTATAATATAAGCATAAATGCATCATAAAATGAGTTCATTCGTTGTTTAGGGAATTTCAGGGAAGTTGGAGCGAGGAGCATGACAATATTGATCAGATACTGTATTTGGTAACTACAGGAACGAACATAACTATAAAGTTTCTGTTAACATTTCTGTATTGAGGAAATGTATTCCGTATTGAGGATTTATTTCCCTGAATTAATTGCTCGGAAACAACAGTCAACGAAATACCTCGTCTTTGGCAATGAGCGAGTCCAAGAATTCCTTAGTCTAGAAGTTTTATTAGCAAGTATATGAAGAAAAGTAGCAACGTCACAGTGTTTTTATATCGGAGTATCGTTTCCACGTAAAACTGTCTTTCCACTGTTTGTATTCCGTGTTCACTCCCTAGTCTTCATTCAATAAACGTGTTTTCTGAGATCTAATGGATAAATTGGATAAATTTGTAACTCGACTGACTTTATAGGACCTTTTACGAAACTGGAACAACTGCCCCCCTTCTATATCTTCCCCCCACACACAGACACACTATATATATATATATATATATATAAGGTTAGTAACCTGCCACTAAATATTAGTAATGTATTACTATGACAACCATTCGCTAATTAAGTAGGATTATTTTTTCCCAGCTCAGTCAGAAATAAAAAATATCCTATTAAATAAAAGATTGCCATGGTCAGGGTGAGAAAAGCGAGTTAAGATATACCCTACATTAAATTATTTCTCTTTTTTAATTGCCATACATCTGGGGAACAGGCCTGGATATCACCTAAAGCCTCAACACATTCCATACAAAAAAGTTCTATGGTATCTAAATTTAAACCATATTTTTCAAGAAGCTGCGACTCCATTCGTTAAATTACCGATATAAATGTAAACAGATTCACCACAGGTTGTGTTCTCAACTTACATTTCTCTTGTTGGGGATTAGAAATGTTTTACAGCCGAGAACTCTCCTCAACCTTTTTCTCTAATGGGTGTTCCTGCCAGTAAAGGAAGTGCCGTGACTGCCTCATCATCTAAAATGGTTAGGTAAGTATTTCACGCATTTAGAACGCGTGATCGCCTTAAATGACTACCCGATACGGTGAAATAAAATCTCTCACGGATAGATATTCTCGTCGATAACGTTTCATTTTAATATCTAGCTTCCCAACCAAAATTACCCTGAAGATTACAAGAAGCCGTTCTTTTCAGCTGCTAAATACTTTGTTAAAGAATTTGGCAAAGTAATGCATTAGCATCACGTGTGTCAACATTTTTTCGAGAAATTTTATCTAACATTTGAGGCACATTTCTCACTTATTTAAAGCTTTTGAGAGAAATTATGCTCACTATTTTATTCTTAAATGGCTTGTTTCTCAAGACAGAACATTAAAGATTGTAAAGTGAAAGATTGGGGAAAGAAATTTTAAAGAACTGAAGCTGCACAAAAGATTGCATAAAATGAGAAATTTGTGCAAACACATTCTCTCTCCCTTTCTCTTTCTCTCTCTCTCACTCTCTCTCCCGCACACTCACACTATATTGCCAAAAGAAATCGGACACCCCCGATTATGCAAATACATGCAAAATCGCAAGTGTAAATGAAAATGCACAATGTGTTTTGCGTAACAAATACAAAAGTGATCACCAACATTAAATTTCAATGGAATCTGCTATGGCGCGAAACACCGAACTTATGGATTTACAAAGAGGTATTGCTATAGGATTCTCCTTATGCAAACAGTCTTTACGTGCAAATGCTTATATTCTGGGCATTCAGATATCAACTGTAGCAGATGCCATTCAAATATGAAAGGCTGACGACACTACTGGAGCGAAACTCCGACCTGGGAAGCTGCACAAATTAGATGATTGAGGTAAGATGTGCTTAGTGGGAAGAAGAAATGCTCCTCCTCTGTATCAGAATTAGCTTCACTGATGCCACAAGCCACTGGAAGTGACATTAGTACCCGTACAAATCGTCGGGAACTGTGTAATATCGGATACTATGTCAGATCGGCGGCCCTACACTACTAGGCATGATGCCAGAAAAAGACTGTAGTGGTGTTTAACACGGCGTTTATGACCAACCGGAGTTTGGTCATAACGCCGGCGTTTTTTGGTCGGCGTTTGTAAGGTTATGACCTTTTGTTATCATAACCTTACAAAAGTTATGAAGATTGAGAAATCACGCTTCAAAATTTTCCAGTTAGATGTATGTGCCTTGGTAGGGCGTTTACCCGGGCAGTGTTTCTTTCCCAGGTATATTGTCTCAACTGTTGAAATTGTAGTAGGCTCTATGATGATCTGGGCATATTTCTGCTGGGTAAGGCTGAACTATGAACTCTAAGAGACACATAAACATTTTAGGTGATTGTGTAATTCCTACAAAGTGGCAACACTTCGGAATTGAGTTAGCTCTGTTGAGGTCTGATTTGAAAAATAAAACATAAAAAATTTAGATCGCGGCTCATTCAAGCTCGATCTAATTCAAGTCCCGATCTCATTCAAGCCAAACAATTATGGGATGAGATAGAACGCAGACTTGGCTCCGACTTAGACCGTCCTCCGCTAAGAACTGTCTTGCAGACGCTTTAATCGGGAAACAAAGACAAGTCCCGGTGGACACATACCAGAAATTGGTCGGAAGCCTGCCTAGAAAAGTCGAGGCAGTCACTGCAAGTTCGTCAAACAAAGTATTGATTTTTTTAAATAAATGTATTTTACCTCTTAAGATTTATATGCTCAGTTACTTCTTGGGAAATATATATATATATATATATATATACATACAGTCGGACCTCTATTTAGCGAAGTCGCTAATTTACGAAAAAAAGTTCGTTATATGGAAAATTCGTTAAATAGAGATTCACTTTTTAAAATACTTTAAACTACACTAAACAGATTTTAAATCCATAAACACTAAATATTATTAAAAGAAGTAATTAATCACACCTTTATTTTGTAAATTAATATCTATTTGTTTTATATATCTTACCCATCAAAAAGAAATCTGTAAGGAAAACAAGAATAAAACAAAACATTGTCTGGGAATACACTGTATTTTCAATTTAAAAAAATTAATGAATTTTAATGACATTGTCGCATTTATTATAACAAGTGATTTTAAGCATACATTACCACATGCGTCCTTAAATTTATTACTGATAAAAGTCTTTTAATTTTGTCTGAGTTTTTTGTTTCAAAAGTGTTTTCTATCATAATACGTCTCGCATCTTTGCAATGCTTCAAAAACCCCTTCAGGTGTATTTTCTTCAAATTGTAATCCGCATCGGATTGTTTCAAATGATTTGAGCATTTCATCATAGGAAGGTTTATTGATTTCTGCATCATGACCATTTCCATCTTCATCATATTCGCCTTCACCGCAATTCATTGCTGTATTGTTTTTATTTTTCACAGTGTCCAAAATATCCAATTCAGTTAGTGTTTCGGAGGTTTCAGCTTCAGTATAAAGTGGAAGAAAATCCTGAATTAGCACATCATCGTTAATTTCTTCTTTTTCGCTTAGCTGTATCCACATTTTTTTAAGTTCCTCTAAGAGAATATCGACTTGTCCTCCGTACTTGCCAAATTCTCATTGCTGACAAAGAATCCAGCTTTGGCAAAACTGTTGCGAATAGTACGATATGTGACATCATAGTTCCATGCATTGGAAATTTATGATATGCTTTCCCGTAAGTTGATCTTTGGCATGGATTGATTGTTCTCAAGCGCAGTGATAACTTTTCGCACTATTCTTTTGCGATAGTGTATTTTAAATTTTTTTATCCCCCCCTTGATCCATTGGCTGCAGTTTTGATGTAGTGTTTGGTGGCAAGTAAAAAACTAACATTTTTCAATTTTTGGTTGATTTCTTTCGGATGGGCCGGACAATTGTCAAAAACGAGAGCAATTTTGCGACACTCTGCAATCCTACGTTTGTCCAAATTTTGAGCCCATTTTTCACAAATTTATGACTTCATCCAAGATTTTTTGTTAAAGTCACAATCACCTCCAAAGATTTTACGCCTTTTAAATATCTTGGATTTTTGCTTCTTCCGATAACTAATCGTTTCATTTTCTGATGTCCAGTCATATTTGCACCTAACATGACAGTTAATCTTGCTTTGCTTTGTTTTCCTCCAAAGCATTTTTCCTTTTTAAATGTTAATGTCTTTTGAAGCAAACATTGAAAAAATAAAGCAGTCTCATCCGTATTAAAGATGTTTTCTGGCTTATTGTCTTCTAAAATTTTACCCCGTGTCTCCGTTATCCAATTTTCACTATCATTATTATCAACGTCTTTACTTTCACCAGATATTACTTTTGCTATAATTCCGTGTCTTCTCTTAAATTTTTCAAGCCATCCATTGGTTCCTTGAAATCCGTCGTATCCCAATGCCTTCACAAATTGAAGAGCTTTCGCAATTATGAAAGACCCAGAGATCGGAACATTTTTTATCTCGCATTGTGTGTATCCACTTCAAAACTGAATCATCCACATCTTCATAGACACATGCTTTTAAAAGTTTTGAACAAGAATTCGATGAATCATAATTTTGTATCTTATAACGATTTTTTATTATGGTTGATAAGCTGTTTGGAGGAATACCAAATTTTAAAGCAATATCCTTTTTCTTCACGCCTTTATCCACCTCATGAAGAATTAAATTTTTTTCTTTGGTGCTCAAGCACTTTCGCTTTGACATTTTCCATCTACAAGAACCGAAATTACCAGCACGACTCAACAATCTACAAAACGGGAGATTAGTTCAAGGACACGGGACAGCTTCATTAAGGGTGAAAGGGGGATATTGAAAGTTTTTCTAGTGAAGTGGACAGTATTGGGGAGGGGGAGCAGTTAAAGGTTGTTCTTCCTGGATGAAATGCAAAGGATGACACGGATTTTACGGCTCTCAGTGTGTTAGGCGACTGTTAATAACAGTTCAAAGTCATTGATAACCATAAAATGTATTAAAAGAAAGATTAAGTTTGAAATGTTCAGAAATATTTTGATAAATATGAAGAAAAAAAATTTTGGATCACAAGAAAAAGTTCGTTAAATAGAAAATGCACTTCGCTATTTGGAGGTTGTTTTACGAAGAAATTCGCAAAATGTTCTTGGTTCCAAGGAAAAGTTCGCAAAATAGAGAAATTCTCAAAATAGAGGTTCGTTAAATAGAGATCCGACTGTATATATATATATATATATAGGGCGATTTTTATTAAACTGACACTACACAGAGCCACCTGTAGCACAATCTATCAGCCGGAATTCCACCAAAATTGATAGAGGGACTAAGGAAGACACGGGAAAAAGTTTTCCTCGGAAAAAAATAGTTCCAAAAGTCGCCGATAGGGGAAGATATGGCGCTGTTGTTGTCGGCACGCCCGAGAATTTGCATAAAACGAAAGTAAAACATCAAAATGCAAATTCATGACTACGTAGTCGAAAGCAGCGCAAGTATTTTGGGCTATACAGATCGGTGCAGAATCTGTTGCGCCATCGCTTTACAGAAGAAAGGGCCATCAGCCGCTTTTTTCCACTTGCATGGCCACCTCGCTCTCCGGACCTAACCCATGTGACTTCTTTCTATGGGGTTATTTAAAATCCAAGGTGTATCTTGGTGGAGTCTCTAACCTGGCGGCCCTAAAATACAACATATCCCGTACTGTGATGAACATCCCTGGTGACATGTTACGCTCGGCCGTTGAGAACGTAGTGATCATGATGTAATGTGTCGTCCACCAATATGGTGATCACATTGAAGGAGGGAGAAACGAATCTGCTACATAAAGCGGTGTTGCAGTGAAATTTTTTTTAATTCATTAGTCTGCTTATTTCAACTTTTTTGGTATTCATCCCTTATCTTTATAGCCCGAAATTCTGGCGCTGTTGAGAGAGAGAGAGCTTGATTGACTGTAAAGAATTCCATGATTTCATGTCAAGAATTACGCAGTAACTATTTCTGCTAATACAGAGGGAGAAGTCAACTATCTCATAAAACCCTCTGAAATAGTTTATTCAGCTGTAAGCCTTTTTAACAGTAACGTCATCCGAAACTGCATCAACAGGCCCCCCTTACACGCTACCTGTTCGCTCACCTGCTAATTTATTACTCACCCTCTGGTATATGTATCAGCCACCTTTCGTCTTATCTCATTCCGTCTGCACAGCAGTCTTATATTCACTGCCTGTCATTTGCCTGTGTGTGAGTTGAAAAGCTTCAGAAACAAACTACTCGGGTTCTCATAATATACGAAGAGATATGTTATTGGTATTTACATATCAGCCGCTCACTTTCCAAATCAGTCAAGTCTATAAAGCAAAAATTGGAGAAAGTGATAAAATAATATACATTGTTTTTAAAAATTCCTATGGAAATATATATTAATAAACATTGTAGAGTATATTATTGCACATGTCCTTTTTATCTGACGACATATAAAATCCGTGAGCTAGAATATCCTTAGAGTAATCGTTATTATTATTACAATTTTTGCGTGACTAAGGGACTTAACCAATTTGGCAAGTGATAAAAAATGTAATAACATCCTATTCAGTCTTCAAATTATTTTTTTACTGCAGAAGGAAAATCGAAACGATTGTTTAATAATTCACAAGTACTTACTTCTTTTATTTTACTTTTTCTTAATTTTACTTTTTTTTTGTAATGAAACAACACTAAGCGATTTACCATTAACAAGTCAATTGCAACACAGGAGCCGCCATAAAGATAGTTTGAAATTAAATTTTAAATTATCATTTTGTTTAATTGGTTTTTTTTTATCACTTAGTGCCGCATGACCATGTCTCCGGACCTGCGGGTCCGAAGTCGAGAAGAGGCTGTCGCGGCGACTGGGCATCAATTTTAATATGTGCCTTTTTTAGGTGGGACGTGTTAGCTTTCGCACCTTACCGTTAACACCAAGCACTTACTTCTGCGATGGAATTGCATTATTGTAATGATTTATATTAGAGTAAGGACTTCAATTGATTGACTTCTGAAAAAATTACTTATTATTCAATAACCAAAAATTTTTTTTTATCATTGAGTGGTGTTAATTCTTATTATTTGAAAAATTTATCATGAATGTAAAAAGTTAGGAGTCAAACAAGAGCTTCGACACTAAAATTTCAAAAATTACAAAAAAGGGGTGTAGTAAAGCGCTTTTAAATAAAAAGCTGGCTTTATTACATGTTTGCGATAAAAGTCGGAATCAAATTTAACGCCGACAGATAATTTTAGAGTTGAGTGGAGTAATTTAGGACGTAGCCTGTTGCAAGACAGTTTTATGAGTTTTGAAGATGGGAAGGTCTGAGATGGAGACACAGGTAAGGTGACGGAACCAAACGATGACGTTATATTTACAAAAGCCTTTTATTGTTAGATTTATGGCAGTACGGTTCGTAAAGTGGTCATTTTGAAAACCAGATGGTCGCAAGGGCAGGCAGTGAGGGCGTAACGTTTTTGAGTTAAGAAGCCAATGAGAAGGTGAGAGAGGGAGTACAGCAAATGAAAAGTTTACAGTGGCCGGATTGGCTGATTGAAGTTTATGAGAAGGTGGAGTCATAAGTATGAAAGGGGATTAAAATAATATATTGAAGAGTTTGAAAAAAAGAGGGAGAGAGAGTCTGGATCGGGGAGGCTGTAGGTCCCCATCTCCAGCACGTCTTAAATAAATAAACGTAAGTGGACTTAAAGAGTCCACATAAACCTGTTAAGGCACCTGCGAGGCTGCGTTGACCAAGTAAAATAAAGAGGTCCGCACCCAGATTGCAGACGAGACCAAGAGACTCAACTCCCGTGCCCCAGCCGAGAAGTTAAACGACGAGAAGTGCCCCACCATCCCGTTTCACGACGTGAAGAGATACCCAGCGCCCGTGCAAATATAGTGAAGATACGCGCTAAGGAGAGCCCAACTACAATTTATCGACAGAGAAGAAGTGGTAATTCACCGTGAAAGAAATAAAGTTAGCCCCCTGCCCGGCGTAGCAACGTGATCCCTGACCGTAGGCGAGGCGAGAAGGCCCAGAGAGCACCTTGAATTGATGAAGAATAATTGGGTGAGTGTTAAATAAATGATTTTGATTTGTTCAGTTCCGATTCAGGCTAAGTGAATTTAGTTCTTCGTGAGCAAGGAGTTTGTTAGTGAAAAGGTTTAGTGTTGAACGAATAGTAAAGTTATTTTGCTGTTGCGCTCGGGACGCTCCCTAACCTTAGCAAAGTAATTATAAAATATAAGTTGTGAAAGATGAAAATTATTATTGTGCATTGATTTCGGAAAATGAAAGATTCTTTCGTTACATGTAAATGTTAAGTATGTAAATAAACTAAATTTTCTTATGTTAAACTTTTTAGTCTGTCTAGATTGAAAGTTGTTGATGTTAATTTACATAATCTAAGACTGAGAATAGTATTTAGTTTTGTTCGGTTGCTAAGTTCGACATTCAGAGCTTTGGGTTGGATTCAAGAAAATAAATATTAAACACAACGCACCCAAATAAATCCTAAGAAAAATAAATACATTGTACTAACCCAAATAAATTTACGATGCGAGCCCAATTAACTTAAAAACTGGATGTAGCAACACGACAAGGGGACTTAAGCAATTTGGCTTGTGAATAGAGAATATGTCGAAATAATCACACTAAAGGTTTTTGTCCCGCTACAATTAGTTGTCACGAAGCTTTAAACACTATTTACCACAGATCGCCAACGTATCAGTTATTCTATTTGCCTGGTTAGTGGTAGACGGGTAAAAATATATTAACTGGAGAAAGAAAATTTTTTTTATTTAAAAATTTCTGTTAAAAATTTCTCCCATTCATCTAAAACGTATAACTTCAAATCAGTTAAATCCTTCCATATATTTAACACCCACTGGTGATAAGATTTTTTTTTCATATTTAGGAATGCTCACATAATTAATATATATATATATGTCAGGGATTTTCTAAAAGGTTAAACTTTAAGGGGTCACAAAGGATATTTTTTATACGGGAAGTCTGATTTAAAACGTTAATTGCCATAATTATTCATATTCAATAATATTACGCGGGGATACGAATGAGTAAGCTATGTTAGTTATTAATAGAATTGAATGGCCTTGGGGAGAATCAAGATATGAGAATCGCAGGCCTCATCGCGTAGAGAGTTATTTTTAGAGTTTAGACAGGGTTTCGCGCGAAAAAACTGCGAGCCTCAGCAAAGAAGATTCTAGAATTTTCCAGATATTTCTTGCCAGGCTTGAAACAAAGAAATTAACTTCAGAAGCATGTAGGAAAGTTGAACTGGAATGACGTCGCGCCGTGTCGCGTCGCGCGATTGGTATGTACGGGATTGAAAGTAATTAAATGATTGGAATAGCGTAGCAAATTAAGCATTGAATAGAATCTTAATACGGACGATGGAACCAGAGATGCTTTTATTAGTAAATAAATGAATTTAAAGGACTATAGCGTGTCTTCCCTTGCTCAGCCATGATGGCTGCACCACCAAAGAAAATTCCAGGAGTCCGGCCCCAACTACATTTTCGCTGACTAGCAACTAAGAAATAGATTTTATAATGACGCCGACTAGAAGCGTTACACGTATATACATACATATATATATATATATATATATATATATACACTGGTGAAATAAATTAAGAGAATTTGCATATTTTATCGAATTTCATGAAAAGAACTGAACTGAATGTAAAACCACTGCTTCTAGACAAAAATGCAAATATTGTACGTCAAATGCGTAAGCGTGCACGTGTGTGTAGGCGGAGCCATTAGAGAAACAGGCTTTATAAGCGCGAGTAAGTTAAGACGCATTTCGTTCGCTAGCACACCTCGGCGAATTTCTTGGTGTTATTTTGCAGCAATCGGTTAATTTCAAATTGAAACAGTAAAAATGAGTAACCACCAACGTTTAGATGATGGAATGAGGTGGCGAATTGTGGGGAGGCTAGAAGCAGGCCAATCTCAAGTCCAAATTTGTAGAGAGTTCAATTTAAAGCCCAGCGTCGTGTGTAACTTATGGAAACAGTTCTAGGATACCGGATCCATCGAGAGAAAGCCTGGGAAAGGTCGTCCAAGAGCCACGACGGCCAGAAAAGATCGCCATTTGTCGATTATAGCGAGGCGTAACAGGAGTGCTACAGCTTCTCACCTCTCTCGTGACTTGTATGCAGCCACAGTAACCCGTGTATCGAGGGTGACTGTTTCCAAAAGACTTCATGAGAGATGGTTGTTTGCAAGAAGACCTGCTGTTTGCGTCCCGGTCACTTTTACGAACAAGAGAATCCGCTTATCATGGTGCAGAGAGCATAGAGATTGGAGTATGGTTCAATGGGCGACCGTTCTCTTCACTGATGAGTCCCGGTTCAGCCTAAACACCGATTCTCGCAGTACGTTCACATGGAGAGAACCAGGGACCGGCTACCTACCCTCCAATGTCCGCGAAATCGACCATTATGGCGGAGGAGGTTTAATGGTCTGGGCAGGCATCATGTTGGATGGCCTCACACCTCTCCGTGTCTTTGAAAGAGGCACTGTGACTGGCGTGAGGTATAGGGATGAGGTCTTGGAGCCCTGTGTTCGCCTTTTCAGGGGTGCACTTGGCACTCTGTTCATTTTAATGGACGATAACGCGAGGCTACATAGAGCTCTTCTAGTCGACGAATTTCTAGAGAGTGAGGATATTCGCCGGATGGATTGGCCAGCCAGATCTCCAGACCTTAGCCCTATAGAGCATGTCTGGGATGCTCTGGGGAGGGCAATTGCAACTCGCAACCCCCCTCCGAGAACCATCCAGGGAATGAAAACAGCGTTTCTGAACGAGTGGGACCAATTGCCACAAGAAATGATAAACTGCCTTATTACAAGTATGAAATCACGCTGCGAGACCTGTATATCTGTGAGAGGGGACCATACCTCCTATTAACCCATCTATTAACCCATTTTTTTGTTTATTCTGCAACCGCTGTTTCATACCTTCCGACTCCAACGAGTGTTACGCACGATCATGCGTGTGTATTACAATTATTGAATAGTAATTTGTTTTGTATTGTATCAATGTATGTACATATCAAATTTCATTAAAATCGGTACAGTAGTTCTAGAGATAATCGACCAAGTCTGCAAATTCTCTTAATTTCTGACACCAGTGTGTGTGTGTATATATATATATATATATATATATATATATATATTCCGTTATTTTGATAACCACCTGTATATATATATATATATATATATATAGGTGGTTATCAAAATAGCGGAAACACTAAGAAACATAATGAAAACCTTTATTAAGACGTCACCTTTGTGTATGTAATACCACCTAATTCACCTTGGAAAAGGATTATACAAGTCATAGATCGTGATTAAGAATATACAGAAGGTCGTTCGCACTTTATGTAAACGATTTTGTAATTTGTTTTTGGCGTTTGCATTTTGACATAAAAATTTAGCACCTTCAAAATTATCTTCTGCTATTGTTTTGCTTTGACTGGAATGTAAAATAAAATATTTATTTTTGAAATGGCTCCTAAAATTGATAGATGGCTCGAAGGTTACGTAACTGCACTTTTCGGGGAGAAATATTTGTATCAACAAATTATAAAGCGGTGTTAAAATTGCGCCTATGGCATTTAAAAAATAGGTACTTATAATATATTAAATTTGAAAGGGAAAATACGTCTAACTGAAAGTAAAAATGAAAACATGACCACTAAACATCATCCTAAAACTGTTCAAACGCAGGTAAATATCAAGAAAGTGAAGTCTCTGATCCTAAAAGAAAATACGCCGACTCAAAGATCCATGTCTTCTGGCACTGTGAGTAAAATCATTCATAAAGATTTGAAGTTAAAAAAGATATTTAAACCTAAAATTCATCTGCATTTGCCAAAGCATATTGCTGAAAGAAAAAAGAAATTGTAGAAAATTATATGAAAAACACCTAGCTGCTGAAAAATGAAAATTTGTAGTAACAGTCGATCGGGCATGGGTGTATTTAAGTGACTGTAGTAAAAAAATATCAATTTTCTATTGCTCAACTCACGGGAATGGCCGTACGAAATGGCTACATCAGTGTACAGAAAAGTTCTCAAAGGATTTCATGATAGTAGCAGGATTTTGTTACAACGGCAAATTTAAAGGAAAAAAGTTTCAAGTAAAGCCAAAATTAATTCACTCTACTATCAGCAGAATATTTTAGAACCAAGTTTTGAAGGAGAAATTCCAACCTTATATGGAAAGGACATTGATAAAGCTTCATATGGACAAAGCCTCTAGTCACACGTCTAAATCAACTGCCGCTTATTTAGCAAAGAAAAAATCAGAAACAGGAATAAAATGTATCCCATTTAATGAAATACCTGTAAAATTACCTGACTCTTCTCCAATGGACTTTTGCGATTTCGGTTTATTAATACGAGCCTTTGGAAAACGGCATCTAAGAACACTGAATGGACTTTGGAAAACGGTCTAAGAGGAATGAGGTAAAACTCATATAACAGTACTAAACAAAAATTTACTTTCATGGAAAATTCGAGCTAGAGCTATTGTCAAGAACCATGGCTATCAGATAGAAGCAAATCACCGTATAAACTACGGCATTTATACAAAAAACTTAACTATCAAAATCGTTTCCATAAAGTACGAATGACCTTCTGTATTATACCGATCTTCAGGGGAAAATCATGAAAGTTCCTATAGAGATGCTGTGGTGGATATCCATACCTAGCTCTATCTTCTTATACAGATCACAGTGGTTGGATGATATATAGTCGGGGAGATTGTACAGGGCAAGATAAGATATTTTACTTCTTTTTCATGCTCTTCAATTCAATACTTGATAGATTTAGCTGTATGTATAGGGGTATTTTCAACCTGGAGAACGCCATCTCCAGCTAGAAACAGTGTTTGCACCATAGGATGGACTAGTGACCTAAAATTTCGACATACTGCTTCCCATTCAATCTCCCCTTAGGGTTACAATAGGGCTTGAAGAAAACCATAATATGCCATCCCAAACCCTGATAGATCTACTTCCATGATTGACAGTTGAGATGACACAGCCAGAATCTTACGCTTGTGTAGGTGTTCTCCAGAAATACGCACGTCCTGTTGCGAGGAACAATGTGAACAATGATTCGTCGGACTAAATGCTTTTTTCGACATATTTCTCGACCAGGATTTACGATCGTGGCACCAGTGTGGACGTTAATTTGTATTGGCATCTATTACAAGTGGTTTGGGAATAGCTACTCTTCCGTAAATGCTTTGTTTGTGAAGTTCTCTTCTACCTCTAATGGCTGATATCGGAACATGCAGATGCAGATTGAGCTCTTCGGTTTGGTTTCTTTTGGTTGCAGTTGTTTTCTTTCTTCATGTCACAATCCGCTTCAATACCTCGTCCGTCTCTTTCATTCAGCTCTCCCTTTCGTCCCCTATTCTGTTTGGCAAAGGATGTTTTTACGTGCACTCTGTATGCTATCATGACTTTCGATAACATAGCTCGAAAAACACCCAATAGCCTGGGGATTGCAGTAACAGATACTCCAATTTAACCGCGTTTAAACAATTTGCCCTTTTCGCACGGGTCTGCAAGCTTTGAGATTTTACGCTGTTTCCCCCAAAAGCACAATGCCCTTAGCTTCATTACTTCTACCTGACAGTAGAATAATGCATACACTGTATCATATAAAAAATGCCGATGGACAGACTTGTGTTTTAAGGAATACGAAGCCCATTCATAAACAATACTACTATTGATAGGTCTTTCCATTATTTTGATAATCACCTGTATGTATATTATGATAAATCATCAGGAGTTTAAATTGATTATAGTAAACAAATAGCACTCAAAATGTTATCAGAGGCACCAGAATTTTATCAAACACAATCCATTTATTTTTAAATTTTTCTTGTCTCTACCTGGATATTTTTAGATTTCTTCTCTCTCGTAATATTTTGAGATAGCTCTATTATTAATGGATACAATACAAAACCCAGGTGTGGAACACAAGTGTTAAAAATTTACGTGCCCTGTCATAAGGGTAATAAAATATTTCAACTACAAAACTTCCACCGTTCCAAACAACATTTCTGAGTACAATAAAAACATAAATACACACTGAAAAAGAAGCTTCCATGACTCAAACACGCCTTGGGGTTCCACATGAGCAAAGGTGATATGGAAATTTCGCCTTGGAACTAACATTGACATAGAAGCGTCTATGTTACTGAGCACAATACTCTTTTCTGAGATTAATGATTGGTTAAGTTTTATGTCGCTAGTATCGTATCATCCGGTTTTTGGTCAAGCATAGCTACCTACTGAGCTGGAAAGAACTGCAGTTGTTTTGACTCGTCCAGTCTGATTGACGTCTAGCCACGCAAACATATCCTAACCCCTCAAGACCTCTCCTCTGCACCTGTGCGTGGGCGAGGGTGTTGATTGCTGGAAAAGACGTCAATCATGTACACTCAATATACCTCCCTGACTGAATTCCCTTTCACTTATCAAGAGCTGCATCAGGTTTTTCTCGTCAAGAACTCAAGACAAGTTCACGGATGAAAGGAAATCGCATTCGTTTTATTTTCTATTTGGTTATGAAGCGAGCACTTGAACTAATAGCATAGATATTATGCTTAAACATATTCATACTCACACAAATATGTACAATACAGTCGGCCCCCACCTGTCTCGGATTGGATTGTTCGTGAGGTCACCCTCAGTAATTAAAAGGGAATTTATTGGGAGTTTTTGAAATTTATTGCAATACTAAAATTACTAAAAATTTATAAAGTATACTTTGGGGCTGTATTTTTCATGTGCACTGTGTTAAAATTTATCATAAACTTAAGTAATTCCATATCTATTTAAATACTATAGCATAGCTAACACTGTAATCTAACATTGCTAATGCTGGAAATTTATGCTTTTCAAAGATAAAGAAACAGTACAGTGCACTATTTTAATTTCTTTGTGTACATTATATATGATCAACAGCATTAAGAGTTCAGGTTCAGAGGACCTAAAAAGGCTCGGGAATTTTCCACTCTTCCCCGGTATCATGTACCCCTAACACATTCAAACATAGAGAATTGACTGTATACTACATAACCTTGGGTGTTTGTATGTGTGTGTATACATACACATTGAATGACTAAGAAACTATATTACAACGGAATATGACAAAAAATAAAAGCAAACAACTCATCAATATTGTTTCTCCATTTATTCTACATCAGTAATGGAAAATACTGCTCCTTTTTTATATTATGTTATATCATATTTTTAAAAAGTATTTGACATATGAAATAGATTATCGAACCCAAACAGAAAGAGTACTTGAAATATGACCGGACAGGAAACTAAAACAAGGTTACTAACATACAGATTTTTTGCCCACTTGTCTGCTAAAATAGTTATTTCAAGATAATATAAAAATACCAAATCTGTGTTCTCTTTCGTTGAAAAAAATTATTTTTCAAACGGCATCTTATAATTCTTCTTCGTGGTATTTACATGCACTCGATTATATTTCAGGAAACTGGTACGTTAGATCCTCAAAGCCAATTAAAAATCATACGGAAAAGTCTCAGAACTAGGGAAAGAGATGTACAGAAGAAAAATACAACAATAACTGAAATAACAATAAAATAAAGTCTAGTTCCGAGAGCATCAAAAATATAGAGTTGGGGGAAGAAAATCTCTAAATAATTGGCACATGATTTGAGGAGAGGAGATGCTGCTACATGGCCCGACAAAAAAAAAAATAATAATAATAAATAAAAAAACACATGATAAAAAAATAGAAAGCCAGTGGACTTCTCTCTCAAAATGTATTGACTTAACAGTCAATACATTTTGCCCAGATTTCGATATCATATAATGTGAGAAACTTACTTTGAAATATTAAGTCCTCAAGAAAAAAAAAAATCTCTCGAGGTATTCAAAGCTATGTAGATTCAGCTGCAAAAAACCAGTTTTAATAAAATATATTAAACGGCAACTTAGTCGTAAATTTAAACTAATAGTCAAAAAGCAGAAATATGTCTTAACCCTAGCGAAAATTTCTGTTCATACGGAAAAATAAAATCCTACATTTATAATCTGCCATAAAATATGATATAGTATATGATTTTCTCAAACAAAATAATCCCGTGTTTGTGAAAACATGAATAATAAACACTTGTCATGCTTTTGCACAAACATTTTTTAAACTAATAGCATCTCGTTCCCTGCTTTTTCTTTCCCTGTTTGTTTCCAGCTCCAATCCAAACCGTTAAACATACGAGTATAACGGAAAGCAGAATAATTTACTAAACAAAATTTCTCCCTGAACTTGACTGCATTCGTCCCTCTTATTCATTAGTTGCTCGAATGAACATGTTTATGTTATGCTTTGTTAACTGTAGCCCTCTAATGATCTTTCAACAATGAACTTTGATCCGGAGAAAAGCTGAGACTTAGCGCTTCCTTACCCAAGCATACAATGTGTCACTTGTGCACAAGGACCTTAAATGGAACGTCCAGGAAATTACAGCAGACGTTGATAAGTTGAATGATGGGCTTTCACATTAAGTATAATCGAAGAAGAGAATCAATTCTATGAATGAAATTTTAAAAGTGGCTTTCCAATCAAAGAGGTTTTAGAGAAAACGGAAGTATGTGAAAATTAAATGTTCCCCGGCATTTCTTGGTCACGAAAGTCTACAAGTGTAACATGGTTACATTTTCAAGCAGTCTGAACTTGATTTAAATAAAAAATATTTGATGGTTAAATATTACCAGAACTTTGTCTAAAATTTAGCCCTGGTCATTCAGCAAGGAAAAATGTTATGGTATGTTTTGTTAAGTCAAAATCTATGTTCGTTCGTCAATGATTTACGGAAATTAACCACAACGTTTGTTTTCAGATGGAAATCGCTTCATCAGATGAACTTGACTGGTGAGTTTTAAAAAAATTACAACACCTTGCTTCCCCCACCGAATATTCTGCTTGGTATTTTAATCTCAAACCTTTTTCAAAAGGACTCTCCTAGAGAAATTTCTGCACTGTTTTAATTACACGAAATACATTGGGGATCCAATCGTTCCGAAAAACTAAACACCGAAAAGCTGAACACCAAAAAACATTTTGATATTTAACTGAGTTTTTATGTATTTTTAAAAGTATTGCACAGTAACACACAAAATTGCAAAAAAAAAATTTCAGTCACCGGAACCAGCTATCGAACACGAGCATCCTGATATTGAGGCTTGTATTAAACAACTGAACTCATCTGGACACGTGAAAATTTAATCAGAATAAATAAAAACTGGATCGCTAGCCAAGTGGGGAGCGAAGGAGTAAACAAATCAAAATATTCATCTCATAAGATATTCAGCACCAAAACTTGTGAAACGAGTAAGGAATTAGAAAAAATCATAAAATGTTAAATATAAATAACTGGCACTTTAACTCATATCACGAATGTCAAAATCACGTTCAGGTTTCTTCCTCAGGAAAAGTAGGAGAGCACTTCCATAATAAGCCAATGTAGGCAAAGTGGCAAAATGTTTGCCATTTTTATTACATTGGCTTACTGAGTGGGTGGTTCCCCTACACTGCTCTCGAGGAAGAAAACTGAATTTGTGTTCGAAATTAGCGAATATATAACATATATATATATCTGAAATGACCTGAATTGGGTCATCTCTTGAAGAAACACAATCGAGGCCGAAATAATGAAATTCCAAATCATAAAGAAGAATTGAAGTTTAATCCATGAAAACAGAGACATGTTACTCGCTTCGAAGCCAGCCCGAGTCTCCTCGTAGAAGCGCCAAAATACAATTAGCCCAGCTACGTTGCCAGAATTGGCGGAGGAAGTTAGTGTGTGGAAAGGCGAGGCGTTTACGCCAAAGAGAAGAAAGAGGGGTTACCAGAACAGAGATAAAGGTCAGAATGGGTGATTATAGGTAGGGAGTAATATTATCATATATATATATATATATATATATATGTGTGTGTGTGTGTGTGTGTGTGTGTGTGTGTGTGTGTGTGTGTGTGTGTGTGTGTGTGTGTGTGTGTGCGTGTGTGTGTGTGTGTGTGTTGCAAACAAAACACACTCAAAAATGTTTTTAAAAAATGTTATGGAAAGTGTGTGTGCGCCGATTTTTTTTTATGATAGGAGAATAAATTTGCGTGTAAATATGAATCAAATTCAATGTTATTCTGAAAATTTTGGTAAATAGTAAAAGTTCTTTTTATGGAGAACTACGGACTAGCTTGTTTTTTACGCAATACAGTAAAATCTGTATTTTATATTTTTGCCGGACCAACCGATAAAAAAAAATTATTTCAACACGGAAATACTTACAATCATGGAAGAAGAGAGAGAAACTGAACTGGGAGGAAAATAAAACTTAGAGGTTGTAAAACAAAGTTCAAAGTAAGCAGCAGAGTAGATAGAAAATTGAAGTAAAAATCAGAGCTAAAAAGTTAAACTCCTCTTATCTATTTATTTTTTTACATGGATTTTCAATCTGTATATTTTATTGATTTTTTCAGTTTATTTTGTTGTTTTACAACCAAATAATCAAGATTTTAAAAAATCTTTAGTTCTAACCTATTTATTGTTCATTTGATTTAATGTAATGCATCATCAGGATTAAAGACAAGCTCTGCAAATGTAGCTTTGGGATAAAGTAACAGCAGGTATATGTTTTTAGTTATATAAGTCCATTAAACTCAGTCGTGAATGAAAAAATAGTTACCTTACCTTCGTCGAGAGTACACTTCAAGAAAAATCTATTGAATGAGAGGTTGTTTGTACCGTGAGGGGATCACTACGCGCATTATTTATTTTCAAGCCGAGATGAAATTCCGAATGAAACTGATTCATTGATCTCAGGATATTGCAGCCCAAATTTATCTGAACTGTTCGATTAAGAACTCTTCAATTTATCGTTTAATAAAGATTTTTAAGTTTTTCTCTTAATTTGGAGGAAGGGAGAGAGAGAAACTCTGAAGAATCTCCCTGAAGTAATGTTCATTGTTCCTTTTTGCTACGAACTTTAATTAGTAGTTGAATTTACTACACCGGGCATTATTAATCTTGGGCCGTAGATACTGAAAACAGTAACTATGCACTAACGAAACTTTATGCTTGTAGTTACTTGAACTGGCACCTTTTTGTTCCAAGCATCTTCCCTCGCTGTTTTCCAAGAAATTGTTATATGAATTTTGAGGGAGGGGAAGAGGAATAAACAGTCTATATGTGAAAGAACTAAGACTAACATGTCTATCTCAGCTCTTCATTTGTAAATGATTTAGCACACTCAAACAAGCTCTGGTTACCTGCTTTATACTCCACAGAGTACGATGTTCAACGCCCTCTACCGGCTATACGTAATGCGCAATCACGCTGCATTTCTAATCATTTGCATATCTCCCCGACATGTACCTTCATTGCAAGTTTCGTTACGATCCCGCAATTATTTCTTGGTGCGCTAATTTTTTTGTCCATCAGTGTATATATATATATATATATATATATATATATATATATATATATATATATGTATATATATAGGGCTCGATTTGGGACGGAACGCGCCGGAAGGGCTTTCCGGTACTTCTCTTTAGGAAAAAAAAAATTACGATAGTTAAAAACATTTATTTAATCACTTTTATTACTTTACTACAACACATTTTTGTACTTGTTTATCAAAGTAAAATTTGGAAATAAATAAAATGTTCATGTTTTTGTAAAACCAAAGATTTATCTTTTCCAGACCAATAATTTGGAATACCCCCACACACCCCAGAAGGCTACAGTTCCGGCATCTCTATTTCTAGAAATCGAGCACTGCGTTTATATATACAGTAACCACCGCTTATAGTGATCAGTGGATATAAGAATCAACCGTTTATAAGAATCAATATCGTGAAAACAAAAACAAATGTATTATTTCCATGTTAAAATTTTCGCTTTAAAGAATCAATCCACCGGTTTTAAGAATAAGTTTACACTCTTCGCTTTCCTTTCATTTTTTCAAAACAGCCACTTAAACCCTCAAAAGGCACGAAGTTCTTTCTTTTTTTTAAAGAAAGATTGATAAGATGGGATGGAATATAGTCATAAAATTCATCCCTTTCTTTGTGAGACATAACATAATAGTTTCTCCTTAGACGCTTTAGCACTACACTGACCTATTAGCTTGACCAGGGGGCATCTTTACCCGTCCGGTTCACTTTTCTCCACTGACAAACAAAAATAGGGACTCTTTTTTCCCATCTCCGACATCCTGGTTGCGGCTTCCTGGATCCTGAAACACATAAATCTTCGGCGAAGTGTCCACTATCACTTAGGCAAACGTGACATTAGTAGATTCAGCATGTTATCAAACCGTGAAACCTAAGCTAAAAGGTGAATCTTCGCCTGAGACTATTAGTATTAAAAGAGGTATAAACAGCCTCCTGAAAACTTCATTACGTCAAACTACCATAGAAAACTTTTTTTTACTCCCTTCCTGTAGTTGAAATGTTAAAACTGTTAAGCAGGTATGTTGTAACAAATATTGGATTCTTTTCTTCTCTTATTATAATTCTGTGTATCTATTTATAAGTCTAGAAATTAAGTTGTACTTTAAAATTTAATATTTAATTTTAATAAAATTTAATTTTAATATTTAAAATTTAATTTTAAAATTTAATTTTAATAAAAGATAATTAACGTAAATTAACGAGTATTTTATGGTAAATTATCTATTATATATATATATAGGTGTGTTTGTGTGTGCCTGTCCAGAAACCTAAATTTTGGTTATAAGAATTAACCGCTTATAAGAATCAAAAACAGTAATAACAAACGTGATTCTTATAACCGGAAATCACTATATATATATATATATATATATATATATATATATATATATATATATATAGTATAATATAGGTAAATTGTGATGCGATCAGTAAGTTCAACAGGTTTGAGACAAAGTTTGATTGCAAAACATTTTTTAGCTCCTAATCTTTACCAGTTTAGTTTTTCAGGACATGACCATACAAGGAACTTCGCAATCGAATCCCATAAACGTTTTTTATCTTTCATCATCTGTTTTAAAAGTCTTGTATGTACCCTGTCTTACGATGGCTGAGAAATAAACTTTTCGTTTGTTTGAGCTTTGTTTTTCGTTCAAGATACAACTCAGACCTACGCATATGACACAATTTTCGCTTAGTTACATCGCAAGTGTATCACCCTCCCCGACTTCCATGTACAGGCGTAAAGTAGTAACAGGTGTAAAGGTTAAATAAGAGGAAACATACATCAGATTAGTACATCATAGTTTTTAGCGCAAATTTAACGCTCCATATATTCAAGTATGCAGCAGTTAGGATAAAAATATTGTTAACTTGTCAAGCCGATTTTAATCTTTAAAATATTGCTCATCTTAAACAATAGTCTACGTTTAACAAAGTGCATATCGTGGAGAAGATGAAATGATGTAGGCTTTGTAACCGAACTATAAACTTTTTTTTAAAGAAAATTTTGTTTTATTTGTGTGGTAAACATTTACTGGGGAATTATGACGCAGATTTTATTTCTTTTTGCCAAGAAGATGAAAAAAAAGAAAACTTGCTCCCGTTCTGAACAACTTGGAACTTCTACATTATCAGTTCATGAAAAGAACCTAAACTGAGTCAAAAGCTTGAACCAACTAATTATCTTTCCTGGCAAACAAACTTTTTGCAAATCGACGCTAAAAAGGAGTTTTAAATTCTCATTACATAATGAAATTACTGTAATAGTCGCAGATGAAAAAGGCTTTTTGACCTGTTTAGGGAGTGCTAGGGTCATGTTACAATACAAGGGCTAAACGCAGGCCGGTAGCTAAAGATTAAAGCTGAAAGGCTATGGATGATGGTGACACGCACATACACACACACACACACACACACACACACACACACACACACACATATATATATATATATATATATATATATATATATATATATATATATATGTGTGTGTGTGTGTGTATATATATGTGTACACACACATATATATATATATATATATGTGTGTGTGTGTGTGTGTGTTGCAATCATCTTGATTTTTCTTGTCACTGTTTTTTTTCCTTTTGTTTTGTTGTTGTTATGTCTCTCCTAGTCTTCCTGCCATTCTAGTTACAAGCAGAATGACGTCACATTCAGTGGTATGATGGACAGGTGCGAATAAGGAAAGTGTAAAATCCTGTTTCAGCTGATCTAATTATAAGGAATTACGTTAGTATTTTATGTTTTCTGCCTGCATCGTTTAAGTTCATTTTTCTGTCTATGAAATTCTACAGACACCATTCCTGCATTTACCTTGAATTCTACCCTCGGACGGTGTTCGTCAGATATTAATTTGAAAGATTGACATACACTCGGTAAGAGCAGCATGCGAAATGGCGTCGAAAGGCAATTAAGTTTTTTTTCATCGGCAATGAAAGCAGCCAAAATCGGGACTAGGATTAAAGACAAAAAAAGTAGACTACTATCTCAATACACGTAAATGATCTTTATAAAATATTAACTCTAGTTATTAATTATTGTTACTTTTATTCTTACTCTGATATCGAATAATATGTAGCTTAAAGATAAGTTTTCCTTGGAAACAGTCACTAAATCTAAGACTTTAAAACTCGAAATAAATTGACCTTGATTTAAATCACTTTAATTTAATTAACTGTAATTTACGCTTTAATATACTGCAACGGCTTTCAGTTCTTCTGAAATGGCTCCTCCCGTTAGAGAAAATTAGATCATTGCGTGTTATCGCATCAGCAACGTCAGAAAGTTTTATTATTAAACATGTGACAGAGTTGAGTTCATGACAACGATCATTTTATATTTTGTACGCGTGACAGCACGTAGCTGTCTAATTTTGCATAACCAAAGAAGCTCCTCAAGAGTACCTGAAATTATCTCCAATTAAAATGTTTTAATGGAGTTAAGTCAAGTGTCATTTCTAGTATAATTATGAGGAGACTGTCTCACCAAAGATCTAAAGAATCCCGGGGGACAACCGTCAAGTTAGGCCAGAATAGAGAAACGAGTCAGACGGGAAGCATTAAACTGGGGTAGTTAAATACGAGCAGCGATAGGAAGGGTGCATAGGGGTCATTCATTGATAACGCGCCCTAGGGTGAAGAAGAGGTATAATCCTTAATGTTAATTTGCATTTATTTTTAAAATTAATTTTCATAAGCGTTAATCACTGGAATATCTACTAATTTTTTCTCTATTGTAATTAAAATTTTTATTTCACCTGCAGCTTTGAAGAACTTAAGCCGAAATTTCTGACTCTCGAAACGAAAACAAGCGTGAAATGCCCAATAAAACTCTAAAATATAGGAATTTGAATGGCTAAAATATTTGAAAAATAAAAAGCATGTTCTAAATCCATACGTCAGAGGTAAACCATCATAAGTGAATTTTCTTCGATGAATTTTCCCATTTTTCAGGAGAGCTTTGTGATAGTTTACTTCTCATCAGGACTTACATATGCGATAGATTAGAACTCCATATTTCACTCACCTCCTTGTTTTGTATAAAGGACAGGTTTCCTCAAAGAAGCTCCGTCCAAAAGGAGTCACAATAAAAATATCGAAAATAAAGAAAATTCACTTATGATGGTTTACCTCTGACGTACAGAAATATGAATGCAATTTTAGTGGAGAATTATTAACTCTGTAATACCACAAATTGAACGGGAATAGTTCTCACAATGAAAATTCCTGCTATAAAATTCAAGGATCTGGATCGATCATATCGCAATCTTGAACCACCTGGAATGTTTGCTTATCAAAGTGTTGTGCATCGTGTTTTAAGAAGCGGAATGAAATACATCAACTGATGTATTTCAGGTGGCAAATTCCTGAACTCTACACAACCCCAAGAAACGTCAGCTTCCCAAAATTCCAGTCGATATAAAAATGTTAAACGTTTGGGTTCCAAGAAACGTTCAAATCTGATTTAGAATGTCTGTGCAGATATTTAATCAAAGCCCGCATGGGACAAATATACCACCAAAGGAAAAAATTGCTACCACAACTGTTTCGGCTTTAAAAAAAAAATGTTTTAAAAAGCTCTACAAAATGTTTACACACTATTACCGATAAAATATTTATGAATAAGCTCTTAGTTTAAAATAAAAGTTTATATTTTAACAAAAGCTTCAGTTGATAATCACATATTTAAAATAAAAATCAAGGGGTATTTTACAGAAATAAGCACAACACGGCAAACTGATGAGTGGTTGGTGTCGTGTCCATTGGAGAGGTATATTTAAACAATGATATTGCCACATCAGCACGACCAGCATCAAGAGTAATTTTGACGTGGAGGAAAACTGATGTATTAAATGAACTATAAAAATGTTACAATAACACATAGTATTGGAACATTAGAACAGAACCTGCACAAGTAAAGAGAAAAAAATCAAAACCAGACGGGAAATATCCTGTATGGCCGTCAGACGAAAAAGGTGTGAAAGCCCGAGTTGAAACTGGAGATATAGTGCATGTTAGATGAAAAAAGCATTTTTAGAAAGCATACGAGGAAAATTGGTCGAGAAATACTTTTACATTTCACAAAATACTGCCTGGAAATTCAGTAGGAAAAAAGTATAAGATTAATCGGGAGAGGTGGAAAAAAATATTTTTGTTAGCAGAAATTGAAGAAAAAAAATTGATATTCGAAGCAGCTCAATTCAATACGTAACCAGAAAAGTTTTCTGCTAGTGCCCTGGGTAATGACATTAACACCCACTTTTGATTAATACAACGTTAAGATATATGAAGGATCTATATTTCGTAGATGCAAACTTCATAGGGAAAGTAGCTTAAAGAACTGTAACACTAATAAACACACATTATTTATAAACGATGTTTTGGCTGACAAAAATTGAGTTCATTTTCCAAGACATTTTTTTTCCAATGTGGAGGCACTTGTAATCAAACATTTTCCAAGACATTAACTTGGGAATTTACAAAAATTGAACTCCAGTCATTTCACTAGCTTTTATAACTGTCGATAAATTATGAGATGAATTCCTCAGGAATGGCACCACCTTACTGCTAAAGTTAATCGAAATTGAATGAATCAAAGATAGAAATAAGTTTTATAAAAGATCTTTGTCAAAAAACTTTTATAGTGTAATGTCGGCCTTACATAGGGATTTCATACACCCAAATTATACTCTATGCATGGTGAATAGAGCGTTTGGTGATATTTATGAAAATATAATGATGGAGTTTTTTTTTTTTTTTTGGTGTGTGTGTGTGTGTAAGTAAATATGTGTCGAAAGGAGTAGCCTTCTTTGTCACAATAATATCGGGCAATATCGGGTTAAATAATTGACTTGTTGATTGTCTATTGATGTTTTTCCTAGTCGACTGTTTTTTCCAGACTTTTAAGGCATAACAATTTAAACGGAGTCCGTTTTCGAAGTAAACAGCACAAAAGGGAAAAGAATACAGCAAAGCTTTTCTCCAACATTTTTTACACATAAATATGAGCAATTTCAGAAAAACAAAGTTTATCATTAAAAGGAAATAATTAAATATATGTCTCTGTGTGTGACTATATGACAATTTGCAACGGTTATCTAAAAGAGTGTTGATTTATTTCAAATATTATTGTCTGCATATATAACGAATGTGCATAATTATACAAAGCAAAGTATGTTTCTTAGAATGTATTCATTCATATACATAAATAAAAAAAATTAATTTGAGAAAGAAAAGTTGTCATAACCTCGACCATTCTGCACTAATGCTTGCGCATATCAAGCATCACTTTTTCAAAACTTAATTAAATAGTGGTAAATGTAGTTCGTATACATAATTTTCTAATAAGAGAGAATGTTTTCAACTCCCTCAGCAATAATTCCTGCGATTGTTAGGTATTAGAGAGGAAGGAAGAGTGGAGCATGAATGAAGATTTTTATCTTTCTTAAAACACTCAACGAAATCTCAGTATTTACCTTTCTGAATAATTGCAAACAAGTAGCGCCATCTTGCGGTGAAAGAAAATGAAACGAATATACGATAATAACTTTCAGAGGGACAGTTGTTAATTTGGAGGTGGAAACTACTGTCAGGGTATAAGAAAAACGATCACCAACGAACTAAACATAAGAAACGATGAAAATAAAAAAAGAAGGATTTTTCCGCTCTTAGGGAAAGGTCATAGAGAATCATAAGTCTAATCCCAGTTAAAGGTTAAAATAAATCTTCATCTTGCAGAACAAGATTTCGAGAAAGAGTTAAATGCTTGTTCGCGCGTGGGCAAGCCCTCTCCAGCCTAAACCAGTTTATAAGTAGATTTATATTCCCTAAAATTCCCTGTGGTGTCTATTTACTCTAGTAAAGGGCATGTTCTGGTGCTCTGTACCTGTCCAAAAGTACAACTATTATGCTAATTTAAGGCTTTTGTGCTTCTTTATTTATTTTCTGACAACTTCCAAGAAACTAATATTTAATGCTAGGCCGGACCACACATTCGAAATAACCATCTGCTGCAGCATAATTTGAAGCTTAGTTATATACACAATTATAAGCTATCATCACTTGGTCATGCGCGTCTGAGGTGGTAGTAAAAAACTGATGCCGACCTATGACCTTGTGGTAAACACAATGAATGGTAGTGCGTTTTCTCCCGGTTTTGATTACTTTCCTCCAAGTTCGAGGGCATTCGTGAATGCATAAAAGTGCTCGTGATAGATTTCCGTGTTTTTCCTAGCGTGCTACGTAATTGAGATTGAAATCTAGATCAGCGTAAAGTTAGTATGGACTCGTAATAATAACTTACTGTTCAACGTTTTAGCGTTTTGTATTCAACTATGACTGACTAGTTAGCGCACTGACTGAACTCGGGGATATGGTTTCTAGAATTTTTGTATTCGATTTCTCGATGTTTTGAGCCGTGACAAGGACTCTGAAACTATATGTACCGAGGCTTTGGAAGTATATCATGTAAATACCGGATATATTCTCTCCTGAGAGTTTTCGTGAAAGGTAAATAAACGAATGCAAATTAATATACACAAAGCGTTGTCGACAAATGGAATTAATTTTTGGATCACAGTAGAGATGGGTTTCTAGTTAGCTTGCTGACGGAGAGTTTCCCTTGAACATAGAAATGTTTCCAACTTTAGAAGAATTTATCTATCAGATCTAAGTTTTTCTTACATCTCAAATGTGATTCAGTGAGGATTTTCTGAAAATACAAAAATTTAAGATTGCACATTGAATGAATCAAGTGTTTATTGCTACAAAACTAAAAATTTACAGGTATATCTTTATCGAAACCAAAATATTTACCACATCATTTAGACTTTGTTTGAAGTAAATTCTTAGTTTTCGGTTCCATTTTGAATATTTTGACTGGGTGTATGGCAGACATAGTAGAGAGAGACAGAGATAATAATGACAAAAATTTATCCCAATACAGTGGCCCATTTAGAAATACGCTTTGAACAAGTGTATAAGCCCCGAAAGCGTTCCTTTCATTAATAGCTGTGAGCTGTCATTGCCACTGACAACACATAAGAGACATCAGACTACTTTTGTTGAAGAAAATGAAACCATAGAGATCTTTAGAGACCAGATTTTCCTGGTGAACCTCGTCCTTCTTTCGAAAATCTCGGGAACTATTGATTTCAGTAGAAATACATTTCGCAAATTTCTAGAATTCCAACAATTATGGGATGTGCACTAGTGCACTTGTGATTTCCGGTGGACTTCTCCGGAGAAAGAGAGGTGGAGAGGGATCCAAAGCCTACTCAGAACGGCAATGATAGGAGCCTGGTCGCTCCATCCCCTTTAGGACGGGGAATCTTAGGCGAATAAAAAGTGGACATTAGACGACAACTCCTATGATTTGTCTTATGTCAGGAGACGTATTCTGAGGGTTATCCGTAATTGTTACGGTGGGTTCTTCAGCCCCCCCCCCTAAAATTTACACAAAAGAGTTGATTACACAAAAACAGTTCGGACTCTTTGAGAAGAGACTGAATGAGATTTTTAAAAAAGGGACGAATAAATGGATCCAATGTTTGGCGGAGACTACTACCTGTGTTTCCCCGAACACTTGATGATGGAATGCCCACAATGTCCAAGTAAGGAGAGGCCAGAGTCAGTCAGTCAGTCAGTCTCTCTCTCTCCTTTACAATATAGAGCAATGAATGTAGCAAACACGTATCATTTCCTTTTTTGGTGCGACTGTTCAAACATTTGAGCCGAGATGTCATTAATGTGCTCTACATTTTTTTTAAAGATTTGCTCTGTAAATATTCGAACATTATGTAGAAATCGTAATTATAATATTTCAAACTTTCTTTCCTATGTTTGAGGAATCTTTTTTTTTTTTTCTAATCTCAATGCATTTTTAGCTTGAATGTTATTTTATGTCATCCCTTTATAAAGTTGACGTGGGTAAGTCCCCCCCCCCCCCAAAAAAAAAAAGAAAAAAAACACTATTGATATATTTATCTTCTCTCTCTCTTTATTTATATATATATATATATATATATATATATATATATATATATATATATATATATATATATATATATATATACTAGCTGAAAACCAGCGCTTCGCTACGGAGTACATTCAAATTAAATACAACGGTCAATGCATGCAATTAATGCCAATATATATATATATATATATATATATTTATAAAAAAATCGTAAGGGATATTTATTTTTTTTTGGATAATATCCAATCGTCTGCTGCATTAGAAAGAAAAAGAATATCATTTTTGTCTATTTAGTTGTTATGCACGTGACGATAAATTTATTTAAAGTACCAGAAAAAGAAATCACGTGATCAACATTTAATAAATAAAATTCTAGAAATTAATCTTTAAAAATTCACCAAAAATCAGAAAATCAAGGTAAAGGTTCAAAAAAGATTTCATTTTGAAGGAATTTTTATGATCTTTCTCGTGATATAAATTTTATAATCCGCAATGTATTATTTTAAATGCAAACGTTAAAAAAGTTTAAAAAACAGCTTAAAAGTTTAATTTTAAAAAATCTAAGAAGAATTTTAGAAAAATCTTTCTTAGTGCACCCCTACACTATTAGAAGAATCGCCATGCAAAATTTCAGCCCTTTAGGTCCAGCGGTTTGGTCTGTGCGTTGTATGTCAGTCAGTCAGTGAATGAATGAATGAATGAATGAGTCAGTTACGGAACTGTTTTATATATATAGATATATATATATATATATATATATCGGGTGATTATAATTAAACTTCCCCAATAAACGGCATCCTACAACGCAAACGGGTGAACGGAATGCAACGACTTTTCGTACATAGGCTATATATGAGATGCGCTCACGGAATTTCGAAAAAAAAAAATTAGCTCCAAAATGTCCACTAGAGGGCGCTTTTCATGGAAAAACATTAAATTTAACAAAATAAACAACCAAAACAGAATACATAAACAATATTAACAATTTCAGAACAAGATTTGAAAGTAAAAAAATGTAAAACCGGGAAAAGCCGTCGGTTCTAGGGCGAAAAAATCTCGAGATTTGCAAACGTGCAAAGAAGAGCCGGATCTAACACTGGTTTCTGGTTATATGGGGCCTCTTAAAAAGTCTGGTTTATCGTGGGGATGTTACGATGTTGGATAACTTAAAGAACTCCATTAAGCTTCATGTGCAAAGCATCACAACTGATCAGTTACGATCTACTGTTGAACACACTGTCCATCGACTTGAAACTTTGCAGTTGACTGACGGTGGTCATATTGAGCACCTTTCCTTACATCGTCCTGGATACGATTAAAAACTGCTCCTCTGGTGACATTTCCTCATAATATGTACCTGTTTCTGCAAACTCAACTTTTTTTTCTAAAACAGCAAAGGCGTACTGTTATTTATTTCGTTACCTTTATTTAAAGTGGTTCGATGACAACATGATCAAAAACTAGAGAATAAATGTTTAAATTGTTTATGTATTCCGTTTTGGTCGTTAATTTTGTTAAACTTAACGTTTTTCTATGATATGCGCCATCTGGTGGACATTTTGGAACTATTTTTTTTTTTCGAAATTCCGTGAGAGCATCTTGTGTATAGCCCATATACAAAATTTCGTTGCATTCCGTTCACCCGTTTGCGCTGTAGGATGCCGTTTATAGGGGGAGTTTAATTATAACCACCCGGCATATATATATATATATATACACTGAAGTGCCACTGAATTAGGGATAGCAAAGCCTAAGCAAATTGTGTAGCGCTGCGCATCATGTATGCGCAAGTGAGGGCGCTGTGGTAACTGCATATATAGCGCGTACTGTGGTTGTTATGAATTAGTTGTTGGAATTGCCAGTATGGGTAAACTGCCTGATTTAGAAGCCTTCAATCGCGGACAAATCGTAGGTGCACGACGCATAGGCCATTCAATTTCCGAAATCGTCAGACAGCGAGGATTTTCAATATCGACAGTGTCAAGAGTATACCAAGAATACATGGATGGTGGAAAAAAAACTAGCGATCGGGCAAACTGCAAAGGACAATTAGCCTTGACAGTGCGTGGTGAGAGACGGCTCAGGCATATTGTACGTAGCCAGCGAAGCCAAACATTAGCTCAAATTACCAACCAGTTTAATGACGGTGCCAGTCGTACAGTCAGTAAACGGACTGTGCAACGCTCGCTTCACCGTATGGGTTTCGGGAGCCGTCGACCTACGAGAGTACCATTGCTCTATACTCGCCATCGGGCTGCAAGTCTTGCCTGGGCAAGAGAGCACAGAGACTGGAGCGTAGAGGATTGGAAACGAGTAGCATGGAGTGATCAATCTCGATTACGACTACTTAACGCCGACGGGAGGCTGAGAATATGGCGTCAGGCTCATGAAGGCATGATCCTGCATGCCTGGCTGGAACTGTACAAGGGCATGGTGGCTCAATCATGGTCTGGGGTGTTTTTTCGTGGCACAGTTTGGGATCTTTGGTGCGTGTACCAACCTCCCTCAATGCAATTCGGTACGTAGAGTTGCTGGGTGATCACCTCCATCCGTTTATGCTGTTCTGTTATCCGCACTGTAATGGAGTTTTCCAGCAAGACAACTTTACCTCTCACAAGTTCCGGTTGGCTACTGGCTGGTTGGATGAGCATTCCTCTGACTTCTCTGTCATGAATTGGCCACCTAGAAGCCCAGACTTAAATCCTATTGAGCATCTTTGGGATGTTTTGGAACAAGGCGTGAAAGGTCATCGCACAGCACCAAAGAACCTTACTGAATTATGGACAGCTTTAGCCAATATTTGGCAAGCCATTCCCGTGGAACGTTTCCAGAAACTTGTTGAATCTATGCCTCGTCGTGTGGCAGCCCTTATCAAGGCCAGAGGAGGCCCAACTCGTTACTAGGTAGGTATCCCTAATTCAGTGGCACTTCAGTGTATATATATATATATATATATATATATATATATATATATATATATATATATATATATATAAACACATTACATGACCTAGTGGTGACTGCCATTATGGTTCCATAGAATATTGAAAACATGCTGCAAGTTACTAGGAGTTATTTGGAAATATTTTCTCAATGGAAACCCTTTAAAACATCCAATTTTAAAGAAATCCTAATGCTTTGCAAACCACCTTTTGTGTTTAAGAGTGGAACATTTTCAAGTTGCTGTCTGTTTGCAGTCAACTGGATTGTGTTTGATCCCAATAGGGTCTGCAACTGAGGGATTGTATTCGCCTTATAAAATCCGGGCTTTAGACTCAAGTGCATATAGATATTTTAAACGTTTCACATAGCTTCTCAGACACATATTTAGTTTTAGAGAAATATTAATAACTTCGGGAAAACCTTTAAATATAGTTACCCAACCTAGGTGGGCTTTTATTTTGTATCCATTTAGTAGTTATTTGGATCACTTTGTAACACCTTGTCTGAACTACATTTAAGCAAAAGAAAGCTCGTCATATATAATCATCATTACAACTGATTGATTACAGGATCTTTCCACTATGAAACATCGTAGTTCATAAATTCGAGCCAAAATCATTAAAACTTGCATACAATACCATGAGGTAGCCCTGATAACGCAAAAACTATGCTCTTGGCACTTGTTTTTAAGTTTACTTTTTGTTTCAAGCGTTATATCCAAATAATTCAAAGCACGAACAATGCATAAATGTAACGAGTGAAGACGTTGAAAAGTGTGAAATCGTGAACAGAAGCTTATAACAAAAACTCGATGCTCCCTTTAAGATGATCATAATAAAACGTTAATAGATTCAATAAGATGAGCACATTAAAAAAAAGAGTCCTGATGTTCTGATAATGAACTTCTCTCGAAAATAGCATAACTAGACTGAAACATCATTGAAAGAAATAGATACATGGAGTACTGAATCACGGAAATCACGAACAAAATGAGCTGCAATTTTAAGTGCATTAAGAGACCTCCTTCATTGTTAAAATACCTAGTTAGTGCTTTATCACGAATTGCAACAATGGAAATGGTATTATAAAGTATTGGTGAACTAAATTCTTCAGAAATCGGAAAAAAGTAGAAATTTTTACAAGGGACGAATATCAATGAGTACACCCATTCACCAGGAATAACTTACGCATTTTTAAAACTAAAAAGCGCATGAATGGACCTCATGGGTTATAAGAATGGGTTCTACACTGTACAGGTTCTTCAGTAATAGACTGATAAAATCCCTCGTCAGACAAAATCTTATGAGTCCTAGTAGTTATATATATATATATATATATATATATATATATATATATATACATACATACAGTGGAACCTCGATACATCGAACCTCAAGGGGAACGAGAAAACTTTGAATTATCGAGGATTTCGATATACCGAGGTTCAATTTAAAAATAACATGAGTGTGTTAGACAGGTTCAAGGGGAATGGAAAAACTTTGCTCTATCAAGGAATTCAATAATTATATCAAGGTTCCACTGTATATATATATATATATATATATATATATATATATATATATATATATATATATATATATATATATATGTGTGTGTCAGAACTTAGTTGAGAAGGGAATAATTAATGCAAATTTAAGGGGGCTTCGAGATTAAATTATTTTTATGGCGCGAGAAAAACCAAAGTAATTCAGATTTCCAGACGCGCGAAATAAATAGTTGGTTTTTTCCCCGGCTTTGAGAGTGACTTTCGGTTCGCAATGAAAGAAAATCACGTAGAGAGAATTATTTTTAGAATCAGATACAGGAATTAGGCACGAGGAAGACCTTCGGGAGTCTTTTGGGGGGCTCTGCGCATGTGCCGAGAGAGTACACGTGCAGAGTTTGGTCAGAGCGCGGGAGTTTTTCGTTGCTTGTGGACGTGCGTTAGCCGGGTCTACAATTTGTAAATGGCGAGCGCTCAAATATGCGTTAAGGCGCAATTCCACTGAGGCAACTTTTAGGCAACGAGTAGCATGCGGCATTGACGCATGCTACACACAGTCTTTCCACTGAAGCAACACGAAGCAACAAAAAAAAAGTCTCCCTGCCGCATGCTACAAGTTGATTGTTGTTGCCCGCGCGCATGCGTCACCTTTCGCCATTTTCAACATGTTGAACAGTGTTGCCGTTATCCAACAGTCAGCGGATCAGTGCGGCTTGTAGCGTGCGACATGGAGTGGAATATTGAAAAAAAAACATCATTTATTGAAGATTACCATAATTCACCCGAATTATGGAACAACAAAAGTAGTGATTATAAAGAAATTAGACTAAAAAATGATAAGTTAAAGCAGTTAGCTAGTAAAAACGATTGTACGGTGGTTGAGGTGAAAAAGAAAATTAAGAATTTGCGTACAGCATTTCATCGTGAGTGAAAAAAACTGCAATCAAAAAAGAGTTGCTCATCTCCCAGCAAAAAAAAAGAAATGGTTTGCATTTGATCTTTTAAGTTTTTTAGTGGACGTCGATGTACCTAAATCAACACTGTCAACTGCTGTCAGTGATGACGAGGACTTTGAGGTGAAATTTTATAAAAATAAGTACATACAAATTGTATATTATATTACTATTAGTATACTAGATAGTACCCGTCAAAACTTGACGGTAAATAACTGAACAGTTCCAATAAAAAAAGGGTTCATAACCTTGTTAAAATATTAGAAATTTTTACAGAGTATTAGCTGTTTTGCAATCCGATGTTATAGTTTAAAATGTTCAATTTAAAATAATTCAATCTATTTCACTTTAATATAAATATATTATATATTCATGTATTATGCTATATATAAATATATTAAGCAAAAATAAAATATATCAACTAAGGAAAATCAGATTAAAAAATCATACAAATTACTCACGTGCAAAAAATTTTTGCATGTGTATTTCAATTTAATGTACATATATTATATATTATGCTATATATATGTATAAATATATTAAGCAAAAATAAAATATATAAACTAAAGAAAATCAGATTAAAAAATCATACAAATTACTCACGTGCAAAAAATTTTTGCATGTGTATTTCAATTTAATGTACATATATTATATATTATGCTATATATATGTATAAATATACTATGTATAAATATATTAAGCAAAAATAAAATATATAAACTAAAGAAAATCAGATTGAAAAATCATAAAAATTACTCGCGTGCAAAAAATTTTTGCACGCGTATTTCAATTTAATGTACATATATTTTATATTATGCTATATATATATGTATAAATATGCTATGCATAAATATATTAAGCAAAAATAAAATATATAAACTAAAGAAAATCATATTACAAAATCTTACAAATTACTGAAGTGCAAAAAATTTTTACACGTGTATTTCAATTTAATGTACCTATATTATATATTATGCTATATATATGTATAAATATATTAAGCAAAAATAGGCGGATAATTCCAGGAAATTTCAATGCGGATAATTTCAGGAAATTTAAAATTAATATATTTATCTAGTAATTGCATTTTGTAATTGCAGGAGGAAGAACAAGAAAGCAGCCAAGACAATCAATATCAAGTGGAAGTCAATGAGTCTGGAAAGCTACATGGAGGGAGTAATAAACGCGACAGAAATGGCTGTGAAGAGAAAATTGAAATATATATAGCCCCCAAAAAGAAACGGAAGGATTTATCTCCTTCGGATCGCGAAGAGGAGGCATATACTATTTTAAAAAATGCGTGTCAAAGAGATGATTGCTCAACATATGGAGAACATGTTGCTAATGAGCTGCGAAATTTAAGCTCTAGAACACGAACAATGGTTAAGCACATAATAAATAATACATTATTTGAAGCAGCTATGGGCAAATATGATGATACTAGTCGGGCCAGTACACCTCTTTACAGCTGTGAAATTAATACTTGTGGCACTGTTCTATCTTCTGGAACAGAGAATATGCCTACTCATAATAGTACACCCTCGAGTACAGCTCTTCACAGCAACTCTGGTTACACTGTTATACCCTCTGAGGCATCTGCATCGACGTTTTCTCAATCTGAAGAAACATCCGAGCACTCAGAAAATATTTTGGTCTTTCCAGTACTTTCTGAATAATTCTGACAAAGTGACTTGAAACCTGGTATTAATATACATCTTGTATAAGTATTTGTATGATAAAAAATAAAAAAAATGGTTTAATATATTCATATTTTTCTGCTGTTTTGTTTTAACGTCTGCTTAAGAAATATGTTAAGGTAAGTGAATTATTATTTTAAATAAAACAGAAAAGATAAATATCAGATAATTTTGTAAAGATGGAATTAGTATATTATGGTTTACCCAACTACTAAAGTTTTTTTTTTTTAAATGACAGCCCTTCTATATGTGATTGATATTCCTATTCTTGTGTGAATTATAATTTTATTTTCTTCATATTAAAAGAGTAAAACATGATTAAATTACAATTTGAGAGGTAAAACTTAATTTTAAAATAATAATCCAAACAGTCTTCATTCATTGAAAAAATAATCCAAACAGTCTTCATTCACACTACAGGTAAAACTTATCTACTGTAGGATGCTGAGCTTTAAATTTTCAAGATTTAATTATTCCAAATTTAGCTCCTAGTAGCAAATACTTGAGTTTATGTTGATGCTATTCACTTTCTGATAGCATTGCTGGTTCTCTGCTCATTAAAAAGTTCCAACTTCAAGTTAATCTTTAAGTTTTTAACCTTTTGTATAATTTTTATACAAAATTAGGTGAGTTTTATAAAAAATAAGTACATACAAATTATATATTATATTACTATTAGCATATTGAAATATTTATTTGAATATTACATATAAAAGTTAAGCGTAATGGTCCTGCTGATTTAAAATATCTAGTAAATTCATTTTTCACTTCTTTAGCTTCAAAAGTTGACTTTCGTGCTCTATGTGGCAAATCCTGCAGACCAGTATCGCCTTGGACAACTGCCCTCCATGATCCAGGAATAATATTTCCATCTTGCGTTTCGATATCTAAAGTTCCTTGAGGACAGTGTAGTGATCGCGATGTTTCACTCCTTCTCAAAAAGTTATGAAGATGAATGCATGTATTTGTGACAATTTCAGCGTTTTCCAAATTAATTATTAGTGGTTTTCTAAATACACGAAGCACACTTGCTAGCAACCCAAAAGTATTTTCCACTACTCTTCGAGCGCGTGAATGCCTATAATTGTATAGTCGTTGACAAGTGCCTAGGTCGTGGTAGCCGCTAAAGAGTTTCATGATGTGTTCCTGTAGAGGGAATGCATCATCCGTCAAGATTACGTAAGGCGATAACTTACTACTACCAGGAAGGGGTTCTGGGTCAGGTAATTTTAGCTTTCCTTTGGTCAACTTCTTATAAAATGACGTTTCTCCAAAAACACCTCCGTCAGATATCCTGCCTTGGCAGCAAACATAAGCGTATATAACATTATAATTTGCGTCAGCAATGGCCATCAAAACAGCGCTAAAAGTCCCTTTGTAGTTGAAAAACATACTGCCACTATTTTTTGGGCTTTGGATGACAACGTGTTTTCCGTCACAAGCTCCAACACAATGCGGATAATTCCAGGAAAGTTTGAAATCTCTTGCTATCTTTCTCCACTCGTCTTCAGAGCATGGCATCTGAAAAAAATTTAAAATTAATATATTAATAAATTAATATATTAATATACTAATAAATTAATAAATTTAAAATTTAAAAAATTTTAAAAATGGTTTAATATATTCATATTTTTACTTACCCTGACAAAATCATGTAGAACGTCGATCAAAGCTCTGCATACCTCTGGAATAATTCGAGAAATGCTTGGCTCAGATATCGAAACAGATACATAAGTGATGGATAGCTATCACCCGTAGCCAAATATCTCAATGTCACTAACAACCTTACACGAGGTGGTATTGCTTCCCGAAAGTTGGTATCATATTTTTTATAGTAGGTGAGATTTTTTCAAGCAAGTACTCAAAATCTTCTTTACTCATTCGTGTAAAATTTCGAAATAAAGCTTCATCGTCAGCAACCATCGTCAGCATAGTTCTCTTCTCCACCACCGTGGCTGTCTTCTTTTTTTTTTCTTTTTTTTTACGATTCAAAGCTATTACCAAATAAGCAGCTGTCGCGACTGTTTGTAAAGACATCATGCACCAAACTGAAGTTACCTTTAAAGGGCTACTTGAAAAGTTGCCTTGAAATAGTTGCCTAAATGGAATCGTTTTAAGTCGCATGCTACACGCATAGACGACAAAGCGCATGCGATAGGGGGAGACAAATTCCGCATGCGACATTATTGAATTTTGTGGCATGTAGTCGCACACCTATGATCAGGCAACACTAGGAAACAAGTATCATCCCTCATGACGTTCAGTGTTGCCTCAGTGGAATTGCGCCTATATATATATATATATATATATATATATATATATATATATATATATATATATATATATATATATATATATATAATATATATATATATATATATATATATATATATATATATATAATATATATATATATATATATATATATATATATATATATAATATATATATATATATATATATATATATATAATATATATATATATATATATATATATATATATATATATATACTCATGGACAAAAAAATTAGCGCACCAAGAAATAATTGCGGGATCGTAACGAAACTTGCAATGACTGTACATGTCGGGGAGATATGCAAATGATTAGAAATGCAGCGTGATTGCGCATTACGTATAGCCTGTAGAGGGCGTTGAACATCGTACTCTGTGGAGTATAAAACAGGTAACCAAAGCTTGTTTGAGTGTGCTGAATCATTTACAAAGGAAGAGCTGAGATAGACATGCCATTACGCCGTGTTCGAAGACAATATAAGCAGTTGTCGCAGTTTGAGACGGGGAGAATCGTCGGGATGATGGAAGCTGGGTGGTCAGCTAGGCGAGTAGCTCGTCAATTAGATGCTCTGATTGTGTTGTGAGGAGGTGTTGGGACCAGTGGACCCGAGAGATGTCATGTACACGAAGACCAGGCTCAGGACGCCCTCGACAGACAAGTCGTCGAGAAGACCGCCACATCGTAAGAAATGCACGCGTACAGCCAACTGCTTCATCGGCCGCCATCCAGGTACAGGTAGCACCTTCACTAGGGGCCTCTGTGTCTTCTCGAACCATACGAAAGCGCCTGGCTGAAGGACAGTTGGTATCGCGGCGCCCATTGCGTGTGCTGCCCTTGACACCTACCCATCGACGCCTCCGTTTGGAGTTTTGCCGCGCACGAGGAAACTGGACTGCAGCGGAATGGAACCAGGTCGTCTTTAGCGACGAATCCAGATTCAATCTCGGCAGTGATGACAATCGTGTTCGTGTGTGGAGAGCCCGTGGTGAACGCTTCAATCCTGCCTTTGCTGTACAGCGACACATCGCTCCCACAGCTGGTGTGATGGTATGGAGTGCCATTGCCTACAATACACGGTCACCCCTAGTATTGTTCCGTGGAACCATAACAGCCCAGCGGTATGTTCATGAAATCCTGCAACCACATATGTTGCCACTCATGCAACGGCTCCCAGGAGCCATTTTTCAACAAGACAATGCTCGGCCTCATACGGCAAGGGTGTCACAAGACTGTCTTCGCAGTGTTACTACCCTTCCTTGGCCTGCCCGATCCCCAGATTTGTCTCCAATCGAGCATATCTGGGATCATTTGGGACGACGAGTTGGGCATCCCACGAGTTTGAACGAACTAGAGGCAAGGTTACAGCAAATATGGAACGAAATGTCTTAAGACATCAGACAGAACTTGTATGACTCAATGCCCGATCGTATCAATCGTGCATTCGCGCTAGAGGGGGGGGGTGGGGGTCCAACGGAGTATTAACTCCTCCGTTCTTTTGCCTTTTTCTCTGAAATAAATTATCCTTTTTCTTTGTTTATCTTATCATTTACTTATATCAAAGTAGTCATTACGTATGTAAAATTTCGTTTTCTTTTGACGACTACTTCTTGGTGCGCTAATTTTTTTGTCCATGAGTGTATATATATATATATAGATATATAAACAGAGAGAGAGAGAGAGAGAGAGAGAGATGGGGGCAGGTTGGATGATAGGTGAAGTACTCAACCCTCCGATATTTTCCATTATGGATAGAAGCAAAATTATTCAGCAGAATTGTTTGAGCAAGCAAATCTATTTTAGCAGTTTCATCTAAAGTTCTATACCAACATAGTTTTTAAAAGTGGCATCCCATTGAAAGCCTTTATCAGCAAAAGTTCAGTTTTCGGAAATGTGAGGCAGATATGCGTAAATTAATATGAAACTAGAGGTATCAAAAATTTACCTGTAGTTTTAACGTTAAGTAATACCTATCCTACGGACATTGAAATTCTGATGAAACCAGTTGGCTGAAGATTATCTTCTAGTAATACCCGTATAATTTTGTTTAAGTGACCACTAATGGAGTCTTTTTGCTGCTTTATTGCTTTCTGTCTGTCATTTTTACAGCCTTTTGTGACAGAGGTCATGTCTTTTTGATAACTTCGCAGGAAGCATTGTGTCTTCACGAACACTACGGAAAATTTTACGAAACATGGGTCGTGACCCACTAATGGATCACGTAGAAATTTGGGTGGGTCTCAAGAAGACAATGACACAGTTGATTTTTTGACTGAAATGAATTTATGAATGTCTATATAATCAATGATTAGGGAGAGAATATCTAGAAGTTTTACAAAATTTCCGCTCTCAGCTTTAGGACAAAGTTCAGTGACTTTTAAAGAAAAGAACTCCAAAATTATTTAGTAATTACATTTTTGTTGCAAAGTGGGAACTTGAAACATTTTTTTGCAAAATTGTATCCCTAAATTTTCAACTTATTAAATTGTAACAGCGTAGACATTCCTCTTTCTTGGAACGCACATATGTGGGGTATTTCTATAAAGATTCGAACGACAATGAATTACAAGATCACGTGAATCAAAATTAGATTAATAATGTCTTAAGGCGGCTTCTGTCTAGTTTAGTAAGTTTTGTAAAAGTATCACTTTAGGTGAACAAAACGAGGGTAACAATGCTTCTATTTTAAATCCCAATAACTTTTTCCTTACGGGGTTTGATAGCATGTATATATATATATATATATATGTATATGTATATATATATATATATATATATATATATATATATATATATATATATATATATATATATATATATGTATGTATGTATGTATGTGTATATATATATATATATATGTATGTATGTATATATGTGTATATACATATATATATATATATATATATATATATATATATATATATATATATATATATATATATATATATATATATATATATATATTCATTTATGGGCCCGTATTCTTGGGATACATGCTATCCCACCCCCTAAGGAAAAGGTTAAATATATTAATACTGAAACAATAATATGTATTATTATAATGAGAAATATACATCGAAAAATTACAAAAAAATTATGCAATATTGCATTAGTATGGATACAATAAACACTATCGTAGTCAAATAAAGTATTCAAAATTAATGGGTAATTTGGGTCTTACAAATATCGATCGAAGTTTGTTTTTCATCCTAAATTAAATTGAATACTTAGATACGCTAAACCCCCTATTAATTAACCGAGGGAGTTATCCGAGCGAAGAAAATGTAAAAGGTTAGGAACAAAATACAAGTTATCCTAAATATTTTTGACTCGGTTCGAAAAAAAGAATGCAACTTCTTCAAAAATAAAATAAAGGAAAGCCCGTGTAAGCTTCACTGTTTGTTAAATCATATTCTATTTAAATCACTATGTTAATTTCTTTTAAAACTTTTACATTGTTCTTTTTTATAATTATATAGGGCCGCTTTTGGATTATCTGTGTTTTATGGGTTTCTGTGCGTCCTTATGCAGTGATGCGCAAACAATTTCGACCGCGTCCCACTTTACTTAAATAAAAAATAACTCGACCCCCAATGAAAATTTTCTGGTAGCTGCAAAATATTTTTACAAATCAGGAAAATGTGTAAAAAATAAATAAATAAATAAATAAAAATAGAAATAAGGAAAAATGACAAACTGTTTGCTCTCACTGACATTCGCTCCAAGAGATGGCGCGCTAGGTGCATATCAAGTAATTGACATTTACTAATGTTTGTTGTTTTGCTCTGTAGAGTGAGTTGCAGTAGCTTCGCATTAAATAACTTTAATTATGTTAACGCATTATTCACAATGTATGTTCACTTGCGTCGTAGTCACAAACTTTTTTTTTTTTAATTAATGAACTATAGATTTTAAGTTAACATATACAGTAAAACCTCGTTTATCCGGATCAGATTTGTAGACATTATTTTTATTTTATGTTCACATTACATAATAATTTTTAATATGAAAGCAAGAACGTAATTACAAGTACGCCAAATATTCTCTTTTTAGTTAGATTCAATTTACAGTTCCTGCATAGATTGTACAATAAATTATGCTAATAAAATGCTTTTTGTTGAGTTCAAGAAAGATTTACTAGACTTACCAATTCTTTGTTAAGAAATGATGTGAAAAGTTATTTTTATATTTTTTCATATCTTAAACAATACTATGTAATTTTGTTACAAAACATAGTTTTTTATCGTAATAAACGGTCTGCTTAGTTAAGGATTTTGTTTTGCTTATTACCAATATTACTCATATTACCCAGATTATCCGGATTTTCGATTTTCCGGATTGCCTATGGTCCCAGTTAGTCCGGATAAACGAGGTTTTACTGTACTTTGTGTAATAACAAATAAAAATATCTTGTTTACCTTCTGCACATTTTTTTGACAAATCTCATGTGGCAAAAACTTCTTATTAAATATTAGTATGTATTTTTTTATTAAATAATTCAGTATGATACACATTTACTGTACTTTGCGTAATAACAATTAAAAATATCTCGTTTATCTTCTATAGAGACTGTTACCTTCTGTCACCTTCTGTTTCCTAGATACACAATTCTGTACCTTTTTTTGGCAAATCTCATGTGACAAAAACTTCTTATTAAATATTAATATGTATTTTTTATTAAATAATTCAGTATGATATATATTTATTATACTTTGCGTAATAACAATTAAAAATATCTTGTTTACCTTCTGTAGAAACTGTTACCTTCTGTTTCCTAGATACAGAATTCTGTACTTTTTTTGGCAAATCTCATGTGACAAAAACTTCTTATTAAATATTAATATGTATTTTTATTAAATAATTCAGTATGATACATATTTATTGTACTTTGCGTAATAACAATTAAAAATATCTTGTTTACCTTCTGTAGAGACTGTTACCTTCTGTTTCCTAGATACATAATTCTGTGCTTTTTTTGGCAAATCTCATGTGACAAAATCTTCTTATTAAATATTAATATGTATTTTTATTAAATAATTCAGTATGATACATATTTATTGTACTTTGCGTAATAACAATTAAAAATATCTTGTTTAGCTTCTGCACTTTTTTTGGCACACCTCATGTGACAAAATCTTCTTATTAAAATATAATATGTATTTTTAATTAAGTAATTCAGTATGATATATATTTACTTCAAACTATCCGTGACCCCTACAGTTTGTGTCACGACACCCATGTGGGTCACGAGCCATAGCTTGTGCACCACTGCTGTAGTGCATTAATTAAACCGTATGGGATTTCGATGAGTCCCCCCCCCCCCTAACCGTGAACATGCGCTCTTTATATGGTTTGAATCGGGAAAAAAATCTACCATTTTTACTATGAGTGTTACAAACCTCTGTGACAGGAAATTTACAAATATTTTACTAACAATTATATAAAACTAGCCGCTGCGCGACCAGCATGGTCACTTTTTGTTTGATATTTTCTTTTGCAAAACAACTCAACTGAAAGTAACATATGCAAAGAATGTTAGCATTTCCTGTCATCATAAATATACGTTGGTAAGGGGTATTCTCTATAAGGCTGATTCTAAATCATCGTGATTAAAAAATGTGAATTTCCATTACTTCAGAATAGAGTTAAAGATAAGACTGAGAAACTCAACACCAATGATTTTAAAAGTTACATCCCTCTCTATATGTGCTATTTTTCAAAATTAAGATATCTACACTTTGTCATTACATCAAATAAGAAATTGTTGGGGAAAAAAATTTTCACATAAAAAAATGGAGTAAAAATTCAGCAAGTACTAAAATAATTAGTATGGATTACATCACTCTGTATATGTACTATTGTTCCCAATTCAGATATCTAAACTTAATCATATCAAATAATAAATTGTTGGTAAAATTTCTTCACTTATAAAATGGAGTAAAATTTCAGCAAAAACTGAAAAAAGTGTAGAAAATTAACTATTACTGGCTCTCGGTTGCTATGCTGGCGACGGTTAAGCCTATCTTCGGGATTATTTATTCTCTCTCTTAATGAATTATTTCTTCTTCGCTTTCTTTCTTGAGACTGTTCTTAATTTTCACATGATCGCGCTGTTCGCTTTCGAGCATTCCTGATTTCAATGCGTAAATCCATGTTGACACGTGGTTGCAAATTGCGGACGGCCACTAATGTTTACATCCAGTAGTTTCAGCCGTTGCCATTCGGAGTGTAGAGATATCATCGATTTTTGTGCCGCATACTTACACGTTCTATATATATATATAGATCATTGTTAATTATTTACACATACGCACGCTAACGTCCTTTTTTTCTTTACAGATGAATCCGTTTTGCAAATCAGAGTAAAAGCATACGATCTTGAAACCGGGAGGGAAATATTTGTTGGCTTTCACATAAACCTTACGTATGTGTCTCGTACAGATGTTGAGGAATATAATGAAATCAGTCGAAAAGATTTCTGAGGTAAGAAAATTACGTAATTACCATAATACATTTTATGTTAAATGATTTAAATATAATGTTTACCCTTAATTTTGATAAATATGCACGCACTTGCATTTTTTTCAGAAGAAATAGCTTACAGAATTTTATTTTGATGGTGTATGGTTGTACGTGAAACTCTGTTTTATTGCTTTAAATATATGGCTGAGGAATTTTACTTCATCCAAAGATGCAGATAAACAAGTTTTAGCTTCCTTAAGGTATTTTCTTGCTGCTACACAGGATTTGCACTGATTCAAAAAAAGGTTCAAAAGATTTAAGATTCAACAGTGAAGTTTCAGACACTCGCGCATTCTGATTAGAAAAGTACACAACACATCAAAAATATGACCTACTACTTTTTAGACAATTTTAAGGATATATCTGACACAATATTTGGAATTACGATAAAAACAGTAAAAAAAGTTTGACAAATTATAAAAATGCGTAATTATCATCATAAATTGTGTATTATATTATTTAAATATACTGTTTATTTTTTTTCAATATTTACGTACTTGTCTTTCTTTACAAAGAAAAGGCTAGATAAAGAATTATATTCTTATATTCTCGGAAGCTATGAAATTGGGTTCCATATTCTGGACTGAAAATTAAACCCAATTTGATAGCTTTAAATTATATGTTGAAGGATTTGACTTCAGCCAAGGATAGAATTCAACACTTTTTCCTTTATGTATTTTTTTTACAGTTACAATAATTTGTAAAGCCTCACAGTAATGTTCAAAATATTTTAGATTCAAAAGTACAGTTTCAGACACTCGTTCGTGCAGACAACTCAAAGAGTTAAAGAGAAACTGCTTTTTTTTTCCTTTTTTCCTTTTTAAGTATAAGACTTTACCCAGGAGACAATCAAGGATTACTAGTGCGTTGAAAACATACGCACACAGCAAATGGGTGTTATAATTTCCCTGAAAAAATGTCGTTATTACTAATGATTATCTCTAATCAGCAAAATCACTTTCATTGACAGATATGACGAATTATGCTAATCTTAATTTTACGCATGAATACTTTTCGTTTACCCCAAAACTAAAGGTAGAAATTCCGCTTAAAATGATCCTCAAACTGTTATCTGAATTCTTCAAATTATTCTACAGCAACTAAATTATCAAAATAAAGTAAACACATATATCGATACAAGCAATCGTCATAAGATGAGGATGTCATTCAAATCTTTTACATCTATGAATTTTATTACTTCACTTGATAAATCGGATGATGAAAGATTAGTAGTACCTGGTTCAGTCAAATAGTATTTTCAATTAGTATATACATATATATATATATATATATATATATATATATATATATATATATATATATATATATATATATATATATATATATATATATATATATATTTGCTGTGTAAAGGGTGTCAAGTCCAAAATCGTAGTTTTGAGAGAAACGGGATTGAAAAGTACAGCTGGAAGCCGATTTCGAACAGTTGCGATTCGAATCCACCCTTACCTATTCATCAATGGTCTGGGGATTGTTAGGTTCCTTGTTTATTTTGATATTCTCTTTCTATATTCGAGTTTTGATTACTTTTGAGGGGTTGGGGAACGAAAAGTGCAAAGCCTGCAACAATGACACTGATGAATAAAAATATTTAGGAGAGGAATTAGACTTAGCATTCTGTACCCTGCAGTAGCCCTTGATTTTTCAAACATGCCTGGTGTGATAACTCATTTTAGCCCATTTTGGACTTAACACCCTTTACACAGAAAACAAACACACACACACACACACACACACACACATATATATATACATATACACTCATGGACAAAAAAATTAGCGCACCAAGAAGGAGTCGTCAAAATGAAACGAAATTTTACATACGTAATGACTACTTTGATATAAGTAAATGATAAGAAAATCAAAGAAAAAGGATAATTTATTTCAGAGAAAAAGGCAAAAGAACGGAGGAGTTAATACTCCGTTGGACCCCCTCTAGCGCGAATGCACGATGCGATATGATCGGGCATTGAATCATACAAGTTCTGTATGATGTCTTGAGACATTTCGTTCCATATTTGCTGTAACCTTGCCTCTAGTTCGTTCAAACTCGTGGGATGCCCAACTCGTCGTCCCAAATGACCCCAGATATACTCGATTGGAGACAAATCTGGGGATCGGGCAGGCCAAAGAAGGGTAGTAACACTGCGGAGACAGTCTTGTGACACCCTTGCCGTATGAGGCCGAGCATTGTCTTGTTGAAAAATGGCTCCTGGGAGCCGTTGCATGAGTGGCAACACATGTGGTTGCAGGATTTCATGAACAGACCGCTGGGCTGTCATGGTGCCACGGAACAATACTAGGGGTGACCGTGTATGGCACCCCATACCATCACACCAGCTGTGGGAGCGATGTGTCGCTGTACAGCAAAGGCAGGATTGAAGCGTTCACCACGGGCTCTCCACACACGAACACGATTGTCATCACTGCCGAGATTGAACCTGGATTCGTCGCTAAAGACGACCTGGTTCCATTCCGCTGCAGTCCAGTTTCCTCGTGCGCGGCAAAACTCCAAACGGAGGCGTCGATGGGTGGGCGTCAAGGGCAGCACACGTAATGGGCGCAAGGATACCAACTGTCCTTCAGCCAGGCGCCTTCGTATGGTTCGAAAAGACACAGAGGCCCCTAGTGAAGGTGCTACCTGTGCCTGGATGGCGGCCGATGAAGCAGTTGGCTGTACGCGTGCATTTCTTACGATGTGGCGGTCTTCTCGACGACTGGTCTTTCGAGGGCGTCCTGAGCCTGGTCTTCGTGTACATGACATATCTCGGGTCCACTGGTCCCAACACCTCCTCACAACACAATCAGAGCGGCCTAATTGACGAGCTACTCGCCTAGCTGACCACCCAGCTTCCATCATCCCGACGATTCTCCCCCTCTCAAACTGCGACAACTGCTTATATTGTCTTCGAACACGGCGTAATGGCATGTCTATCTCAGCTCTTCCTTTGCAAATGATTCAGCACACTCAAACAAGCTTTGGTTACTTGTTTTATACTCCACAGAGTACGATGTTCAACACCCTCTACCGGCTATACGTAATGCGCCATCACGCTGCATTTCTAATCATTTGTATATCTCCCCGACATGTACCTTCATTGCAAGTTTCGTTACGATCCCGCAATTATTTCTTGGTGCGCTAATTTTTTTGTCCATGAGTGTATATATATACACCGACGAGCCATTACATTATGACCACCCGTTTAATACGACGTAGGACCACCTTTCGCCCTCAAAACCGCCAACACCCGGCGTGGCATTGACTCGACAAGGTGCTTATAGGTAGTGTAAGGTATCTGGTACCAAGCGCCCACCAACTGGTCCTGCAATTCCCTCACATTGCGAGGTCGTAGCTTGGCAGCACGTATTCGGTTTTCGAGGTGGAACCACAAATGTTCTATTGGATTAATGTCAGGGGAATTTATCGAAGTTTGATAAATCAGCTGCTTTTCCCATTATGTCGCTAATCACTCTATGTTTAGAAAGACAATGCATGGGCTCTTTTATACTCCAAATTCAGCCGCACACGCGCCGTGGTTTTGTTTCTGGGTGCTCTCATTGCTACAGAAGGAGGATGGTCATAATGTAATGGCTCTTCGGTGTATATATATATATATATATATATATATATATATATATATATATATATATATATATATATATATATATATATATATATATATATATATATATATATAATCCTGGTTGGCTTTCAGAATAACAACAGAACTAATTTAGAGGAGACAGATATGTCTCTAAATACTTATAAGAAAAGGAATTTATTTCTAATTCTTAAATGTGACAAAACTCATTGTATAACAATTCATAATTGTCCTAAATTCTCTAAATGCTGTAACAAGAAATTTTATAAACCCTGCTGATACGCGATAACAGAATAAGTCTGAGAATTATTCAAAAACAATAAACTGATATTCTGACAAATTTGACAAAATATGAAAGCATTCTATCTCAGTTTGCTGACTTAAAACGAAACCTAAAAATCTAACAGAGTATTTTACAGAAATATTAATTTGGATATTTTGTTCGAATAATCGTGAAGGTCGACACATAGATGAATAAAAGAAAAGGGGAAAAAAGACAGGATGTGTGCAGAGCCATTTAAAAGTATAAAATAGGAAATACTAATGAAATTAACTTGTTTTATTAAAAAGGGAATTGATGAAATATTTTTAAGTAGTTAAAAAAGTGATAAAATCACTAAATTCATAAAAATCGTTAAATTTCGTGAAGAATTTTCTTCCTAGTTTTGAAGTACAATATGTTTAAATACCTTTACCATTATTTTAATTCCCTTTGTCATCACTATTTTTAGAAAAATACGCCATTTCAGCTTTTATTCACATGAAAACACAATTCTAAATAATCATGACAAGAGTAAATAATTTTAAAAAACGTAAGATTTTGTTTAAAAGTTAGCTTCTGAATTTCAAAATACAATAGGGTTTGGAATAAAGTCATAAAAGAGAAAAATCAATAACAATAAGAATAAAATGCTTCGAAATCTAAGAATCGAAATGAATAGAATGTTTATTTCTCAGTTTTCCTCCTCCTAAAAAATGCATAAAGAAATACTGTTTCGAACTTTCATAAAATGTCTATGCGTTTGAAGGTAAAAAGGGTTACACAGCTTATTGTTAGTCAAGTGGTTACAAAATGTACAGACCCTTTTATTAAAGTCAAGGAAAAGTTATAAATAAGTGAGTAAATAAATGTAATAACCGAAAAAGAAACTGCTCCGACTGGATGGCACACCCAAAGAATGCAGGCAGCTCCAAAACCGTGAAAGATATCGATTTGCCAAAATAATCTCTTTTGACCCTGGAATGCACATTTCATTTCCCTTTTCTTTTGATATATATGAATTCACTTTATAAAGACACGCGCAGGAATTTTGATTCTTAGTTTTTATTCATTTAACTTAAATCTTTTTTCTCTGTGAATGTGTGAAAGGATCACACGTTCGTGTATTCCATTTTATTCGGAAAAAAAAATTCGATAGGCTTCTAAGGACTGGTAACAAATCCGTGAGTGAATACAACGAACGCAATATGCACTAAACACTTTAAATTCTTGGTAAAAAAAAATACCTTATGTGACAAAATCTATCAAAAATCAACTAGTTTTTTCCTAGTCAGACTGTTCAAACAACCAATTAATGTAAATGGTATATTATTAAGATAAGGGAGTGTGCGTGGGTGCGTATATATAACAATGATGCTTTATATAATACACTAGCTGAAAACCCGCACTTCGCTACGGAGTACATTCAAATTAAATACAACGGTCAATGTATGCAATTAATACCAAAAAATAAATAAATATATTTATATATTTATAATCAATAGGACGATCAATTTATACAATTGATGTAAAAAAAGAGCAAAAAAATATATTTATAAACAAATCGTAAGTGATATTTTTATAGACAAAATAATGTAGAAGAAAATATTCAAATTAAATGTAATAGGACATACTAAAAAATATAGTACAGTTAATATAGTACAGTTTTAGGAACATAATATCTTTTATTGTATTTTAATATTTTTTTGGATAATGTCCAATTATCTGCCGCATTAGCAAGAAAAAATATTTTTTGTCTATTTAGTTGTTATGCACGTAACGATAAATTTATTTAAAGTACCAGAAAAAGAAATCACGTGATCAGCATTTAATAAATTAAATTCTAAAAATTAATCTTTAAAAATTCACCAAAAATCAGAAAATAGAGGTAAAGATTCGAAAAAGATCTCATTTTAAAGGAATTTTTATGATCTTTCTCGTGATATATATTTTATAACCCTCAAATTATTATTTTAAATGCAAACTTAAAAAAGTTACTAAAACAGCTTAAAAATTTAATTTAAAAAAATCTTAGAATTTTTCAAAAATGTTTCTTAGTGCACCCCTACACTATAAGAAGAATCGCCATGCAAAGTTTCAGCTCTTTATGTCTAGCGGTTTGGCCTGTGCGTTCGTTGTATGTCAGTGAGTCAGTCAGTTATGGAACTGTTTTATATACATATATTTATGATTTATCTATATTAATAAAGGAACAGAAGGGTTTGTCGAGATCACGTGAGCATAACGCGACCGGGTCGACCCATCGAAAAGAATGGCCGCCAAATACAGAAATCGGTGTATTTTTTTTCTCATGAAAGTACATAAATGTTACATATTTGGAAAGAGCTTCGAAAATAGATAATTTTTTCTGCGTACACTTATTCTGTTAATTCAATAGTTTTAGAGATATTTGGATTCTAATGAAGCGTTATCGCTCTTTGACGATGTAAACAAAGGGTGATTCTTTCACAGCGTGATTCTCATTAAAAAATGAATCATTGAAATTTTTAATCATGTGTAAAATTTTTGATGTGTAAAATTATCAAAATTTTTATTTGAAACTAAATATTCAAATTGTTTAATAATAATAAATACTTTATTGAAAATAAATAGATATATACTGATTTTTGGTGGATTTACTGATTTTTGTGTGAAGTGATTACATTTGGTAATTTTTTCGTTTCTATATTTCTTGAGAAATCTGGTTGAAACTTCGTATACTTATGTTTTGAAGCCTGGAGATAATTCTAATATAAGTTTGGAAGCTTTAAAATGCTTATATATAAATACAGTTTTTAAATAATAGTTCATCTCAAGGCGTTGGTATCAATCATTCATAAGAACTGAGTATGCGCACCTAAATGTTACAAGGTAAATGAACGCATTGATTATTGTTAATTTGTAGTTTTTTGGTGTTATTTAAAGTTAATTTTCTAATATTATTCTTTTTGTTTTACGGAATTTTATAATTCACGATGTACTTTTAAAAGCATAAGAATTAGTATATCTTAACTAAAAAGAATCAGTCTAAACTTTAAGCACACTTTTGCGATTTATTTACGGTCCATTTGTTTGTTTTAAAAAATAATTTTTTAAAGGTTTTTTTTGTGTTTTATGGTAAAATGCACTTAAAAATTTTAAAAAAGTAACAAAAAATTACCTGTAAATAGCATACTTTTTTTATAAATTGGGCAATTTGAAGTAATTTTTATTGAAATTTAGCTAAAATGTCTATAACTCTGCATAAAATTCTTAATGCTACTATTTTAATTTCCTTCTCTCACATGATACATATGACAGTTATATTCAAAATGACCTACAATCTAAGAGAAAATTTGAAAATGCAAAAATAATACATGCAATTTTATGTTCAAATTTAAAAATATTCCCCGATTCCTCATTCCTTTCCTTATAAAAACAGCCCCAAATAAAAAAACTACAATTATATCACAGAAATATTGCAAAGAATTGTAGACAGTAGCATAAAAAGAAAGAATATTCAAATAAATTAACTAAATTAAACAAAAAATGACAGATAGTTTAAATTCCACTTCACTATCCCATTGAAATAATATTTAATGGAATAATAACTATTAATTTATGAAAAAACAAAACAAAATTGAAAACAGTATGTGACTATCACAGAAATATTCCAGAGTTCAACGGTAATCCGTATACTGGGAATAAACCCAGTAGAAAAGGATTAATGAAAAAAAGAAAACTAAAGGAGTAATATTAGCCAACACATGATATTTTAATTTCCCTCTCACACATGATACATATGACAGTTATCTTCTAAATTACCTACAGTCTAAGAGAAAATTTTAAAATGCAAAAATAATACACGCAATTTTATATTTCAATATGAAAATTTTCCCCGATTCGCGATTCCTTTCCTTATAAAAACAGTCCCAAATAAAAAAAACTATTTATTATACACCAATTATTGTTCACTTTTTGTTTATTTTGTATTTGCTAAGGAAATTGTGTTATTATTGGATATTTTTGAAGGCCAGTGAAATATAATTATGTTTTTTACTTTTCCATTTAGTTAATTTTTTAATTGTTCAGAAATTAATTATTAAACCAGAATTATGTTTCAATATGAGCATTTTCCCCGATTCGTCATTCCTTTCCTTATAAAAAAAGCCGCAAATAAAAAACTATTTATTATATACCAATTATTGTTCTTTTTTTGGTTATTTTGTATTTGCTAAGCAAATTGTGTTATTATTGGATATTTTTGAAGGCCAGTGAAATATAATTATGTTTTATTTACTTTTCTATTTTGCGTTTAGTTAATTTTGCAATTGGTCAGAAATTAATTGTTCAAACAGAATTTATTACTTTAAATATCTCAATGGGGGGGGGGGGGGTACAGTTTATTCTTTCATCATTTTTTATTATCATTCTCAAGTAGGAATTAAGGTGACTATCTACGTTCGGAGTCAATTTAAAAAAAAATTTTTTTTAAAGGTTCTTTTCATCTTTTATGGTAAAATAGCTTAAAAATTAAAAAAAGAGACAAAAACTTACCTGTAAATAGCATACTTTTTTATAAATTGGTCAATTTGAAGTAATTTTTAATGAAATTTATCTAAAACACCTATCACTGCACAAAATTTTAAAGCCCTCACACATGATATTTTAATTTCCCTCTCACACATGATACATATGACAGTCATCTTCTAAATTACCTACAATCTAAGAGAAAATTTTAAAATGCAAAAATAATACACGCAATTTTATGTTTCAATATGAAAATTTTCCCCGATTCGTGATTCCTTTCTTTATAAAAACAGCCCCAAATAAAAAATTATTTATTATATACCAATTATTGTTCACTTTTTGTTTATTTTATATTTGCTAAGGAAATTGTGTTGTCTATATTAATAAAGAAACAGAGGGTTTTGTCGAGATCACGTGACCCCGTAACGCGACCGGGCGAACTCATCCAAAAAATAATGGCCGACAAATACAGGAATCGGTGTATTTTTTTTTCTCATGAAAGTACATAAATGTTACATATTTGGAAAGAGCTTCGAAAACTGATAATTTTTTCTGCGTACACTTATTCTGTTAATTCAATAGTTTTAGAGATATTTGGATTCTAATGAAGCGCCATCGCTCTTTGACGATGTAACCAAAGGGTGATTCTTTTACAGCGTGATTCTCACTAAAAAATGAATCACTGAAATGAAATGTTTCACCGTGTCTAATTTCTTATTCCTTTCCTATAATTTTTTATACTTTTAATTTAAACTTTTTAATCATAAATAGATCATTTGAAGATGTGCTGATTTTTTGGAGATTTTTTGCCAATTAAAAGTGAAAAAAAAATTTAAATCCAAGTAAACTGTGATTCTGAGTGTCAAGTGATTCGATTTGGGTGGTCGATTAATGATGCCTAAATATTTATTTTCTTGAATTTCGCCCTGTTGATTTAATGATTTTCATTGCTTAAGCATGGTCGCTTTTAGTAAGTTTTTTATGAATCTTAATGTAAATTGATAAGTAAGATTTTCATTGCTTAAGCATGGTCGCTTTTAGTAAGTTTTTTATGAATCTTAATGTAAATTGATAAGTAATTAACTGGTAATAACTATTAAGTAAGATAACGGTCATTGTATGTATTGTGATGGTTGCGTTGTATGTGATTGATTGACATTTACCCTTCCAGTACCTAGAATTATACACATTCTTAGACACAGCTAAGAAGGTTAACGGCCATTGTATGTATTGTACTGTATTCTGTGTGAGTGGCTGATGCGTTCTCTGTAAGGGATTTATGCATTGTATGCGAGTGTTTAATGCATCGTATGTGTAGATAATATACAAACTATTAATTTCCCATGCCCACGGTGTGTTCATGAGCAATGTTGCATTGCGAGTATATGAATGCATCGTGTTATTGTACGTGTCTCTAGAACGTAATAAAACTTCTTGAATTTCACCATTTCATTTACTATATTTTTGATGTTAAAACATGTTAGCAATGTATTACATATGCATTATTTTGTACGTCAAATATAGTTACACATTAATTTTATAGAAATTTGTGGTATGACTTTCTTAATGAACGGCTAAATCTAGCTGAATTCTGAAGACTTTAATTATAAATTTATATTTTCTTGATTGGGTTTTCTTTTTATTCATGTGTATAAAATTTCACATGCTTTTTTTTCTATGTTATTTATACTGTGTTTAGTTTTTAAATTGATTTTGGTTAAGAATTATTCCACAATTTGACATTTTTACTTTACAGCTTTTAGTGGTACAGTTTGCAAAATGTTTTTGTGCATTACTGCCGAAAGAAATTGTTTTAAAGTTTTTTATTAATCATAATGTAAATTGATAAGTAATTAACTGGTATTAACTATTAGTAATACACTTTTAAAATTCATTAATTAACTTTTTCATTAAATTTTAGTTTAAAATTTAATAATTATTATTAACTTTATAAAGTTTATTAGTTTACCTAAATAACGTTTTTTGTTTAAATGTTTTTGTGCGGGTTTGTCATTATTTATCGTGTTTATGACCTCAACATCCAATAAAATAGATGTGCTCCCCTGTTTTTCATTGCTTTCTACGATTTTAAATATTTTTTGGGGTTCAACTTTACAATTTTTCATGTTTACAAATCGGTAGACACTGTGTGTGATAAAGATCAAGCAGTCAACTACCCAACTGAGTTTTTAAACTCATTGGAGTTATCTGGAGTACCTTCACACATTTTGGAGCTGAAAATTGGTGCACCTATAATGCTTCTAAGAAATCTTAATCCACCTATACTGTGCGATGGAACAAGACTTACTGTGAAGAATTTAATGCCAAATGTTATTCAAGACACCATCATGACTGGACAAGGTGCAGGACAAGAAGTATTAATTCCAAGAATTCCGATAATCCCATCTGACCATCCGTTTAATTTTAAACGTCTTCAATTCCCTGTACGCCTTAGTTTTGTGATGACCATCAACAAGGCACAAGGCCAAACTCTACAAGTTGTAGGACTTAATCTTCTAAATCCATGTTTCTCCCATGGTCAGTTGTATGTAGGTTGTTCCAGGGTTGGCAAAAAAGAAAATTTATACATTCTTGACTCCGAATGGGAAAACATTTAATATTGTTTATCCAGAGGCCCTCTTAGACTTTTGAAAGACACAAATAAGAGGAGCATTTCAGTTATGGAAATTTTTATTATGGAGATATTTATTGCTACAGAATGTTGCGGGGAGCCCTTAATTGCAGATTTCTATTAATTTTTTCGTTTGTCAGTGCCTTCTACATATATTTTCATTTTCCCCTACAGAATCTTGCATTTATGGTGCGTGGAGCCCTTAAATTTTATAATAATAAAGTAATTTAGGGGTAATCAGTTTAGGTTAACAAGATTTATAGTCAAGAATTATATTTCACATGACTGGACAAGCCACAGGTCCAGAAGTGTTGAAATTAATGGAGGTAAGGTTAAATTTTTCATGTCCTGATAAATGATTCATAAATTAGAATCCATAACTGATTTATACCTCATTTATATATTTTAGAATTTAACTTCTTACTTCTGTTTTAACTTTCCTTTCTATTTTACCATCATGTTTTATTTCGCTTTTATTGAAGTGTGTAAAATGTTTTTCATTGCTTACTACGATTTAAAATAATTTTTTGTATTATTGGCCTGAGCGTATCTGGGCACAGCCTGTACTTTTTATTCATACTGTGTTATTTATACTGTTATTTTTTCTACGTTATTTATACTGTATTTAGTTTTTAAATTGATTTGGTTTTCTTTACTTTTCAGCTTTTTCCGAATGAAGAAATCACGTAGAGGAGGCTACTGTAACATGTGGACAGAGACAGTTGTTTTGTGACAACTGACTGAAGTGGTGTATTACATGGTTAACTGGAGTTACTCATTTTGTTCCATTTTAAAGGAATTAGTCTGTGGTTCATATGGGAATGGCGTTTAGAAACATACACCATATGAGGCAGATATTACAGATCAAATAATAGCCAAAGATGACACCACTTCAGTCAGTTGTCCGACATAATTGCAGTTTTGGCTTCAATGATTCATAAATTAGAATCGATAACTGATTTATACCTCATTTATATTTTTAGAATTTAACTTCTTACTTCTGTTTTAACTTTCCTTTCTATTTTACCATCATGTTTTGTTTTGCTTTTATTGAAGTGTGTAAAATGTTTTTCATTGCTTACTACGATTTAAAATAATTTTTTGTATTATTGGCCTGGGCGTATCTGGGCACAGCCTGTACTTTTTATTTATACTGTTATTTTTTCTACGTTATTTATACTGTATTTAGTTTTTAAATTGATTTGGTTTTCTTTACTTTTTAGCTTTTTCTGATTGAAGAAATCATGTAGAGGAGGCTACTGCAACATGTGGATAGAGACAGTTGTTTTGTGACAACTGACTGAAGTGGTGTATTACATGGTTAACTGGAGTTACTCATTTTGTTCCATTTTAAAGGAATTAGGCTGTGGTTTATATGGGAATGGCGTTTAGAAACATACGGCATATGAGGCAGATATCACAGATCAAATAATAGCCAAAGATGACACCACTTCAGTCAGTTGTCCGACATAATTGCAGTTTTGGCTTCAAATCGTTTAATTTTATAATGGATTCTGTAGCATAAAAATTACGCCCTGATACGCTGAGGCTAATAATAATACAAATAATTATTTAAAATTTACTAACTAATGCATGTTACTAACTAATGCATGAATGCATGCAACTAACTCACTGACTCACTCAACTCAACAAACAACACAACGCCACTGAAGAAAATGACTGGTGTTATTACCAAAAGCAATTTGTAGTTTAGGTGGAGGACCTGGGTCACACATAATTATAGTTTTGGCTGCTTTAAACTCTGTATTCTCACATTTTTATGCCCCTGTAGCAGTAGTGGATTACATTGTTAACTGGAGTTACTCATTTTGTTCCATTTTAAAGGAATTAGGCTGTGGTTCATCTATATAAATAAAGTATGGGAATAAACAACACAACGCCACTGAAGAAAATGACTGGTGTTATTACTAAAAGCAATTTGTAGTTTAGGCGGAGGACCTGGGTCCCACATAATTGCAGTTTTGGCTGCTTTAAACTCTGTCTTTTCACATTTTGATGCCCCTGTAGCAGTAGTGGATTACATTGTTAACTGGAGTTACTCATTTTGTTCCATTTTAAAGGAATTAGGCTGTGATTCATCTATATAAATAAAGTAACAGTGGAGAATGTCGTGGAGTCCGTCGGCATCACGTGACATCGCGTTTCCGGAGATCACTCATCCTGAGAAAACATGGCCGATTTTGGCGGCCATTTTGGTCAAAAATCGGTGTATTATTTTTCTCATGGACGTACATAAATCTTACATATTTGGAAAGAGCTTCACAGCACGAATCACTGAAATTTTTAATCATGTGTGAAATTTTTCAAACTTCATCGGGTGGACGGATGGCTTGAGCATAGCTAGGCGAAGCCCGGCTAGTAATATTATAAAGAGGTATATAATACACTAATGATCCAAAACGTTTTGATTACCTACCTACGAGTAATGTGTGGTTAGTACAGCAAAAGTGCCCCTCAAACAGCTCTGACCAGACATGGTACGAGGTCTGCAGCAAAACTGAAAAGCTGCTACCTGGTAAGAGGACGTTATTTTCGCATATATTCTCTCCAGTAGATTGCAACATAGAGCCACCATGGTTGGGACTTTGTTCAACACAACCATTAAATGTCGTTTGGATTAAGATCTGGAGAATTTGGAGATCACAAGGTAACATTAATATTCTTCCCGGAATTTTCGGTTCAATGCTGAATATGGCCATTCAATGTAGCAGAGCACATATTATATATTCATGCTAAAAAAGGCTCTAACGAAGAATAATGTTGCCGCATAGTGATGTATCTGGTCCGCAACACTGTTCCGGCATGCAAAGTACGTCAAGTTAAAAAAGAAAAAAAAGAGTAAGACGGAAATCAGAGTTTTCTAATCAAAAACTGATAAGTGTCAAACTCCCGTCACAGGTTTGTTTTCTCCCTATGTGAATGATGTTCGCCACTGGTTCCCAGGTAAATTACGCTTGTGTACCAAGCTGTCCTCTGGCAGCAGAAGAAAAGAATAGTCCTATGACCAGGTTACTAACAGAAACTAATTCAAACTTCTGTTACTAAACTCCAGTGGGCTTTGCAAGTACTACTGAGGATGTTATAGGTTGAAGCCAAGTGTTCAGCATAGGTACTTTGACTGAACCATGGTAGGAGTGTATCCAAGGTTTCCGCTTGAAGGGGGCTAGGAGACTTCTTCTGGTGATGTTACACCATTAGTCCCATATTATGTTTAGTTCAGTCTCTTTTCTTTCACTTATTTTGTTTATAAATAAAATTGTTTGTTTTACATATCATAGTTATGTCGCCAGACAACGTAATTAAAGAGCTGTGGATACATCTCCCCGCTTCCCTACATAAGGGAAAACCATGTTGAAAACAAAAATTTTCCTCCAAATACTTTGGTTCGTAAAAAATGATTAACAAAATGTCATTTTTAAAACAATTCATAAAAAAGAAGATATAACTTAAATGCATTCTTTAATTTTACTAGCATTTCGCACCTGAGTCTAAGTATATGAGTCCCGCTGATGCCATGGATGTTCGCAGCCATCCGGAACCGGCTTTAAACTGTAGGTCCCAGTGTAAAAAACCCTTGTGTAGCATACGATGACCGCAGTGCTTTCTACCAACCAACCTTTAATTTCGTCATTTTTCAATACGTGTAGAAAATCTTGAACTTTTTTTGAAAAATCTTTACGCCCGAAAATATTAAGTTTTCTTTCTTGGGGGTTAAATCATTTTGTTATTTTTGAAGGATTGCGAATATTATTTTCTTCTGGTAGACTTACAATGCTTTTTATAATTTAACGAAATATATTAAAAGAAACCTCCTTGAAATATTAAATTATTTGATATAGTAAAACGATTACTATTATTTTATGTTAACTGGTTAGATTTCTCACTTCACCTGAGCTCTTCGAAGCTTTGTTAGTAATGACTACCAGAATTTCCAAAAAAATTTCTTTCCCTCAATTTTAGACTTTGTATTTCAATTTCCTGGCTATACTGTTTCCGCTTGTGTCACACATTTAATTTTATTCTTTTTTTTTTTGTTGTTGACAGTTTGATACCGGATACATCCATTTTCTGCAGAATGCACTTTAGTATAGCGTTCGAAATTCTACAAAGTACTGTATCTCGAAAGGAAAGTAATTGTCACTCACAGATTGATAGTCTGCATGGTATTGTGAAAGTGGTAGTCGCCAGCCGAAGTTTTTAAAAACACATCTGTGTCTGAAGTGGGGTTGAGCCCCCATAGAGCTCCCATTTGGTGCAAGACGACTGCGACAGTAGGGTATGGCCTGCTCGTATTATTTCACGCTAAGCAGAAAATGTTAGATTACATTTAAAACTGCTTTGTTCTAACTTTATTTGCCTAGTTTAATCAAAGACGGGTGTTAGACAAAAAATAAGGACTTTCGTTCTGCGCAATGCCGTAACTAGGTAGTGGTAACAGGGGCAACCGCCCAGGGCCCATTTGGAAGGTGGGCCCAAAATACTGTATTTGTTTTATTATTTTCCCAAACCTAGTTAATTAAGAGTCGCAAATACAAATTCTTTCCCAGGGCACATGAATGGCTAGTTACGGCACTGGTTCTGCATGTTATTATTATTATAGTATCTATTTGTAGTATCAGGTGCCTTTAGCTAGAGGCTGTGCCTGATACTTGGTGGAAATTCCAGAGCGACGTGTGCACCCACAAATGGCCTCGAGAGGAGAAGGTCAGTTGAGAATTAGGAGAGCAAGAGGTAGCAGTCCAACAGCACAGGTTGGCGGCTCAGTAACGATCCCTCTGTGCGAACATCCTCGGTTAGCTAGTCATACTTTTAGCGAGTAAGCTGACAGTA